>LLEY01000182.1:0-117840 GCA_001414485.1 Calycina herbarum | reverse complement strand
CCCCCCCCCCCCCCCCCCCCCCGGTTGCTATTTCTCGCCTTCGACCGAAACTTCTTTGCCTGAGATATTTTGCCACTGCTTTGAAGAAGCCGGAAACAGTTACTCGAGATTGTGGAGAACCCCTCTTATGGAACCAAACCACTACCCTTGAACTTACTTTCTTGATTCCTTTCTTTCACTGGCTCCTAGAGATTTAGATCCAAGTAAATATTCGCTTGTGGACGAACCTTCTTCACGAGTACGCTTGTGAAGTCTTCCCCTAGACTGAAGGCGGGGAGATTGAAGTTCGATGCACCATAGGGCAATTTGTTAAGTACCAAAATTTCAATACCAGCGAACAACAATTCTTAAGATTGATTTCCATCCCTTCTCTTCTCGATATCTCAATATTTTCAATAAAATGATAGAATAAGGCTTATCTTCCTTCTTTACGGCAACTAGGAACGGTCGGTATATGGAAGGAATGTGATCGGGAAATGGGTAATAATTGAGAAAAGCTGGATTGTGTAGATGCCTGGGACTTTGGCCTTTCTTTAAGTTCGAAAGTTGATTGAGAATGATGTTATCAAATGCACGCCATGACAAAAAGAATAGCACATCAATATCACTTGCGCTACTTGAGAGTGTAAAAGATTTTCATTTATCCTCAAGACGCCAGGTATCATAGCAAAAACGTTGGAGAAACAGGTTGATGACTGTCAGAATGCTTCTTTTATTTTCGAAACTCCTAGAAAGCCAAATGCAGGAACCCCCCACTCCATATCAAGACCCGGTGTAATGCATTTACTCGTCATCATCATCTTCCTCATCGGCCTCAATGGTGGTTTGTGCGATACCTGTAGGAGTAAATATTAGCAAAGGTCCATTTCTCGGATCTTTGACAGAGGGAAAACTTACGATCCAAATCACGCTGTCCAGATTGTGTAATACGGCGACCTCCCTTGTCCTCATCCTGCTCCAAGACACCGATCTTCTCAAGAGCTTGCATAACCTTACGGTCAACGCTGCCGGAAGCATCAACGTGATGCGATGGGCGGGATCCACGGTTGCGGGTAGATCCGTGGACCTTTCGTAGACGACCGACACCGACGGTTTTGCGGAGGTAGACGTGACGAGCGATAGAGGCGGCACGAACGTAGAACCAATCGATGGATTGAGGTGGGAGCTCCTTGGCTGGACCGGTCTTGACGGTATCAACCCAACCTGAGATATGTTAGCATAACAACGTTCGCTGAATCTGCGGAGTTGAGAGAAGGGAGTTTGAATGGAAGGTAAAATAGTAGTAAAAGCGCAATGTTCATACCTGGAATTGGAAGCTTTCCCTGTCTCTTCAAGAAAGCAGAGTATGCGTTGATGAACTTTTGCGCCTGCATTTCACCCCTCGTATCAGCATTATTCCGTCAGCAGAGGTCTCTCCGACCCCCTCGCGCCTGCTCTTGTGTATATTCATTCGAGAGATCGAGGGAGGTTGCGCGTTGAAAAGGAATTTGTCGTAGCGCAACCGGCGTTCAAGCTTTTTCCATCTTTCGCGATCCTCCAGTATGTGTGTCCTCCTCTCAATCGCAGGGCGTAATTATACTCACATCGACATCGCGAACAGAAACTCCTCCGGTCATTTTTGCGGTGGGATTGGGTATTCGAGGGGTTGTCGTGTTGAAATTTTGCGGATGGGAAAGTCGAGGCAAGGCTGGAGAAATTTACGATTCAAATCATTGTGTGGGCTAGGCGAGGAGAGTCTTGGCAGTCATGTGAGCTGATCATTCGGTTCCGAGCATCCGATAAGTGGAGACATATCGGTCCGAAAAAAAGAACCCCTCGACTAGCTGGAATTATTACCAAAGTGAAATTCATAGGTAACCTACGAATAGCCTACCTTTTTCGGTCGCTACTTATTACCAAGCAACCTATGGATAGTTCAACTTCCTTCAATGGCGTAAACTACAAATAGCTCGACTTTTCTACAAGCTATTTCTACAAGATGTGGGCATTTGTAGGTAGTCTACAAATAGCTGCAGATGATATCTGAAACTTGCCCCAATCCTCTATTCAGCCTCTATCTTCTTGATCATAGTGCGATTGTATGATCGTACTATCGATAGCATAAAAAGATGACCTCCAACCTGAAGGGAGAGACCCAAAAGCCTCATCTTAAAACCCTGACGTCTATTCGCAATTTGATATCTGGATCTATTTCTCAGTTATCTCGGACATCTACCACTTCCAACAAATCTTCAGGCATAGCTTTCACTTAAAGCTCTTCAATAATAAATTCGTCTGATCTTTTTAAATAATCCAGGCTGCTTGGGATTGAAAAATTGTGACATGCAACAAAACTTTAGAAATCAACTTTCACCGAATGATTTTCGCTATATAATTTCGTCTGATGTTTTTAAGTAACTCGGGTTATTTGGGACATTTGAAAAAGCGCGATGTGCAACAAACCCCCAAATACAGAATTCACTTCAGTCGTTCCGCACTAATGAATTCAATCTGATCTTTTCAAATAACCCAGGTTGTTTGAGACATTTAGAAAAAGTGCGACATACAACAAAACTTATGAATACAACATTCACGGAAATTTTACTTCACTAACAGTTTGGTCCGATATGAAATGTACTTTTCGGATACCCTACACTACTGGGGCAACTGAAAGATTATATGATGCTATGACTTCAAGTTAACACGCGACGAAGACTTTCTCAAGTAGGCTGATTAGAGAATTTTATTTCAGTATATCTTTTTAGACTTGACGCAAATTAGTACTTAATCTCAATCTACCAAGAATCTTCTACAGAGCTTAAGATTCAAACTTAATAGGATCCATTTGGAGCATCGGGTGGAGTCTTTTAGTGCATAATACAGGCTAATCAGTTCCCTTTAGACCAACTATGTGACTCTGTGACTCTGATCGAGTAAAAGGCATGGGCAGAAGTGGAAGTTGTGAAATTTGTCAAAATAGGTAGAGAACTTCGAGCGAACATGCTGTATCATTTCACATATACGTTGTCAACAAATCGCTCGTTAAATTAATATCTAACTAGGTGTAGCAGAAGATCTTATTTTGCAAAGAAACGAAGCATTAGCTAAAGAGAAAAGAGAGTATAAAGTTTTAAATATAAATACATATTATAGAGAAGAGAGCAAGATCTAATACAAAGTAGAGTATTCATAACATTATTAATATAAGTCCTCTCTACTAAATTATGGCAGCCAAAGCTAGCGCTTGAAGAACGAAGGATCAAAGGGTTGGCCAAACCAGGAACCCGGCAGCATCTATCACCCGGACGTGAGAGGCTGGGAGCGATCCCCAGGCCCCCCGTCTTTGTGAAAACTAGCCTCTCGTTGTCCAGCTGGATAAGTTCAGATATCATCCGCCATACATTCCCTTCTTCGTATAAGTGAGATACAGGTCCGAGACCGATGAAATGGTCATGGTATGCGCGAAAGTCGGCTCGAAGCTTGGGGATGTTTGTGCTTGGGGGGCCCTGAGTATAAGGGAAACCTCTGACTAAACAGCGGAGAAACGAGTCATAAAAGCGTTGGTCATTGCGACCTGAAAGTCCAACTACAGTACTAGTCAACAGCTGTTAAGCGATTTGTGCAACCCCACCAAAAAACGCCGTTTTGCCTAGTTTAGAAAGACGTAGTAATAATATGCCTGTGAACAAAAATGTCTATAATTAATTTTTAGAGTTCTTTCGAGTATTATAGCTCTTTTGCATAATTAGGTTTTTCTGTTAATTACAGTCTCCTTATAGAGCAGAAGTACGAGCATAGGCGATTAATCTTTTAGTTGAAATTCGCGATATAAAACCAACCTTTTCCTGAAATCTCCTACTTTGGAGTACTATACCTAAAGGATTGTTTTAATTGGGGCTAATCTAAGTTGTAGAAAAGGTTTAAGTTACTTAAATAATCAATTATCTAGAAGGAACTAATTTTATAGAGCTACCTATATAGTAAAATCGTGGGACGAAAACCACGGGTTTTGGTGTAAAACGGGGACTTGGTTAATAGCTGTTGACGGTGACTGTAGTTTTGGCCACATGTCGTCAATGTGAGTATCCCCGGAAGAGTGAACTGTGCATCGGGTCTGGATGTATTTTAGGTTATCTCCTGAGATTGTTTCTGAGACCCAGTGTATCTGATCGAAGAAACACCCGTCGAACTTGAGCTGGCGACCGTCTGCATCAACCTCAGGATGGAATAGATCAAAGTGGCCACCAGCTCTGTACCAGTACGTGTCTTCTGCCATTACACCATATGGCGATGAATCCTAACGGGGAATCCATGATGGCAGTTGAAGAGCTTTCAAAACATCCACGGATCAGTGATCTATAAACAGCAACACCCAGGGTGCTTCTCTTCTGTTGGACAGAAGGGCGGTGGAAACTTCGACAAACACGTCTTCCGGATGTTTATCCTTGCTGTAATCAGGTTCAGCAATCATCTCTCTATCCTGGTGATGAGCCATGGGACTACCGAGCAAAGCGTAAACGTGATCTCGTTTTGTCTGAGGCTTTCAGTTTTCGACTGCCAAGGATAACGTTCATGAATAACTTAGAAGTGTGGTGATTGAGTCGCCAGTTGAGTACTGGCCTGCTTTTCATCCATGACTGCAAATTGACAAATCCCGACTGAATGTGATGAAAAGAATCGAGGATTCTTGAGAGTGTTTCCCCCAGGTTGCCCGTGGATGGTGCGAGATCTGAACGCCACTCGACGAAAGACATCAGTTCTACCACATCAACGAATGGTATGCTATGAGGTCCCCAATTGAGCACGCAAGTCTTCCCAAGACCTGTCTCTTGCACCACCCAAGCGCGCAGGAACCAGTCCTTGCTGCGGAAGCTCTCAGAGTCAGTATTGTTATTTCCGGAATGAGGAGGGAAAATCGTCTCTACTCCCCAAAGCAACCTGAAAGAGAAAACAAAAATCCAGAGAACACCCACCTCGGCAGTTCTCGTACCCCGCCCTATCTCTTCTGATCCGTGCTGATCGGGCAAGAAGCTATGGCAAGAGGTGGAAAGTATTTTTGGCCACAGGATATATATTTCCGTCCAAATAGGAAACTGTATTGTGAATAAGTGCAAAGCAGTCCTCAGCAAGATAGTCATCATCTCAGACTATCCGGACTATCACTTGTCTTGCCTTCTCATAAACTCTCGCCATTCTCTTCACTTGATGACCCTTTTCGATTTGATCCTGCTAGTTGATGCAAATAGCGTCGGCCCAGAGACATCGGATAACTTTGGCATGACGAAAGTACTGGAACGTTTCAAATAGATTTGGACCAATTGAGAAGGGACGGCCGTTGCAGGAAATCGTGCGCGGCTGAGAACCAGAGCCCCAACGGTAGGATATAGCATCGTAGGTTCCGTCTGCTTCATGAAGTGTTTTCGCTTGAAGGACACAACTGATGGGATCTCCAATCTTGCCCGGTAGAAGCTCGAGCACTCGAATAGATCCTATTGGTAATGCTGGACCATAGATAGGCCTACGTTGCAGCCATCTTGTAACTGTGATCCTTACATAACACCAACAATATCCGAAGGGCTCAGCAGCATTTGATACGAAACTGTTTTCCCACCCCATGGTGGCATTACAAGCCAAATGTCAACAGGTGCTTAGAGACAAATACATCAGAAGTACGAAAATCAAAGTGACAACCACACGGCGGCCATTAAATCGACGCCCCCCCCCGTCTTGGTAAATCGACGCCCACCGCACTCGCGTAGGGGGGGGGTCTAGGCTTTTGTACGCTTTGTGCTACCACTCCTAAATTACTTTAACACTACACTATAAATAACTTATTCAGAGTATAATAATATATAAGAAATATCTTTATTAGTATTAGAGTAGTATTAGAGTACTAAAGACTGATTAAAATTAGCTTTGAAAAGACAAAACTATATACGTGGTTAAGTTAGTTATAAAAGTACACTACTACTATATTATAAGATAATAGTATTATTTTTATTACTTAGAGTAAGAAGCTTAAGAACTTTATTTAAACACTTTTATTAATATAATTAAGCTCTAAATATATTATCTACTATTAAATTACTTAATTGAGCTAGCTTACTTCTCTTTCTTACTCTTCTCTTATTCTTGTCTTATTCTTCTCTACTATAATACCTACTTAAGCCGCTATTCTAGAATACTATTCTATCTACTTTTTAAGATTATACTTAGTTTAACGAATACTCTTATTTTAGAACCTCTCTTCCTCTTATTAATCTATCTCTATTAAGAGGTCTATCGTACTTTTAATAGTAGTATATAAGTATTAATAGCCTTAAAAAGTTATATAAAAGATAGTACGTAAAAGATAGGTATAAAAATAAATTATTTAGCACAGATATCTCTACAGATAATCAGCGGCCTAATAATTAGTGTAGAACACACCAATTATTAGGGCGGTGGGTTACGAGTTAGGAGAAAAGAAGAGAGGCGTCGATTTAAAGAGCTAAGCGAGTGCGGGGGACGTCGATTTAATGGCCGCCCAACCACACCTACGGCTGCGCACAAAAAGCGCGATAACAAAAATTTAAATCGCTACCCCTATTGTTTCATGATAACCACGACCAGAATTGGGCATGGATAGTATTGATGCTGTATCGAGTGGTGCGATAAAGATTATAGCAGATAGGTTCAAAGAGGAGGGAAGATGGAAGCGACCTCTCGGGTCGAGAGGCGGAGGTCAGCTAAAGAACGACCTTGGAAGGAGCAATCTCGAGTCTCCTCTCCGTATCGAGTCGAGGTTGGGAGGGAAAGAAAGTCGTACCTTTTCAAAAACGCCCAGGAGACGATATTGAGTTTATCCGCGCGTGATGACCAATTGTAGAGGTAAGTCACATGCTTGCGAAAATCTTCAAAAACTTCAAAGCCAAGAATCAATACGATAAAGGCCACTCACTCGTATTGCGGTCTCGATTATCTCAAAATAGAAACCCCCCCCCCCAATTCAACTTCCAAGATCTCCATTCCCAACAAAACCCCCAATCCGATGTCATCAATTACCAATTAACCACCCGCCGATCCTCGGCGACCAAGAAAATAAATATGCAATACGCCAGTTACCAGACTTTCGAAATCAGGGACATTTAGCAACCTCGAGGATGGTGGCATCTATAGATAGAAAAAAGAAGACAAGAATAAATCAAGATTAACTACCGTAACAAATTACCGTGCTTGGTGTCAACTGCACAATTGCTGATCTCCTCGGGATTCTTTCCGCCAGCCTACGCAATTCTTATGTCACCGCAACTTTGTGTTTGTGTAACAACGGGGAATAAAAAATTCCAAGGTCGGATTTACTCGCCGGCTGCATAACGAGGTCGGCGAGTGCTCTTGTACCTTTGTACCTTTCTACTTCTGAGGTAAGGATTTTAAATTTTTGTTTTTCCGGGGAAATACCAAGATCTCCAGACTCCAGCTCTTCTCAATCAAGTAACCGACAAACAACTACATACCCGACTATAGGTAAGAAGCCAGTGAGAAGCCAAAGACCAGGATAATACCCCAAAGTGGCAAAAACTTCCCTAGCCCCCTTCCCCGAAGAAATCCAAGAAAGCGCAAGCCATGATCAAGCCAACCTGAAATCTGCAAGCCAAACCCCGAAAACCAAGATCCAACAAATATCTCATAAGATCAGAATCTTAAAAAAGAAAACTCTGGGGCTTGCATGGTAAAAATATGATCAATCAAAATGCCCCCCAAATTTTAGCATCATAGGGCTGAGTCCAAAAAAGGGATCTTCGCAACGCCGATACCACCCGACCCCGATTATTTTCCACCATTAAGGGGGCGTCGAGGGCGTCCTAGTAAGCCAAAGAAAAAACAGGGAGGCTTATCGATAACCACCCGGCCGTCATCGGTCCGGCTTTCCACACCCTCGGTCAAAACTCGGCCACTCGGCCTTGTTTCCGGGATTTCTTTTACCTTTTGGAAGAGCGTCTAGACTGGACTCTGACTCTGAAATCTGTTGAGAACGAAATTGTGAGGCCGAGGCTCTCGTGTATGTAAGTAATCCATAAATAAAAATACTCGTACACAAATAAAGACAACACTGCTGAGCGATACGAACAGAATAGCCTAATGGAGAACGCTCCTGAACATGACCAATCAATCAATCAAATCAATCAATAGTCCACCCAGCCTTACGGAGATATTTGAGGGTCTGTTACGATTCCCTTTTAAATCAATACCACCAGTTTTCATAAGTGAGACACACCAACACTAATTCATGCATGGAAGCGTTCCAGAAGCCTTCCTCAACGGGACCACCGATAGGATTTGTACGTAGGAGTTTGTGGTACAGAAGGATTTCCACGGCGGATACACCCGAACGATGGAATTCTCTTCCATCTCGCGTAACACGGCGCACGCGAGCGGGCGTTCAGCCACATTTCAACACCCTTCCCTCTGGACCCTTGTACAACCTTCCCGGGGAATTATTTTTTCCTTCATGCAGAGGTGGCATGTGAGATGGAGGGGAAGAAGGAATACCGAAGGAAATGCCGTCAATACATTTCTCGTAAGGGGAGGATAAGAGTCTGACATTTCGATATTGTCAGACTCAATCAATCCCAACGACCATCCCATTGTCATGTCAGCTCTTGACCAGGTTACTAACTCGTCGTCCAGAGAGGGCGCGGAATTTACTCCGGGGAGTGAGTGGGATGAGAATGTTGGGGAATGATAATGCGACAGTAAGGAAGATTTTTGCTGGTCATAATGATCTTGGAATGACTAACAGGATGAAGACGCAATGAAGGAGGCCTGATAATTGGAAAATCCAGTGAGTCATGTTATCAGAAAACAAGAACAGTCAAGAGTTCCAGATAAAGGCTGTACGGAGTAAATAATCCGGAGTACCAAGTGACCTTTTTCCTTTCTCAGAAAAATATATGTGAAGCGGGTATTGAAGGCTCTGTCCCTGAAGAAAAAAAAGCCACAGCCACCCAAGATGGTAAGCCGATCCGAAGTAGTAATTGTGCATCTCAAATGACTCGCAAATTGAACATGTGAAAGGTATCTTTCCCGTGGAAGATAGCATGCGAAAGACATATGCATCAAAAGCCGGTCTCTACAGACGCTACGTTTCTTTTCGTTTCTGCAAGTTGCAACTCAGCCACAGCAACCCCTCCCTCGCTTGCAGGAGAAAAAGAAACGGGACCCATCTCGTTGGGATCAAGGCCCTGGCACAGAACCGGCTTGTGGAGCCAGATCGAGAGATCTGCACGCCTCGACCAGTTTTGTGGGGGAACTTTGGTTGGTGAACGTTGCATGAAGATTGTCAGCTTGACAAGGTCCGGTCTGATGGGTCTTCATGAGTGGTTGAGGAAAAGACACAAAGAAAAGTTGGAAAGGGGGTCCACGCATTGGGGTCCTGTTTTCAAGGGGACACCCTGCGTCAGTAGTGTGTTGCCTTGTTTTTGCCACCCAATCGATATCAAAATGTTTTAACTATGGATGATTCCAAGTGCTGTCCAAGGCATCCAGAGAACTCGCATCGATTGGCTTTATTTCGTTGTCGTACTCGTACTAGTATGGAGTACTTGTACTTGCACTGCCCTACTCGGCCATCAGAACTTTGTGTTTGTGTAGACGCGGCCACTTGGGGCGGGCCCGCCGGGATTGTTGGTGATTTGGGTCGCTTCCCAACGGCTTTCTATGCCAGACCCAATACTGGCCTCCCCGGTGTACTTGAAAGGTACACGGCGTGTACACGTGAAGTCCTATTGTCCATTGAACTCAATATCAGGGCAAGACTATTTCCCTTTGGGACTTCGGTGGACAAAAGACTTAGGCAACAGAATAGTGATCAATTTCGATATATCAGCTGCCGCGGTTCGAGTCGTTCAAACTCCGCATTCGGACCCGAAATGACTGCTATCTAGGTATACGAGAAGCGAAGAGTCAACGTAAAGCCCGTTGATACCGCGTGTACAGCGTCTGGCGTGTACTGGCTGACTGCAGGTGGCTCACTGATTCTCTTCATGCCCGATGGGTCGGAGCTGGACTTTGGTAAGATGCGCATTTCGCAATTCGCAAAGAAAAAGAATTATATCCGTACTACTCGGTGGAATGAATGTCAAATAAAATGCAGAATGATCAGATAATCAGTGTTATATCCATGTACAATCGGGTATAGGAGTTGTGTAGAAGAATATCGGAGGTTAGCCGTGCCTGGATATTCGTTTCCGTTAAGCTTGATAATGCCGCCACGGGGTTGCAAGATTTCGTGACAGTAGCCCCTCGCGCTTTCCCTTTTACAATTGTCCTAACACTTCTAGGCGAATAAAGATAATGAAAATATAATTGTTCTAGCGGTCTAGGATAATTAAATTAATTCTTCGAGTCGAACAATTAGGGATACAGAGCAAGGAGATTCGCTTAATTTTCACAGCACCGCATGTCTCCGCGCGTCAGTGTGAGTCTTCCCTAGAGCATTAATTGCAAGATTAGATTAGGAAGATTAGGAAGTAATGACTAAATCCCACGGCGATGACCATGGAATCCAACCTCAGCACCTTAACTCCATGCATACACCAACATACGTGCGTAGTGTTGTATTGAATTCCCCAAGAGTTGTGTTCGTAAACAGCCCAGGGTCTGCTGGGTGGCCCCTACGCTGCCAGAACTGAGCCACACCTCTCCAGCTAGAGATGGTTCAGGAAGGACCTGGAAGGCACTTGAAGGCCGTGTTATGCCGGCTGAGAATCTTCATTTATTCGCGGTAGATGCGCTGTACGGGGTAGAGCTGCTAGTAGAGTGGACGAGTTTGAGATAGCAAGTTTGCGGGGTTCAGGTGAGAGGTCTCTCGGTGATGTGCTGGTGTCTTTCCTAGCGAACAAAGTAAAGGTAGGGCGTTGAGGTTGAGGTTGAGCCTCACTGGTGCCGTCCAAAGGAAAGAGTATTTTGAGCTACGGGCTATCCGAGGTCGGGATCGGGAGTGGAGTCGTGGGAGTCAGAACCTTAAACACAGCCACACTTGAAGGTGCGACCTCGTCTTTGAAAGGCTGACAAATCCCCGCTTTACCTCCCCAAAAGAGCCTAGGAATGCCAAGAGATGGAAAAAGTAGGAGTGGGTCACTTCTTCCGTCATAGCGATCGGTCAGTTTTCTGCTGCTCTCGCTCTTTGTTAGTACCAAGTAAGTACCACACCCACCACTCCACAATCGCCAACACCCAACACCCAACAGGATACAATCCCTCGAACTGGCATGAGACCGGCACACACACATTTCATGCGAGCCATCGACAGACATGGTTACCAGATAGGCCCTCGGTAACGCCATCTTGAATTTGTTCTATATCAGATCTTCGCCCCCCGCTTCTCGACCCCTCTCACTTACTACTACTACCACACAACTACTCGACTACACACCACGCTACTCAACACACCAACACACCAACCTTCTCAACAACTCCAGCTGACGAACACGACAAATACACGAGTCTGTTCACCATCAGCTAAAGCCACATTCCACGGTTGATGACTACATTGAGCACCTGACCGTCCTGCTCTTCCATTCGTAATCGACCTCGCCGAGCCACCCACAACTCCCTCGATCATTCCAGAACGCCGGGGCCTCTCGATCCGATTAGTCCGGCCCGCACGAGTCATCTACTAAAGGAATTTCATACAAAGCCAGTCCCCATCGCCACTAGCATTGGCCCTACAATACTGTTTTCGCAACTAGCATGTTGGCTATACGACGTCAGACTGAGCACCGACATCCGCAAACACTAGACATTCCTCGAGATCAACCTTGGGCGACCCAGAACCACATCGTCAACACCACACAACCCATCTTCCCGAACAACTCCAACCTGTCGAACAATCTCAGTAACATCTTCTCCTTTGGAGTCGACGAGCCTTTGTTCGATTATCAACCAACTCAATTCGACTCGAGTGCGTCTCGACCGCTGATGCAGACGGAGCAATCCAACACCTGGCTGTCTCACGGCCAGCTAACTCCAACGTCCACGACGAGAGCACATCACCGCGAGTCCTCGCTGTCCTCCTTGGGCTCAGCAGGACCAGCATCTCCATACACCGCCAACACTTCGAATCCCCAAGTTGCAAGCGATACTTACCATGACTTTCATGACTTTCAACAGCCATTATCGAAGCCAATAACACCGATTCACACTCCACTACAAGAGAACTTCATTCCAGCACACTATCCAAACTACTACCAGAATTCGCCCTTGAACTTCAACATGGCACACGACGGTTTTCCAAAACAGATGGGCAATGCGGAACTGATGCCTGCTGCAGAAATCCGCAATGGTAGGAGGTCAATGGCAACGGTGGCAAGTGAGTCATCTTCCACGCCACAGTCGTTCGACGACGAAAAGCACAAAAATGGTGAGATATCAGAGATAGATTTCTGGTCGAATGAGTACTTACATTGTGATCCAAAAGGTTACAGAGCAATGCCAAAACTCGATCGCACGATGACGGATATCTACGCTGATGAGCTCTACAACCCAAGCTTTCAGATCACCTCCGTTGCCCCGCCTTCGAATACCATCTCGACGACACCAGTATCGCCGCAGAATGATATCTTCACACGGGCGCTTCAAGCTGCAAATAGTCAACATTTGACCGCATCAAACGCGCAATCTCCACTATCGATCCCAGCTCGAGGAGATCGTTCGCCGTTCCGGCAGGGCTCACCACTTGCGCCAACGGGAAACAGCTTTGCTACTCAACAGCAGAACGTGAGATTTGGCACGGCAACCCACATGAGGGAGCAACAAAAGGCAGCAAACGATGCGCGGGCACTTCAACAACAACTGGACCGAACCTCTCCCGAGGAGCACACTCCCAAAACAATCTCGCCCAAGGAAGTTGATTTGGTCTATCATGAGAATGAGGAGGACTCAAAGTCGCCGTTATTTCCACAGCAGCAGCAGCAGCAGCAGATGCACTCGCCAAGTTATCTACAATCTTCACGCATTTCGCGGGGACCAACCGATCTCGATGAGACGGCTTCACAGCAAAGCTACGGCAGTATGGCAACGTCGAGAAGAGAGAGTTCTTCGTATTCAAATGCCTCTCAAGCACCGCATCACAATTACAATTTTGTTACCCCGGCAATGCCAAACCGACAAATCCCTCAACAATATCCGTTTGTCCCACAAACGCAGAGGCAAACAAGCCATCTCTCCGGTGTTAGCGAAGACTTCCCTGCTACCTTGACTTCCATGGAATCCAGTAGCAGCGAATTCACACCTGCGTCTCCGGAATTAAAGAAACCTGCTGGTGCATCGGCGGATACAGGAACTTACACTTGTACTTACCACGGTTGCACACTTCGTTTCGATACACCAGCAAAGTTACAGCGACACAAGAGAGAGGGGCATCGAAATTCCGCGACGATTGGAAGCGGGGCAGATGAAGCTGGAATGACCTCAGCGGCGCAGCGTAACTCCCAAGCGGGTCCTCACAAGGTATGCTTTTCTCCATTTTTAACCCCTCCAAGTCGATAAGAATAAATACGCAACTTTGGGCTTGGCAAGAGTAAAGGCTAATTGATTTTTACAGTGCGAAAGAATTAATCCATCAACCGGCAAACCATGCAATACCATCTTCTCCCGACCGTACGATCTTACCCGGCACGAGGACACCATCCACAACGCTCGTAAACTCAAGGTCCACTGCCCGCTCTGTACCGAAGAAAAGACATTCAGCAGAAACGATGCCCTGACCAGGCATTTACGCGTGGTGCATCCTGAGCATGTGGAATTGAACAAGAGCAGACGACGTGCGCATGATTGAGGAAGGCTGTGAGGATGCATAGGAGATGACCGACATATGAACTGTCACCACACTTCTCACGTTCCTTCTCAACCGATCCCCCAAGCCTCCTGATTCCTTCGAGTTTCTCACCCCAATTGAGCATGCCACCCAACGGCCTTACCCGACATTCCCTCTACGGAAACATTTTGGGCATCATGGGTCAATGCATGATGCATTCCGATGGTCCGACGCAGGGACTTTTCGGCAGAGCAGCGGCCCCTCCTTTAGTGGACTCAACCATGGAACACACGGGGTCACCTCCGGATTTTTTGGTGTTCTTGGTGGTGCCAACGCAACAATGCATATTTCAAAGCATCCCTGTTGCAACAGCCATTCGCCAATGACAGAAATGAAAGCCCCAACCGAGGGGTTGAAATGACATCACCATGAGGTCTTTGGGTGAAGGTTTCACCACCATGATTCAAGAACGACATGTCTTTTCATCATGACTACGTCATTGACTCCATGGTTACTATGGATATTTTTGATTTTCCTCGTTTGAGCCATTTTCTTCTTAATGATGTGTGTTGTTGTTTTCTTGGCCGGAGTCACAGCGGGGATATTTTTCGTGTTTTCGATTTTTAGCTGGACTGGAAATCGAATTCACCGAGTCAGTTTTGCGATGCATTTGTGTTTCTCTTCTCTTCTCATTGGTGCGGATTGTACAACACCAATCCCCCTTTTTTTGCGGCATTTTGCCTTTACTACTTTTTTTTAATTGATGAATGGAGAAAAAAATGGGTTATTAGACTAGATTGTATGAATGACGGTTTTGAGGAACCTTTTTCTTTGCCAGGTTTTTTTCATCTTTCCATGCAGTTCTTTTTTTCTTTCTTTGATGTCGCGGTTGTGTCAACTGTGTATATATATATATTATGTGTATTTCTATTCCTTGGGACCTCCCTTACGAAAGCAACGAGAAAAATGAAGGGGAAGGGTCTTACATATATATGTATTGTACATTGGAGTATATTTTTGTACCAACATCTGCCGAAAAAGAGCGATGAGGTGGCAGGGAAAAGGATTATTAGAGATGCGATGAAAGATTGTTGAGGGCTTACGCCTGGGTTGATGGAAGGAGTGAAAGGTGGATTGACATAGAATGAATGAAGTTGTATACCACCTATTTATATATGTGCCTTTTGATGTGTGATGTGAGATTTTGTTCGTCTTTTCTTCACTGGTAGGAAGTATATATCACCTTTTAATTATTGCTAAGAGGGGATGAGAGAAAAGCAAGAAATAATTATTGAGTAAGAGGTCGGTTTCTTTGGCCTGCAAGCAGTGATCTTGTTTTGGAGCACCTTTGTGAAAGATTCTTGATTTGGAAGGTACACTTGTATCAGGTTGTGCACAAAGGTATTGGCTCATAAATCTAAACCATTGATGTATATTTATGGTGACTTCTTCTGGTGGACGTCTCTTTCGTCAAGTATCCTTGAGTTTTGATAGAACGAACGGGGGAAGTCAAATCGAGGGTGGATAGGGATTCGAAGGGGGTGGGCATTTGGGGGGGTTTCTTTTTCCGTGTTTTTGGGCGTGTTTTCGGAACTATTGCTAGTTGATAGGTAGAGTTGGCTAGGAGGTTTGTGTATGATGGGCTTCTGGGTGTTTAGCTGGGGAAGTGTGGTTGTGGTTGTGGTTGAGGTTGTTGAAAGGAGGTAGAAGTGAGGTGTTGGATTTGAGAGGATTCTTTTTGGGGTTTAGAATGAGAGGGAGAGGGAGGGGGAAGGGGGAAGTAGTTGTGCTTGTTTTGGTTTGGTTGTAGGGGATGGAGGGGTTGGGTTGTTTAGATAGCGAGTCTTACTTTTGTGGTTTTGGAGGATTTTGTGGGCGATTCATGGCTTTGATTGACGAGGTTTGGGGGTGATAAATAGGTCGGTCACCATGCCTTCCCGCTCCTTTCTTTGTTCACGCGACGACATTCAAGATCATTTTCCGATCCATGGGAGGAACTAGCATGAGTGATTCTACTACCTACCATTTAAACGGAAAGTATGGAAGAAGGTGTGGTTGATGGACGTTGAGAGAGGAAAGGTGGTGAGAAAGAGAGAGCAGGATGGGAGAATGTAGACAAGGATTGGGGTTTTTGCTGTCGATTGTTTTGTTACTTTCGAAAATTAGTTGTGTGTTGCGGAGGTGTTGGTTGGTGAAGGAATTTCATTCTTCTGGACGAAAAATAATCTCTTCATTCAAGTAATGTAGGTCTGTTCCCGGTGGGAAGGACGTCTCTTGGTTCTCTGATCCGGTGCCAGAATTCCTTCAACATCAAATTCCGCGTACCTTCACCTGTGTTGACAGCACTGGAGGCTTGACGCTTCAAATACTCGCAATGAAAGGGTAGCTGGAATTGCTGGAGGAAGAGAAGAGAGGTTATAGATTTTTTCCTTGTATAATTTTATTGTGTTGAGAGTATATTCTCTGCTCTCCATAGGTTTGAAGCATCATAAAGAGACGATGATGTTTTTTCACGTTCGTTCTTCCCAGGAGGTACAACACGACATACAACACGGCATAATTTGTCTCGTGGAGGAGACCAGGTTGAGTATTGTACTGCTGAGATGTAAGGGGATTCACGAGTGATTGAATTTAAGATGTGAGAGGTGAAGAGGTAGAGGAGAGGAGGGGAAAGTACTTTAGGAAATGGACGTTGGCAGCTGCTGTCGATTGTATTCTTACTTTCGAAAGTTAACTAAATTGACGTCCTTTCATCTTAAGGATCTAGTCTTCTTAGGAAGCGCGAGTTCTTTATTCAAGTGCTTTTAAGCCAGGTTTAGTACATTGGTTTTGACTTTATCATCCACCTCTTTGTATTTGTGGTCCTGCTACTGTGTAAAACTGACTAAGATTAGATATGGGATTTTATATACTACGTAGATTTAGTGTTTCTTCAACGCCTTGTCAAAGCATGTGATAACTTGACGCTATTCATTGGACTTCTGCTTGCCTAAAGATACTAAGGTTTTATGTACTATAAACTATTTCTGTATAGGTGTTTAACATTGAGACTATATATAATTAATGTCTTCTACACCTATAGTGAAACTATATTAGAAGGAAATGTTAAAAGGTCGAGTATGTATTGCCTAATGAATTAAAGATCACGCGCTATATTTGGGGGATGGAAGCCGTAATTGAATAATAGGAGGGGGGTTCAGCAAAGATACTTTCAGCAACCGAAAAGAGAGTAGGGGTAGAGAGACGCTGGCCGAAGCCAAAGCGCCGTAAAGAGGAACCAGCCAAGAGCATATCATCCGTTGGCTTGGTATAATAGGCACTATACCAACAAAGTTCGAGTTGGTTCTGGAGATAAGAGAAACCCAAGGTTTTTGTTGTGACTGTTACGCTTCCTTCATAGGGAACTATAAGAGAGATGAGGACATGGGCGGGCATTATTACTGGAAGAACAAGGATATTGAGGTCAGCAAGGATCGCGTTGGGAATCAGAACGAGTCGAGAGTCGAGGGAGCTCATCTTTCTTGTTCTGTGGGATGAATGAATGAAACAAGTGAAATCGACAAGGAGAGAGATTTCGGGGGCAGATATCTGACTCTTTTTGAGGTTTAGAATAAGTTAAAAGTTAGGGGTTTATGGGTTTTAAGCAAAGAGAAAAGTCTCAGGTGTGGATTTTGGAGATGAAGTTTGGTGGGAATGTGAGGTGTTTGAGAGGCGAGAAAAAAATAGTCCCAAATCAATACATTCTCGTCTTCATGGTGAGCCTGAGCATTGATTTTGAGGCCTTTATATGATGCTGAAGAGTTGTGAGAGTGGATAGTGGATATGAAGTGGAGAATCATTGGGATGAAACTTGAAGTAGCGGAAGATTAGAAAGCGATCTCAAGTGATGAAATTTCTTCCCATTTCGCTTATCTTCTGTTGCAGGATGCTGAAGTGTGCTACTTTGGGTTACGGAACCTTCTCCCCTGTATATCAACAGCGAAGCTCTTTGACTTCGTTTTCCCCGTTACATAGAGATTGTGGATATGAGGCACAGCAAGACGTTTTCGCTGTTGATGGATATCATTGAATACGATATATTGAGGGTACAATATCTATTGTGTATCAAGCTTTCGAAAAGTTGTTGAGATTGTAAGTCTTACTAAAGTAAGCGAATGGCGCGGAAACGAGGACTTTTAGGAATTTGACAGTAAATGACAACCTCATTTTTTTTCAAGATGAAGGTTATAGCAGCGATTAAGAATAGGTTTGCGGATGTCTTTTTGCTCAACAAATGAAACGCCTTTCCAACAGAAGAAGCATTCAAGCAGAGGAGAAAATGAATCTTTGATTACTTAGACTTGAAGGCGTACAATTTAAATGACCTGGGTTGATGTAGAAATGTACAGTGGCAGTGAAGTGGAAAAAGAGAGTGGAAACTGCATTGAAGTATTACCTCTGCCATCGATCACTTTGTTGCTGCCGAAACTCCCGTTTCGATAAAACTTAGAGAAAAGAAGGTTAGAAATCCTTCGCAGTTCATGTGGAGTTTCTGAAAAGGCTTGGAATTTTGGAGTTTGGGTGTCGGATTGTCGACAGCACACACAGAGGAGAAGGACTGAGTCTTCTCTCTATCCATTGCAAAAGAATCTTCGAAACTAGGTGTACTACTTCGTCGTGACACTCTCCTTAAATAGAGGTTGTGCTCTTCAGAATGTTTTAGATAATAGATCTCTGGATTCTTGTACTCCCAGGAGCTGTACTGCTTTATCATAAAAAAGAGAGATTCCAAGCGAAGTGATGCTTTTTCCCGAGACAAGTAACTACCCCACACCAAAATCACCACCCCAAAGCCTGTTACACATTCGTAGCACCATACACTGGGAACAGCACCGAACCATTCAAATCCTCCCAACTATTACCCGCAACTCCTTTTTTCTACAGTCAATACCTTCAATAAAGATGCAATTCAAACAACCCGTCCTCGTATCCCTTGCGGGGATTTTCAGAGTCAATGCAGTCGTACTACTAGCAGCTGAAGAAGCGAATGTAGCTATCAGCATCGAGCTACTCCTCAATCCCACCCCGATCACAACTCCACTAGAAGCATAAAATTAGCACCCAAAATTCAAACTCACACCCATTTCCACACAGGACCAAAGTGAAACCCCCCAAATCTCTTCCAAGAATGATATCCTCCAAACTAGGGAAAACGAAGCTGAGCAAGATGTCAATTCCACTGAAATCTGTTGCTGGGACGAACGATCTGAATCTTTTGCTACTCAGGCCGAAATATAGTTTAAGCGAGACAAGTAATATGTCTGAAGAAGTTGATAAGCTAAAAAGAAAGGAAACTGTGGTAGGTGAGAAGCAAATATTGGTACCCTGACGAAGACCAGCACTATCCATGTGGAGCAGTTGGAACTTGTCACTTCACAAAGAGACCTCCGGTTCCTCGAATCTGAAACCACAAGAGATTTTGAAAGCATCAAGCATTGTCAGACCCAACATTTGCAAGTAATTCAGCGCATGAAGGGCTTCTTTTCGACAGTGAGTAAGTATTCGATGGTAGAAACATTCAGAAATTCTCACAACACAGGCGGAACTAGCCGCAATGGCCAATTAACAACTGACAGGAATTGAGAAGATGATATCTATTGTAGTATAGGAACCACTAATTGATACGACAGGTCTAGTACTGCAACAGGCGGGGTTGTTTGTTGTTGACCGGGTATACAGTATTTTTCGAACCGTATCCCTCCGTCCCTAATATCTACTCACGAGAGTCCCGAATTCTTGTCCTATTCACCACTTCCAATTATCTTTCGCGTCCTAACTTGCAACCCCAAGCTCTTGGTATCTCCCGGTTTTACGAAATCAATTAACTAAAGATTTGCTTGAATGAAAAACAATCACCATCAAGAAGAAAAAGTGGACCAGCTAAGTGAAGGCTTTAAGCTCATTTTTAGGATCAGGTCTTTTCCTAGGAACGTTTCTCTATATTGCAAGTATAATTTCAGCTCACCGTCTGAGCAAGTGCTTAAAACCGAGTGCATTTGATATGGAACTACCATCTTCACAAATCAGGAACCTCGGGTTCAACATCGGGACTAGGATCCCATATTGTGCCTTGCTATTATGGGTTCCCTTTCTATTCTACGGAAAGAGACAAGAAACCTCCAGTCACTCTCAGATCCAACCTTTTGCTAGCAATTCTACAAGAATGATGGATAAATTTCTTTCGACAGGAAGTAACCATTCGACAGCAAATGTTCATTTATATAATCAACCAAGGGGACTTCATATACTTACAACCAAAAACCCGAAATCCGTTCAATAAAAAAGCCATTTGATCTTGAGCAATCATTCTTCTCGATTTTCCAAAATGAGACAAACTCCTAGTCACACACTCCATAGCGGATCCAGATGAACCAGATGACTACCAACAGCAGCAAGATTTCGCGACTTCAATTTATTATATATAAGACTTTTGCCACCGTCAATAATTATCACACTGTGCGATGCATATTCCGGTCATACTTCAAATAATCCACAGCGAGCGAGAAATATAAACGAGGAATTTAGCTCATATACAAGGTTCCCCTGAAACCTAAACGCTAAAGATATCTGTTGTTGTATTAGATATTCACTCTTGTGACTATACCTAATTAGGTTATGAGTCGCTTTATGAGTTGAGTCACTTATGAGTCACTCTTGGGGTATTTGTACTTCTGGCATCACAAAGATAGTTCCCTCCTTGTAGCAATATACACTTATTCTCCACCCCATAATATTGAATGCCAATACCACTTCCTTGACCTCGCAAGAGTATCTATATACAAGAATAACAAAAAGTTCGAGAGTAAAAACTCCACATATATACAAAGAATCTCCTCTCCCTTCCCCCTCTTATCTATCCCCCCAAAGTATTTAACTTCAAATACATTGCGAATAATAAGAATTCTGCACAGTACAAGTGCTTCCCTCAACACAAGCCGTAGCACCAGTCCACTCAGTACCTCCACACTGCGCATATTTAGCAACAGTAGTCAAAGAATCACTTCCCGATCCCGAACTGACACCAGTCGCAGAGGCGCTTGCGGATGCTGAAGCGACTGGAGAAGCGATGGTTTGCATGGTTGTAGGAACGATGGATCCGGATGCGGATTTGAATTTACAGCTATCTTTTGTAGCCTTGGAGGAAACAACTCCTGAGGCGACGGGGACGAGGCTGGAGTTGACTGAGGCGGCGCTTGAGATGACTGGTGCTGAGCTTGAGATAACAGAGCTTGATACAGCGGCTGCTGCTTTGGTTGATAGAACACCGGATGAAGAGGCTGTGACACTTGCACTTCCTGAAGCGATAGCGATAGCAGAAGAAGTAACAACAGGAGCAGCGCTCGAACTCGCACCAGCAGCCTTACTAGTTTGTCCTCCACTTGATCCACCAGACCAAAGTGTTGGGCCAGGGATAGTGTATGTAAGACTGGTAGTGTAAATGTTGACCAAGATTCCTGGGTCGGTTGGGGTATACAACTTTGTTCCAAGAGTTCCCTCTGGGACTGCGGTTCCGGATCCGGTGACTTCGAGGTTAATGCATTGAGGGTAGGACTGAGTTCCTCCCTCCGAACCAGCGCCGTGGAGGGCGTGGATTTCGTGTCGGAGAACGTAGTTTCCTGGTGCCAAGGTGGCGGGGATAGTGACTTCCCATGAGGCGTTGTTAGCGATGAGTTGATCGGATGCCCATGTACCTGGGCTAACGGTGTTGTCTATGAGACCGGCTTCGGCGATCTTGAAGAATTCGAGGGTGGTTTTGTCGACTGTTGCGCAATCGCCATTGCAGTTGGCCACTATTCAAGTCATTAGTATATGTGATGGGAGAGGAGAGGGGGGAGGACGTACTGTAATCAATAACAGGACCATGGTGAGACTCAGGCCAACTAGACCACTCCATAGTCACAGTCTTTCCAGCCTCAACAGTTGCGGTGAGAGCAGCGTTTGTGGCGTTCAAGTGGCAGATAATGTCACCAGTAGCGTAGAGCGATGGAGAAACATATCCCAAGTCGGCGGCGGTCTCCTTCCATCCGATGACTGCAGGTGGTGATGGGTTGTAGTTGTAGGCAACGAGATATCCTCCCCAGCTATCAAAATCTCGTCAGCACATTTTCCCGTGAGAGACCTGAATATAGACGAATACGTACTAAGTTCCATCAACATCAGCACCGGTAACATATCCGTGTGCAGAAACCTTTGCAACATAAGCAGCAAGCCCAGCGAGGGCGGAAATCTTAATAGAAGGCATTTCGAAAAGTCGAGAATATGCAACTGGATTGTGAAGCGTAGATGATGAGGATAAGCAGTGAGAAAGAATGTATAAATGCTAAAGACCAGCTGAGTTTTATTTTGGAGCGAATGGATTCGTCACTAGGACGTTTTGAAAGAATGTAAAAAGGTTAGAAACCAAAAGGATAGACACAGAAAGCGATGAGACAAAAAAAACAAAACCACCGTCGGGACCTCAAGATATATCAAGAAATCCGTGGATTCCCCACACTGGGACAGCTCCCCTCTTCCGATCGCTTCGTAAAGTGACATCAAGCCTGGTTGGTGGAATCTCACCATGTTGACGCGAGTAAAGTGTTTTCGGTAAGATGTAGAAACAAATAGTGGGTAATAGTTCGTGCCTCGCCACAGGGGCACAAGTGATAAGTGGAAATGTTTTGAAACGACCCCCCTTTCGCTTGGCGCTTAAACATGAAACGAACAGTCAACGCTCGCAGAAGAAACTTTGAATCCTTTGAAAATGAGCATACCCGCTGAGGTTGTAGCACGCGTTGAATATTGGAACAGAAGGTTACACAAGTACGAACTTAGAAGTCAAATAAGCTTCAAGTATCAACTGTGAACCAGGACTCAAACTTGACATCCTTTCAATTTCGCCCAAAGTGGCGAACATATCAGAAGATATATGAGGCTCTTTATGAAGCAATGCCCCAATCACCGCGCAAAAATGCCAAGAGTATGAAATAGAGCGCGTGGAAATCTCGGGCGCAAAAAAAAAAGGGGGAACAGAACTTGGACCTCGAAAGCTCTATAATCGGCAGCACGTGACCCACCTCCTCAGACTAGAAAGTGACAGAATAGAAGGAAAAATTGGTCTGTAAAAGCATGTATTGTACGACGTGCATCGAAAGTGTAGAAAAGCAGGTACCTAGGTATCATAAACTCCGCAAACTCCAAGATCACTCATCCTCCTCCCGTCAAACTCCATCCCATCCTGTCTAACCATTTGAAAGAAACCTGGTGGCCCAGGAATGAAAACAGTCTAACCGAAAAAGAGCCTCCACGGAAACCAAACTCCCCAAAGATATTACCCATCGCTCATAACCACCTCCCTCTATCTACCTTCTAGTCCAACAAACGCTCTAATGCAATCCTGTAACCTGTAAATCAAGCTGCCATCTGAAAATCTAACCGCCCATCCTCCACGCCAGAACCACGATCGCAGTTCCAAATGCCGGAACAGCGAGAGCCGCGCATTTAAGCCAGAACAATCTCAGCCCATCCACCGCTGCATCCGCACCATCCATCTCATGAGAGAAACTCATTCCCAGAGGTTTAGCCATAGAATCCAAGGCACCAGAAAGATGCAAATTCTTGACTAATTCCTCAAGGTACCCAGGATGTGATTCCGGACTTTCGTCGAAAGAGGATCTTCTTCTTTGAAGTGCCGAAGGTGCGAAAGATTCATTAGAGGGACTTCCCATGACGGAATCTAAATCCTCAATAAGCCCAAGCATAAACCGGAAAATGTATTTCCCCTCTTCGACAACGTCGTTTTGCTCGGTGGGCGTGAGCCGTAACTCCACCTCCGCAAATCGTTTCTTGAATTCAATCTTGATATCCTCCCCATCCTCGTCACCAGGAAAGGAAAAGAATCCCATCCCAAAATCCACTTCCCGATCCTCACTTCTAGCCCTTGTTCTTCCACGTCGAGATTCCTCGTGCTCCAGAACAGGGACTTTGGTGTCTGCGGAAACAGAACTTTGAAGAGCCTCACGAATACCAGCTTCAAGGGGATGTGAAGGCCGTACAGGTGAGAGATCTCGCTCCCAGAAATCGCGACCCATTCCGCCGGCATCTTTCAAAACACCGCGCAAAATTCTGCCACCGGAAAAGAGAGCCATATAGAGAACCCACGCGTAAGCCAGTAAAACATGGGGATTTCCCTTAATGGAGCTTTCTATATGTGTGAGGAATTCTGCCAGGTTCCCTCTTTGCGAGGCTGCCTTGATCCGATCATCGATTTCGCGAGTCGAAAACCCAGTCAAAGCTTGTATATCCTCTTGCAATGCGCTTGATCGTAGAAGTCTCGGGAGAAGAAGGTACGAAAGAAGGGAGTGAATTCTCGGGTGTGTGGTTGTGGCTTGATCTGTCTCGGTCGTGGAATTTGACTCTTGTTCCTGCTCTGCCTTGCTCGCTTCCTGGCTTTCAACTGAATTAACCTCGCCTTGGGGTTCGCATGGTGTATCGACTATTTCCTGCCATAAGGATTCGAATGCAAAGTATATGGGCGCGATATGAAGGAGTCCGGAGACATATTTCGAGGAGGTTGTGCTGTAGGGTGGGATGGCTAAGGGTAAACGCGCGAGGATTTGCTTGTTGAGTTTGGTATGAAGGGATCGTGTTGAGGTATTAACTAGAGATGAAGGGTAAGTAGAAGCTTCTGGAGAAAGTATTCATGGGGAATTCAGAGGCGTACTGCGTTGTGAAAGTGAGACCATGCTTGGTTTTGGTGGGGTTTCTGTAGGAGCGGTGGGTATTTCAAGGTCGGCCATCTTTGCGAATTTGCATGGTGTTTTGGCAGAAGGAGGCCAAATATAGACAGAGGTACCTATTCAAGATAGTGACTGTTGGTAGGCGCCTGGTTACACGTTACTGCTCTGTGACTGCCTGGTGGTAGAAAATGACCTGGTGGTCTGATAGGTAACAGTTCAGGTGACGGTTATTGGTGGTGATTCATGTGCAAGTCATTGACGTCCCATCTTGGTGTGCTATGGGGGAGGGAGGATGAGGGGCGTGAGATATAGATCTACAGAGCATTGCAAGAGGCGAGAGATGTAAAAGGTGAGGTCGGTGCGGTGTGATTCCCCCATTGTGAAGTTGATGCTTAATATTGAATCGCAACTTTCCTCTTCAGGGGTCTAGCCTGCCGAGGCTCTAGACCAAAGCCCGTGATCGCTGTCAGGTCCCCTCTTCAAAATCATCGGAATAACTATTCCAATCATCAGACGCGATGCGGTTAAGGTTACGCGGCCTTAGCATTTCACTAGCATCAGCCGCTGGAGCATGTTGCGCTGAGAGCAACAGAGAGGTCTCTAGGAAATGAAAATATCATCCAGAGTTACTTTCCCAATATTTACACGATTTAACCTTCTAAAGCAGTTGGGAAAATAATAACACATGACGATGTGAAGGTCGATGGCATTGTGAAAGAGCTCGGAAATGCCTGCACTATGAACGGGTTAGGACTTGATTATTAAACTTTCCGACTGTTGGTTTTGCCGACGAAGTACTATTGATACCCGCGAAGTGGCTTTTCTGTTCAGCGATCATCCTTTCGAAACCACTAAGCTTTCTCATGCCGTGGCACTTCTCGATATTTCAAAGTATTATACGAGAAGGTCTAGAAGTATTAAGAGCTTGAGGGCCCTATCTCTTCTAAACCTTCTCGAATAATGCTTATATTTCTTCGTACATTACGCACAAAAGCGGGTGGGTGTACCAGAAAAACTCCTATTTATTCAGCCGTTTAAAAAAGCGGTCTCTCTTCCAGTCAGTGTGAGGGAACGGAATGTTCCAGTGACAGGCTTGTTCTTGAGGAAGGACGGGAGCAACTGGGTGACTTCTTGCTTTCCTTTACAACGCATGCAATGGTTGCTCGCGCCTTCCCTGGAGAACTTTTCGTCTCAAGGACAAACGAGATGATCAACTTTATCAATTCTTCTACCCTGTAAGCTACTTCCAGGTTACCCAGGAGTAGCAATCAAGTGGCTTATAGCTATTCCCGGGTAGCCCAGGAATAGGTCTCTTTACTTTTCTACTTGATGTCAAGCAAAGCAACAAAGTTCCAATTACTCGCTCAACCCAACCCTTACAAGTCTTCCTCCTCAATCTAACATCTCATGTATAGCCTCAAACATATCCTCCCTCTTCGCCTCCCACCCAAGCGCCTTCATCCTCGACCCCCTCGTCCTCAGATTAGTCCCCAGCATAATCCCCGCCAAAGGATCCAACGCATTCGCCTCCTCCACACCAATACTATCAATCTCCTCACTCCCAATCAACCCCCTCCCATACATCTCCTTAGTAAAAGCCTTCACAACATCCCCAATCACATAATCCCTATTATCCGCAAAATAAAACCCCCTCTCCCCCCACTCCACCCTTCCACCCTCAGGCGCTAGTGCCTCCTCGACAAAACAAATAAGCATATCAGCAACATCTTTAACATGCACGCCCCCAATAAAACTCCCTCCTTGCCCAATGTTAAAACTCCGTCCTCTCTGTTTAATTGCTCCGACTAAAATTGATGTTATGAAACTCGATTTTTTTATTCCCTCTCCTTTTCCGTAAACCACAGGTGGCGCGAAAACCACGCTTTTCGTCCCTGATTTGAGGATGAGTTGGTCAAAGAGAGCGTGGATATGAGTTTTCTGATCGAAGTTTGAAATTTCTTCGAAATCTGCGATGTCGTCCCAGATTTTTGGAGATGGGTTTCCGAAACCTGGGGAAGAGTCCATGATTGAGGCTGCGCCGGAGAGTTGGATGAATGCTGTGTTGTTGGCTCCTTTTTTGATTCCTGAGAGGATTGCTGTGAGGGAGGGGAGGTGGTCGCAGTCTGCCATTGCTTTGTTTTTTGTCAACTTTTCTTCTTCTTTCTTTAAGGATCAAGGGGAAATACCTAAGACTACATCTGCCTTGCTACTTTCCTCTTCAATCAGATCGACTGAGTCCAAGTCTCCGATCAAGATGTTTACCGAGGGGTGGAGAGATAGGATTTCTTGTTTTTGTTCTTCTTTCCGGACTATGCCGGTGATTTGGTACTCGGGTTGTTTGAGGATCATGTTGTGGAGAAGTTGACCACCTATGTAGCCTGAGATTCCTGTGAGAAAGATTTTGGGTGCCATTTTGAATAATAATGTTTTGATCAAGTGATTGAGATATAAAAATGGTGGCGAGGCAGGATATTGGGGGAATCAAATACTTTTATAACTTCAATTTTCAGGGAAATTAAGGATTACTTTACGAGTGTTTCATGGGTTTATCAGTATTCCATGTACCAATTACAACAAGCCAAACACTATTCAATATTCAAGAAGATTAATAATCTTGTCGATCCTCGAGTAGGAGGGAATGCAACATAGATTAGTCTTCAAACCGCTTATTGGTAGAAGTAAATGGGGTATTGCTACGACCGCCGGTACGGAGGTAAACATGCGCTTACTGATCTGTGGTCATCGTTGTTGTTTTTCGTTATGTGCGATTCTGCATTTCTTCTCGGATATTTTAGATTCCGAATGTACGAGCAAGGGGAAATGCCAGATGAATGTTAGCTAATTTGTTGACAATAACAAAAAGTTGTTTTCCGGCACCTACTTTACTATGGGATTTGAAGAACCGAAGATTCTCCGATATAGTTCAGAAGGCATTTCTCAATTTTCCTAAGAGTGAGAGTTCTCGATTCTTAGTGGTGATTAACAGAGAAGCTTTTAAATAATGGGAGGGAAGGATGGTGTGGGAGAATTGTGACCAAATTCTCCAAAGGGTTATTTATGGTGGTGAACTTTTCCTCCAAATAGTTTATTATAATGGCAAAGGTTACAAGGTGGGAGAAAGCGATGGGAGAAAACGATGAGATTTCTGGCAAAGGTGATGATGATGGGAATTTCAAATTCAAAGGGGAGGTTTCATTAAGTGTTTGATATTCAAACATTTCGTTTGTTGTCTTGAAGACTAGTAAATTGTCCACTCTTTTACTCTGAATGAACTCCATTTGTCGATTTGACTATTACTGAAACACTTCATTTTTTTCAATACCTTGGGGAAGTTGGGGGTCAGAGAGTAAGTAGTACTCTTCTCTATCACGTCTGGGTCTCGTTGTAGAGCGCCGATACCATGGCAGCGAGGATGGCGGTTTCTGGAGTCGCAGGGCGACCGAGAAGCTTGTTCATATGGCGTTGGATCCGCGCCTTCACGTACTGCAATTTCTCCCAGGTGGGATCTTTCGGCGAAGAACCGCATGTCGGGCTAGTCGCTAGGTCGCGGAGGAGAGAAGTGTAAGAGGCATCGCCTTCGATCAAGGCAATTCGCTGATGAGTGCCGTCGTGGAGTCGGACAACGGCAGTGCTGTTATGTTTCTATCAGTCTGCATTGCATCTATGAGCGGACACGATTGGAGTCCATTACCCGTGACTGGTCTCCAACGCAAATCCGATACCGGGTGCTCGAAGCTCTTCTTTGCTGGGACACTTCTTGCATCTCGGCAGAGGACATATGCGATAATAGTCTCCTCGGGGTGGCGGCTCTTCAATCGACGTGCTGCCAAGAACAACCTTGCTTGAACTGACTAGACTGAAGAGGCCGAAGACCATGAACAACGTCCAAGTGGATAGTCTCAGAGGCATCTTGTTCAGTTGGTAAAGTGAGGGATATACAAGAAGTTAGGTAGAAAACGAACAAACCTTTCTAAACTCCATATGTAGTCACTACTTGGCTAGTCCCGATTGTTCTCATAGCGCTGCATTCTGTTAGTAGTGTGTTAGAAACGTAAAGCTGAGAGGCGCAGCCAGAGGATTTGCTATTTCCAACATATCTACTTGTTGAGGGGAAAAAATACCGGGGTCAAAACCATTGTCCGAACAAACAAGGCGAAACAAGAAAGTTCGACGAGGTCCGAGGATTAGGTGAGTAAGTTTCTCAAAGAAAATGAGAAAAGAGAAGCCAGTACTTAGGATTTATTACAACGAGTGATTGTAAAGAAAAAGCGAGAAAGTAGTAGGGAAGGTTTCATTCAAATCTCTATCCTGTTTAGAAAAGAATCTTTAGAAATAAAGAGAGAATTATTGAGATGGGGAACTGGGAGAAGGGGCACTCGGTGAGATTGGCAGAGACCCAAAAGTTGATATCGTCAACCAACACCTCTTAGTTCTCAAAGGGATACCCACCCAACCCAACCTGCAACATCAAGCCCTTCTGAAGCTCATCTTTTATAGCAACCATATCCTTTACATCCCAATTCGCCCAAACAAACTTTCCCTTTAAGAACGCCGCCTCCTCGCTTACGAGCCAGACCATGAAATCCGCTGGCAGCGAGACTTAAAAATTGTATTAGTACATTTTTCTCTTCCTTCTTTCAGCAGAACCGAAAGATAGGAAATGGAAGAATTAGCTTACTATCATCCATCCCCACCAGCCCAACCCTAGTATTTAACTCCGTCCCCACAATCCCCGGATGTAAATTAACAACCCTCAAGTCCTCCCTCTCCTCCTGCAATGCATCAAACAACCTCACAGCACCAGCTTTCGCAACACAATAGCCGGCAAACCCTGGTCCGACACCAAGATGTGCAGCCGAGGATGCAACGTTAATTACACATGCTTCCTCTGCAACATGTGGGAGGAATGCTTTGATGAGAAAGAAGGACCCAATGAGGTTTGTTTGGATGGTATCAGTGAAGAGCTCGGGAGTCGTGGATGCGATGCTTGTTGCTGGTGCGAGTGTGCCGGCGTTGGAGATGAGAATGTTGATTTTGCCTACCTCTGCTGCATATGCGTTGATCGCAGTTTCGAGCTGTGAGAGAGATGTGATGGAGGCGACGTATGTGTGTACTTGGACGGAGGGGTAAAGGGTGGTGATTGAGTGCGCTGTGGCGGTGAGAGTGGAGAGTGTGCGGCCTATGAGAGCGATGTGGGAGACGCCGGCGAGGGCGAAGGAGTGTGCTGTTGTAGCGCCAATGCCGGTACCGCCGCCGGTTATGAGGACTGTTTTATTTTTGAGGGAGAGGGAAGGCTGTGTTGGGTTGATGGAGGGGAAGGTTGTGGTGTGCCAGGTTTTTGTAAGCGAGGGGAAAGGGAGCGACATTTTGAGGAGTGTGAAAATGGTTAGGTTTGAATTAATTCTTGGAAACTTCTCTCTCTTTAAAACTTTGAGGGCTTGGTGAGATACCCAAGTAAGTTAAGTATGTCCGGTGGAAATCGTCCTTGTATTCACGGAAATTCCGTGAAGTGCCAACTCCACTTTCGAGATGAATAGGAACATTTGATTGATCAATGATGATCTTTGCAATCTAAGGAATAAAGAACCTGTCATCTCGAAGTACTCTTACATGAAAGATGAAAACAAATAAACTCAACCACACTCCCTACCTTAACCCATCTCCATCGTTCTTCACACTAACCCTCAGCGAACCGACTCCTTGCCCTCAAGTTCGCCCCCCAATACCAAAGAGACCAGATACCCCCAGCACACCCCACTAACAAACCCGCCAACAAACTAACTCCTCGTCCAATCCCCAGGTTCAAGAAGAGTGGGCGCGCAAAGAGTACTGATGCAGCTGCCAGAATGCTACGCGATAAGGCGTTGGTGGCGAAAATCGAGGAGACGTGCTTGGGATATGAAAATGGTAGATATATAAACTATAAGGTGGGGCAGTCAGTATTTGCTTATTAAGAAATGTCTCAGGATACGGCACAGGGAAAATCCGGGGTTCAGGAATGATTCAGGAGTGATTCAAAAGAAAGAAAGTGGGGGAACTGTCCCCATTACTTACTACACATTGCATGATGATGAAGACGGAGCCGGTAGAGAGGGTAATTCCAATCATGCTTACTGCCCCTATTTTTCGTTAGCGAGGGGATTGTGAAAAGCGGTAGGTACTTACAGTGGATTTCTGGGCGTGCAGTCCAGGCTAAAGAGAGATAGAAGTTAGTTGTGCACGATACAATCGCACTGCGGACATACCAAATATCAATAACCCAACTGGAAGTAGAAAACAAGCCCATAATGCAGGAATTAGCCTATCCTCTGGAGGTCCTGGAGGCCCCCGCATGACCCGTGCCTTGACAATACGCAAATACACCATGTAGACCGGTACAAAGAGCAGCTGGCCCACGATTGCCGCCACAAAAGCGAGACCCGCCTCGCCGGTGTTGAAGCCGTAAATACCTTCATACACAATCGGAAAGGCTTCAAAGAAGGAAAAGAAAATAGTGTAGGTCAGGGCTGAATAGAGAGTCGAGAAAAGCACGGCAGGGTCGAGAATATTGATCTCCCAGGGCTTGATGAGTGCATCAAAAAGGATGGATTTTGCGCTGAGATGCTTTTGAGATAGTTCGGATTGAGACTTGAGGGATAAGTTCCCACTCGCTTTACGTAGGCGGCGCGCTCGCCGAAGGAGAATGTTATCGGCGGATGTTTCGGGGAGGCAGATGAATAGCAGAAAAAACATGGGGCCAGCAAGCCAGAGGAGTTCCCATGAACTATATCTCCAACCCAATACGGGAACGCTGAATCCGGAAATTATGGGTCCAAGACAGGGAGCCATGGATGCTGGGGAACGTCAGTATCTACTATAAACTCCCGAGGCTACTTTTTACTCACTTATAGCCGCCCATATGGCAATCAAATATGGAACATCTGCACCAGAATATATATCTTGAAAGGTAGCTCCTGCATTTGCTAGAGGGGGGGAGCCTAAATTGAAATCAGTGCTGCTATTTCCTGTTGGGAAGATGGTCTGGGATACCAAAAAAACCGAGTAGAAATCGCAGAACCAAGAAACCCGAAAGAGTCGATGAGAGGGCAGTAGCAATACAGAGAATAACAAATGCGAAAAGCGTAGCAATGTAGAGTATATTCCGCCCAATCGAAGGGATTCTGCCACTGTTAGACTCATAATTCAGGCTCATGGGGTGGCAACTCACTCGCTTAAGGGAGAGAAAATCATCGGTCCAAATCCATCTACGGGTGTTAGTACGTCCCTCGAAGATTTTTCTGGAGTGCAAATACAAGCGAGAGCATATAATGCCAACCCTAGCTCAGCAGTAGTAATGCCGACCGTAAACTCTTCCATTACCCCTTCTTCGCTTGCCACGTAAATCGAAGCTCCAATATATACAGCACAAGTGTAGAGACTGTCATAAAATTGTAGTAGTGTCTCGTCATCAAATCAAGGGGCTCAGGCTGACCATATGCTGAACGATATCATGCATTTCCTGAGCGAGGTCCAATTTTGAGGGTTTTCGGGATCATCTGAAAATATACATTAGCTTAAATAATGCGAAGCATTCAGTATCGACCGACTCACCCGAATTGTACCAATCAACTTGAGCTGCACCATCTGGTGTTAGAGTTGGTTTTCCAGTCTGTGTTGCATCTTTTTCCAGGTCACTTTGCGCTGACGGGGCCGGGGTTTTGTCGTGCTTAGTATCTGAATAGTTGTCAGTCACTTGACGACTGCCATGCGGGAAGTTAGAATATACTATTTTTCACAACATTTTCTCTGATATTATTCAAAGAATCCACATGCACTTGTAGGTGCGCATAATAACCTAGCAGTGGGAAGTCTTCCTCTTCGTCAGGATAACGGAAGAGCTTACCCCGTGAGAGGAATCGAATCAGCTGTCCCAATGCAGTATCACGAAATATAGAACTCATTTTCTCGATCGAAAGAAGACAAAAGAAGAGCAGCTGGTTGAGAAAGGGTAAAAGAAAGGGAGAAGTGCTTCAAGGTCACTAAAACTTGAATTTGGAAGGAGATGGCAATACTCCACCCTGTTTACAAATGTTTGCGGAGATGTTTTGAAGTGTGTACACAGTGTGTACAATTTTGGACAGACTCGGAGGGGATGTAGAGGGTCGATTCAAACACGATCGTCATTGTTGAGTCTCGGAAAAGCAGAAATGGTTGAGCTGATCAGTACCACTTATTTGTTCGCGTGATAGGCCAAAAACCCCCGTAATGTCTATCGGAATTAGCTTAGCTCCGATTTCAACGGAATTCCGTGAACTTCACGCACTTCACGTGCACTAATATCAAGTATATCTCCCACAGTATAGACAGGAGGACGGAGTTTTTTTGCAGTTGCTATACATACCATTCCAATAAAAATGCTCCAATGCAATCTTTGCAAGAAAACATTCGAAAAAGCATCCACTCACAAGAGACACGGATTCTACTGCCGTTCAAAAAAAGCCGACCCACATCCACACATCTCTCGAAAGCGATCATGCCAGTTGTGTATTCGTCGCAAGACTCGGTGTGATACAAAGCGTCCGAGTTGCTCTTTTTGCACTTCCGCTGGCCGGGGTTGTAATTACGAAGAAGATACACCTGTGGATTCCACGTTGACAACATCGAGTGAAAGTGATGCGATTTGTACAATTGCAAGTCCGCTTGGACTCTTTGAAGGCCAGAAACTGTTGGAGATTTCTTCGATGCAGGATTGGACCCAAGAAGCACTATCCTTTGATGAAGATTGGGACTTGACAAAGACGACGATCAAGTCTCCAACCGTATCAGTTCCGACATCGAGTTATGGAGGCTTCCAACTCTTCCAGGCATCGCCATCAATTCCAGGGTTAGACATCAACAGCGCTCCACTAATAACCCCTTTGATCAACAATTTCCGAGCTCTTCCAACTAGGAAGATATTGAAGACAGGATCTGAGATGAGTGTCACCTTCGTTCGACAGATTCTATCCTCATATCCAGGTATGATGCTGAGAAAGGAGACCTTTCCGCCTTTCATTCATTCGAGCTATTGTCTCCACGGCCAGATGCCGCAGCCTTTGGTAAACTGCATGAGTATCGTGCAGATGTTCTCCACTAGAACCCCGGCTAGCAATGAATTCGTGTGGCGAACAATCAGAATGGAACAAGAAAGATTATGGGTTGAGGTAAGTAAGTCCATGACTCCTCATCTCCGAAGGTTTACTAAGACCACTAGTACGGAACGTTCAACAAGTATGAACTTCTAGGAGCAGCACAGGCAATGTTGATTTATATTATTATGCGGATGATAGAGGGGGAGTCCAAGAACACGGACTTTGATCTTCCTCTCCTCATGTCTCTTAGTGTTTGTGATACCCTTCTCCTGTCCGGTGGCAACATAAATACTCAAATTTTCCAGGCTATTTTCAGAGCGTTGGAAGAAAAGATTGGCACAGAAATCATAGGAAATTATGATCTAATATTTGACAACGAGCCAGATAGGGATTGGCAAGAGTGGGCTTTTAATGAAGCTAGATGGAGGTTCCTCTCACAGCGCTTCATGACACTCCCACACACATACTGACGCAAAGTAGGACCGCAACGGTATTTCGCATAGTTAACATGCTTATGGACATTGAGGGCACCCTTTGTGCTACTTTTCCCGGTCTGGTTATTGCTCCTCTACCAGGGAAGAGTATGTTGTGGGACGCCAGAAGTGCTGAGGCATGGCAGGCAGAATACTCGTATTCATGGTGTTTAGAAAAGGAGACGTACGGGATATCCAAGCATGGGAAGTTGGTGAAAATTGAGCAAAAGAAGGGATCTACTTGCTTCAGTATTTCGCCATGGGAAGAGTGGTGCTCGAGCATGGATGGTTTCGGGATTTTGGTCATGATTGCAGCTTCGATGCTATGAAAAGGTCAGGCTTAAATGTGCTAGGTGTGTTTCGATGTCATTATTAGCGCGCACATTTCTAGTATGTTAGAACTTCTTGGTTAGCATAGACTGACTATGCTAAATATTTGTTCGAATACTGGAAGAGAGAGGGCAAATCAAATTTCCTATTTCTTATCCTGTAGACATTAAACGAGATTGTTAAAATGTCAAAAATCTTGATCATGAGATTCTCCCATTCTTTTTTGCTTGCTTGTATTGCTGGTACAGCGGTGATATGCTAACACAATATATATTGAGTTGAAGTGGAACGAGCATTGTCAATTACTCGACCCTTTTTCCTTTAATAATTCTTCATGGTATTAATGAATATTGACAGAAACAAGCGAAGAACATTTCAGTGATAGTAAAGTCCCGTTGAAAAGACCATGTATAAGGAAATAATAATTAAATAATAATCTTTTGGGTTTAATTTAGGAATGAACTATACGGTCTATTGGTAGGTGACCTACCAATTGCATATTGCGATTCCTTTGGTAGGTTACCTACAGTTAGCACTCACTTGATAGAGGGGTTTTATTAGTGGGTTATTTACGAATTTTCTCCAACGCAAACATATCTTTCTTTTTACCCACAAAAGATGGTCACGTGTATAAAAATTGCTTTCCATATTCTCAATTTTCACAAGATCTTGGCCTCGAAAAGAGAAATTTCTTGCTCATAACGAGGAGTTATAAAAATAATTCCATTCCTTAGCCATTGGCAAAGTTCGCGAATTTGGAGTCCGGCCACGTAACCTGAAAATCCGGCTCGACCCAGGAGCTCTCTGGTCTTCCTTAGACATCCCCCAACTACCCTGGAGGTAGATGCCTCTCCACCGAATCGAGAGCATTACGAAGACGAACCGCATTCAATATCGAGGTGTATTCCATTGTCAAATAACGGTATCCGCGATGGAAACCCGTCGGCCATCCCTTTTTCGGAGGCCGAAGTCTAGGAAGACGGGCCTACAAAACATTCATGTCAACCTCAACTTCAAGCGAAGCAGAACAACTCGTCGCACAATCCGAAGTTCCGTTGTCCTCGAAACCTTGATTGTCTGTACAGAAACTTTAAACCTCCAGCCTTATCCTCGCGAAGTTTCTATATACTTTCTTGGCTCTAACCCGCACACGAGTAGTTCGGGATCCAAAGTATGCGAGTTAAGCTTTGCCAATCATTTAATATGATAATTTCCTTCCATATCAGTTGGTTTTGAGGTCAATATTAGCTGCTGGAGGAAGTGTACCAGCATACATCCTCCCCGGCGGATCAACACTTCAACCAAACCAAGCATTCACAGACTCGAGCGACCCCAAGGGCAACCCCATTATTATCTCTTTATCCCCAACACCCAGTAACGACCAAAAGCACGCAGCAAATAACCCAAATTTGATCATCATCGCCCTCAATGCTCCTTTCGGAACAACAATAACACCTCCAGCCATTCCAAGCCCAAATCCAAGTCTAGTCTCAAATGCAAATCTAACGCTCACACCTCTCCAAGAGGTGAACAAAGTTATTTATAGCTCAAAGACTTTAGTTGTGAGTGGACCAGCAATTACACTGCCAGATGAAAATGCAGTTGCTACTTATGGCTCTCAAGGGGTGGTTGTGCAATATCCTAGTGGTGTTGTATCTACGATTCCTGTTTTGGGTGTTAGTCCAACGAATGTAGCTGGAAATGGGAATGGAAATGATGCAGAGGTAGGGAGTTTGATAAATAGCTTTGTTAATGGTAATGATGGGACAAGAAGTTCGGTTACTGGACAAGTTGTGGCTGGGAAACCAACGAGTTTGAGCTCGGCTAATGGGACGGGTTTGGGTGGGAATGGGAGTGTCGCTTTTACTAGCGGCTGTGGGGGAAAGGTGTTGGGTTTCATTGGATTTTCGTGTCTGCTTTCGTTTTTCCTTGGCTGTTGTAGGGGGTTTTGGGGAGAAGGCTTGGAAATAATAATAGTGGGTGCAAACATAATCTGTAGTATTACGGAGGAATTAATGGGGTTTTTTCTGGGAGTTGAGAATTTAGGCGAGCCTCATTATTCAGTACTCAAATCGATCGACTTGTTCGGTCATCACATCAAGAAAATTGTATCAAAAAGTCTTTGTTTGACAGGGGTTTATTTTAACCAAGGGGGTGGGGGAGTTGGAGGTGGGCTTGGATATGGATTCATCTTGAGTTATGCAGTTGCAATGTAAATGTCAAAGTGTAAGTGTGAAGGTATGAATAGAGGAGTGGGTAAGGTCTTGTAGGAACTCAAATAGAATTCGATTCAATCCGATTGATTTCATCTTCTCTTTGAAACCCCTGGGGTTTTCGAATCTAATTTAATTTTGTTGTTTTTCAAGATAGTACTTGCGGGTAAGATGAACAGCAGTTGATTTTTACGTAAAACCTAAATATCGTAGAGTTTTATTTACTCGGCTTGGCGCCTCCTCGACTAAACTGCTTTATATGGGTATTATTTACTCTTGAAAATTCATGACTTACACAACCAATATTAATTCTCTTCTCGCTTGGGTCACACAGTTCAATTCGATCTACGATATGAAGAAGAAAGTAAGTGTTTGCGACGGTTGGTAGTTGTAAAATATAATTATTTTCTCATTGTGACCGAGTCGCCGACGAGCTTTAGCGAGGATGCAAAAAAGTAAAAATCCTAACTAATACTTAACAACTAGTTTTTATCGCACTTATCTACCATGCGAACATTTATTCGCCCGCGGAGTAGTCACTCGACTAAATAATTCATCTTGGAGTTGTAGGTGGGCACTTGGAAGTTAGATACAGTCTTTACTAAGAGTGGCTCATGGAATTGGATTAGAGGGGTTCTTCGAGTGTAAGGTTCTATTTGGAGGTCGTCTTGAAGCAGGAAGTAAAAAGAAGGAAGAATTAAATAGAAATTTATAAGGAAAGCTGCGATTTGTAGAACAAAAGTAGGCTCTAACATTTGTCACAGTAAAAAAAATCCAGCCCTTGGAAGAAATCCTTGAGAACGCGGTGAAGAATATATACAACCGAATCACTACACCTTGTTTAAATTTGAACTTTTTTAGAATATAAACTGAAGGAGCTAAGCATTGAAGGGGTAGGGGTAAATGTATTCAGGTCATTGATACTTGAAACAATTCATCAGTACAACTAAGCACCGATAGAACCTATTTTTTGTTTCCTACCCACTCATCTACATCATGTTCCATAAAAATAAATCCCCAGCTAGAGAATTATTTTGCTAGACGTGGGGGTGGAGTGGGAGGCGGAGTTGGGTAGGGACCAATCTTCTTCGCAAGAATTGTGAAAGCGTGAAGATACCAAGCCATGCAAGTGTGAAAATACATAGCTGTTGAAGGAGCACTGTAGGTGCGGAAGGGGATCATGTGAGTCTTTGTTGGAGATTATATCGACTTTGATTTTCTCTGTTCTTATTTTTGAATTCTTTGTCTCGTTGAGAGAACAGGGAATTGTATTTTCTTTACCCTCTTTCATAATTTTGTATTCTTCACCGAGAGTCCAAATCAAGTAAATTCTATCAGCCACCTGAAATTCCGGTTGAGACTTGGAGGCACGGTGACCGTTATGTATATCCCAGCGGGGCTCCCGAGTAGAGTTGCACAAACAACGTTGATTGACCTCGTAAAGGTTAAGCATTACGCTAGCAGATGCAAGCTTTGGACTCAGATCTGCAGTCTGAATAAGGAAAGCTTGATGTTGATGTAACCTCATCTGAAGACTTTTAAGTGGTGGGTGAGAAAATAGTGAGGCACAGTTCAACAGAGAGGTTACCGCAATGGGACTAGCGTCTGATTCGTCAGCCAACTGCCACGTTTCTTGCAGCGTGAGGAATATAGGAACATACGCCGGGAAGTGAGCTTGAACTGAAAGTATCAACATCAAACTTTGCCGCAATTATCAAGAAATGAAGATATCTGCCCTTCGAGATATTCTCTTGAGCCTCCGTTCAGCTTCAGCGGGGCATGGGACTCAAATACTGACGACGATAGGCAAGCAAGTGGACGGCGGTTGAGTGAAATTGTGGAAATGTGGAAATGTCTCTCGGCGGCGTCTTGCTGCGCCCGCCAAATTTTGGCACCATTTTGGCACCATTTTTACACCACAACCGTCCGTAAGGTCGAGAGCCCTGCAAGTTTTGGCCCATGAAACCCCCAAAGTCAGCCACGAGATTCGCACCCGAAATGCACAACCATCACAATGTGGAGAATGGCGGAGAGGAAGCTGATTATTTGGCTGGAGACGGTACCGTCTTTTGTCATATTTTTTAGGGTGTGGTGTTGCGCGGCGAAACAATCGTGCCTTTTTTCCTGGAATCGGAATTCCCCTCCGATTAGAACGAAGTGCAACGAAATGCAACAACTTCCTCATGCGAACGATTGGGTGTAACGCGTTCCAAGTGGACTGTTCTCGACCAAATTGATGAATTTCACTCAGTTCGTTTCGTCTAAAATGAAGTTCTTCAAGATGTCTCTGTTGATATTGACTAGTCTGAACTCTTTCGAAGGATGCCTCCTTCCTTGTCAGCTTGGCGATCTCATGGAAGCCACGACAGGGGGTTGTCTAACGGACGAAAGAATGAAGCCATTCTATTGGAGCACCTTAGAAAACAAGCTCTCTTTCCCATGCCGTCACCAAACCCCTGGCTCGCCTTGTACATCAGACCCGTATGGCAATCTAGCATTGGTTGAGGCTGAGGGAGTTGAGCATCCAGATTACTCCATTGGGATAAATTTGATGTTTGGGCAGGGGAAAAGAGGATGATGGGCTGAAGCACGAACCTACTATCATACATTGCCACGAATCAAGTGTGCGGCCTCGAAATATATATACCTCTTGTCCTCTTGCTCCGTAAGAAAGTTTTTATTCGCATCATTCCTATCACACCTCAGTCTTCGTCTATTCTATTCATAGCATTGAACTCGTCTTCTCCCACTCCAAAAGAATACCCCTTCGGAGAACACTCAGCTTGATTTCCTAGTTCGACTTTCCTCACTCCAACATCTAATCCCACCTCTCTCTTCGATATGGGTCTCACATTTCATCAAGGCATCGCTGCTGGAGAAATCGCGGTTTATGCTCCAGCCCTTCTGATAGCCGGTTTCCTGACCTACAGACATGGCTTGAGCAAATCCGCAGGATGGTACTTCCTAATCGTCTTCTCCCTCGCCCGTGTCCTTGGAGGTTCTACCCAACTAGCAACTATCAACGATCCCCGCAACGTCGGACTCTTAACCGCAACTTCAATCCTCACCAACATCGGATTCTCCCCTCTCACCCTCGCTACACTGGGTCTCCTCTCCCGCCTGGTAGAAAGCATCAACAAAACACAAAAGAACATGCATTTCGGCTTCTCCACCAAGCATCTGAAGGTCATCGAAACCCTCATGGCACTCGGTTTAATCCTCGGAATTGTGGGAGGAGTGAGCGCCGGAAACGCAGCTTCGCAATCACCAACTGGGACCGCGCAACCTGGAACCACCAATAAAGTCGGGACAATAATCTTCATTGTCTGCTATTTCGCCACCGTCCTCTCAACAATCATAACCTCCCTCTCCATCTCCCACGCCGAAGAAGGAGAAAAACGTCTGCTCCTCGCAATCAGTCTCTCCCTCCCATTCCTCGCCGTTCGCCTCATCTACTCCGTCATCGTAACATTCACACACAACAAGCATTTCTCTCTCCTCACGGGTAGTGCTTGGATTCTCCTCTTCGTTGCGCTTCTGCCGGAATTGGTGGTTGTGGTCTTTTATGAGACCACTGGATTGACTTTGAAGGTTCTCCCCAAGGATGTCAAGGGGAGCCACGCACCGGTTGGAAGTGTTTCCAGTGCTGATCATTTTGTGGATGGACTTGTGGCACCGAAACAAGACAGCCCTTTGTTGAGGATTGCGAAGAGGACTATTATTGGACGATTGGTTATGACGTTGATCCCGGATACGAAGGAGAAGAGGACTGATGTTGAGATGGTTGGGGGTCAGCATTATCAGAAGTAAATGATATCCTTATGATCTGGTGCTGGCCGTGGAGAGTGGGGAGGGAAAATAGAGGTGCGGATTCGAAGATTGGTAATTAGAAGATGGATTTTGGCTTTAGCATGGTGTTGTTGGGAGTTTTCCTTTTGTGTCATCGTTGGCTTTTCCTCGCGTTTTCTTGTTTGTCTATATAGAATTGTATAAATTATTCGCATTAGATACCATTACTTTTACTTTCCCTCTTGCTATTGCCCAACTAAACCGCCTCATAACTTCCACATTTTGGGGAGAAAGACTCGCCATCACGTACAAATCCTATGATTTTTCACTAATAACCCAGGAATATGACCCCTCGTTCTCTCGATAAGAGTAGTTTCTTCATATAACTTCCGGTACTGGAGTAAGCTATCATTCCACATTGGAAATCATAGAATCGGGACTTTAGAAGTGAAGATACCAGGCTTTTCATTTTTATTTTTTAGTCGATTAACTACTAGAAAAGTTCGCGACTTGCAACAAAGTTATACAAGTTGATCCAAAAGGAGTTGTTTACCCGTGAAAATGGCGTAACGCGAGTTTAAAGCAGCAAGAAAGGATTCTGGGAAATGCAAGGTTCTCATTCATCGTGGGGGAACAACTAAACTCATTTGGTTCCTATGAAGCCATGAAGAAGTATTTCCCCGGTTCCCAAAGATTCTACTTGTGATTTAAGAACTAGACGCAACTTCGCGTCAGAAGCAATATACTCTTCAAATTATTTGACATGCTCGCTACTAGGGGGGTCTTCCTTAGCTCTCTGTTGTTGAGAAATGTAAGTATTAGATATACTAGATTTATTCGTTTTCTGAGTGTAAGAAAAGTAAGGATTGGATCTACTCACTTGAGGAATATAAGTATTAGCCTTACTCACTCCGTAGTGTACGAAAAGCAAGTACTAGATTTACTTATTTTAGTACCGTGAGTATTAGATTTACTGAGCTCTCACGCGCTTGGAGCTGATCGAGTGAGCCGTGATCCTCGTTTGTCTTTATATACCTGAATGAAAGGTAGAGAACTTTGGATATTGGAATAATGGTATGTGAAAGAGAAAGTGTGGCAAGCGATCTTGGCAGTCACGACATGGCTGTTTTATATCATGGCTGTTTTGATACTGAACGAGAATGCCATCAGATACCCCCTGTATGCAAAGACATTTCTGACCTAATATTTAGCCACAATAGTGGTTCTTTCCAAGTTTATTTTTGGTTGAAATGCATATCACCAATTGAAGGAAAATGTAAAAGCTTCGGTTATTTTTACATGTCTGCCGACCTATCGTCAGAGAACAAAAATATCTGGATGGACGAGTAACGAGTCGAGAGGGATACTCTTAAAGCTTCATAAGTGGACCTCTAACTCAGGGAGAGTTATAAAAATCGCTGTAGGGTTTTAACTCTCGAATTTCTACTTACTGTCGTAATAGAGTGATTCATTTGTTTAAAAGTTGTGGCTTAGTATGTTGAAAGCTGCTGTTCCGAGCTGAATGTTTTGGTTTTCCTTTTCATCCTTGGCAAGTCGGACAGACTTTCAAGTGATCCCCATGGTAGTGGTGTGGGATATGGAATTTGTCTGATGGTATACGACCTCCCCATGTCTACTCCGTATCCGTCGATGATAAAGGGACCCTTCCATGAAGGTAGAAGCTTCTTCTACAGAGGTGTAATTAGGGTCACTTAGAGTCACGTTGAGTAACGAGTGATTTCCCGGTCGCAATGGTTTTGGATAATAATTTCGGTAATTCTAAATTGCATTTAATTGAAGCAGAGGTGCCTAGAGCACTCGAAGGGAAAACCATTCCTGGTAAAATTCCCTCACGGCTCTTATGACGCTCAACCAAAAAGCAATTGTCACTTGCATAACTAAAACCGATTTATTATGATTATTGTATCTTGTATTTCATAAATCATGTGTATCATATCGCATTAAATAAACAATCTCATCCAATCATGCCTCCGTCTTCTCCGCAATTAGCATCTCATCTCAGGCCTTCCTTCCTCATCACCTTCTCCTCTTCCATCTCTCTTGCCTGCTCTTCACTCTTCGTTGGCCGGTTCTCCCCCATCTCATCCACCTTCTTTCTCCCCTCCCCACCTCGAAACTTCCCATTAACGACCTTGGCACATCCAACCAAATCGCTCACAAAAAAGGAGTCACAAATTTCCCCTCCATTGCCATGCATCTGTGTTCTTCCCTTGCCGTCCACTTCGTCTTGTCCAACTCCGGTTTCGGATTTGCGTGATGGTTTAGTGAGGAGTGTCCAAACGTTCAAGTCCGCGATGCTGTGACGATGAGGACTCTGAGAACGGAAATACGATTTCTTCCCAGTCTGCCGATGTGACGTGAGAACCCTCCAAATATCCAGGTCTGCAATACTATGTTTGTGGGGACTTTCGTGTGGTTTCTCCTTCTCGACCTTTTCCCCTTCCCCAACGAATCCCCAGGCAGCTGCCTCATCCACAGTGTGGTGACCTTCGTGTGATTTGGATTTCCCTCCTTCCAGCTTAACAAATCCCCAAGCGGCCACCGCGTCTACTATATAGTGCCGAGGGCCTTCATGAGACTTCTCCTCCACAGCCTTTTCTTCTTCCCCAACGAATGTAAACTCATCTACAGTGTGGTACCCGCATGGGTAGCAATTCGGATGCAGATTTGGTGTATGGCTGGGAATGATGTGCTTTAAATGCACAACGGTGAAGAGTAGTATCGAGATGGAAAGTGTCGAGAGGAGACAGAATTTTAGACGTTGGTCCCGAGGGGAGTGGGCGAGCGTAAGAGGATGCATGTTCGTATTGTTTGTTTTGTTTGTTTTGTGGCGTAGAGGTGAAGACGAAATAGGAGGAGAGGGTGTTGATCGGGGGTTTTTTTTGTAGATGAGGGGCTTGTGTAATCGCGATGTGTTGTAAATGTAGTACTTGTATCCTCAAGTCACACTCGTCCAATCCCGAATCTTCTTCGTAAATTAATTCTTCGACTTTGTTTTATAACCTCAGACCAGGAAACATCCTGAACCAAAGACAGGAGAAACGACAAGCTATATATCCAAGCCACCATCGGGGAAAAAGCAAGCTTAACCCACAGCCAAGCTAAACTAAAGGGGTCAATAAACCAACCCCAATAAACATTTAATCTCAGCGGGCGAGAACCACAACCACTCAGATCATGTGCACCACTTCTCCCGCTAATATAGACTACCAGCAAGGGAAGGCACAACACTAACTAACTACCGGATGGGGTCACCCCCCGCTTTGGGGCAACAAAAATGGAAATCTGAGAGCACAGTACCGGAGGTTGGCTCGAAGCGCTTGCTTCTGGAGGCCCAAGTCCAGCCATCTTCTCCAGCCACATCGTCACGAATGAATAGAAAACAACAGAACAGCTGAACATCCCATCGAGATACAAGTATGTTCCTTGAGTCCATGGCTAAAACTTGATCGAGGCGACGGGTGGTTGGACAGAGCATAAAGTTTGGAAATTAGGGTTGGTTGTTATGTGGGTCAAGGTGGCCTTTTGCCAACTCAGACTATATTAGCCGCATTAATGAATCGTGATCCGAGATCTGGAGATCGCGTGACGGTGGGGTACTTTTCATGTGATATGAAAAGTTGGGAATGAGATGAGGTAGTAGGAAAGAAGAGATGTGGGTAGGAAGATGTGGAGTAGGATGGGGAGGTTGAAATGTGACAGTTGGAGTTAGAAATTTGACGACCACAAATTCTAAATCACGAGATATTGAATAAGGAAGTAAAAAAGACTCGATATTCTAATAGAAAACAGCCTCTCAATTCTCTAGCCCATTCAGCAAGAGCCTGAAAAAATCAAAGACCTCTTTTCCATACACGAACAACGCCAGTAATTGAACTCATGACGAAAAGAAGTTAGCCAGAAGTACCACCCATCCTCTAACCCCCTGCAACCATCATCCATCGCCATCTGTCCCCTCCACAAACAATTCGATCCCGCATCGCCATGTAACCACCTCTATCACAAACAACTGAGGTCCCTTCTCTCACATCTCACCATCCCATTACGAAACATACATCTCACCCCCAGAGCGGTGCAGTAACCTCAACCCCCCTCTCAACAACCGCCCTAACTCTATCCCCAAAAATCCGATTAGCACACTCAACCTCCAAATCCTCCAACCAAACCTTAGCAACCATCTTATCAACCTTGATTTCCACACCCGGAACAGGAATGCCCATTTTATGCAGACGTTCAATTTCCTTTTTCTCCGCCGCGTTTTCCTCTCCCTCTTCTCCCTCCGTAGCTGATTCAGAGGATGATTGTTCCGAGTCTGGGATGGTAGAAGAGTCTTTGATGGCAGTTGGAGCTTGAGGTGGTGGAATATTCTTTGGTGTTGCGATGGGTGTTAGGTTTTCGGCTCCGAATTGAGCTTCGAGGAACATGAAGAGGCGCTCTAGACGCTCGGTTGGGGAGAGGTTTGCGTGGGGGTTTCGGGAGGGGAGGGGGTGTGGTTCGGTGTGGGAGTGGGAGTGTGAGTGTTTGCTTGAGGATTCTGTGGTGTGTTAGTATGCCAGAATCATCTACAAGTAGAGGGAAGAAGGGAAACTAACGTTTCACAGCAGCAGGACTGCTTTCCACAGAAAACAGAACAGCCATAATTGCATCTGCAATACCATCGTTCAACATATTGCCCTCCCATTCTAATTCCACTTCTCCATTGTTACTATGGCGAACGGTCACACAGTCCATGACTAGATAAGCAGTTGTGTCCCGAGAGATCTCCTCATCTGCTTCTTCGGATGATCCATTCATGTGTGTGTCACCATTGGTACCATTCTTCGATTTCCCAGAAGGCAGTTCATGGATACTTCCAAAAGTGCCTTCCAACGCCCATTTAATTAATTCGATACCAGCGGCGCTGAGATTCATTCGTTGCTTGCAGGTAATAGTAGTAGTAGTCAAACCAGCATATTCTCGAAGATCTTCCGGCGCCATCAAAGACATTTTGAAATCGTTTTGGACTAAAACACCTGTGATGAGTTGAGATTGGCTTTCATCCGACGAAGGGGGGGGGATAGACGCGAGTTTTCCGACGACTTTGGCGATTTTGTCTGCTTTGAAGGGGATTCTGAGTTCTTCGCAGTTTCGGGGGCTGTAGACTTTTACTTTGTTTGTTTTGTCGGCGTTGAGGGAGAGGAGTTTGGATTTGAGACGCATCATGTTATGTTGCTCGCCATGTACGAGGATCTATGGGTGTCAGCATTTTCAAGACTGCGGATCATTGAATCACTTACTACTACCGGCGCAGCAACCTCTTCAATGAACTCTCGGTTTTCAGTACCATCAACGTGGGCTGCGAAGGAGTACTCTTGAATAGTACATCTCCTAGGGACCATGACTTTCTCTCCGTCACCTGCACCAGGTCCTCGTCTGGCTCCGCCTGTATTACGGGTCATGATGGCCTGGATGTGATCAGGCTCTTGCATAATTTGCTTTGCCATAGTGCCCTCAACACTGTAACCAGTTATGATAACGGCATTTTTGTCACTTGGGGCCCAACGTTCGAGTAGTTCTCTGCTGACTCCATTTTGCAGCATACCTGGACTGGCAAGCATAACACAACTTCCCACGTCATCAAATCGATCCAAACTTTTCAGTGATCGAATGTACTTGAAATCCCATGGACCTCCCTTTCCTGCAGTATCAGCCGATGCTTCCGCCTCTGCCATTCTCTCTCGGAAAAGTCGTTTGATGTTGTCGTTCATAGCACCAACATATGTCTGATAAACAAGCATACATTTTCGAGCTAGGTTACTAGCATAATAAATAGGTACTTTTTGGTATTCTTGATGGCGACCCCAGTATTCGTCGAGAATGAGAAGGAGTTCTTGTGCTCGACCAAGCGCGAAAACTGGCATCAGAACTCTCCCGCCGCGATTGAGAGTCGTAGTGATTGACTTCATGAGAGCTTGTTCTCGCTCAAGTCGAGGTATATGCGAGGCGATTCCGTATGTTGACTCCGTAATCAAAACGTCTATCTTTACACCCTTTGGAACTTCAGCAGAAACCAAATGTCGATCGTTTTCTCGCGAATAGTCCCCAGTAAAGAATATCTTGAGTCCAGCAATTTCAATGAGAAACATGGCAGCACCGAGAACATGACCAGCTGGGTATGGTGTTATTCGAATTGACGATATCGTATGCGTGGTATGGTAGTCGATGGCTTCGATCATAGGAAAGGTCGTCAAATGGTCTTGTTCAGTAAAGAGTGGCTGTGACGTGGAATTGGCCCCAGAAACTCTGATACTATCGGAGACCAGCCATTTGTAGATAGCCTTCGTGGGATGGGTCATGAAGACGCGGCCCTTGAAATTCGTCTTTCCCAAAACATATGGCAGAGAGGCTGCATGGTCGACGTGGAAACTTGAAATTGTTAGCATCCAGTTCTCAACTTTATCTACATACAAGGGTGTTTAAACAACAAAAGAAAGGCAGGTTGAGGTATGTACAATGTTGTATACTCAAACGCAGGTCATCTTCACAGAATCGAGACATGGATTCGTTCGTTCCAGAAAAATGATTTGTATTGTTTTCTCGTATACATGAAGATTCGTAAGGATAATGTAGAAATGAAATATGCCCAAATATGAGATAACACGCCCATTTCGATCGCGAAAATATCATGTCCGTCCCTTTCCCATCGGATCAAGTACAAAGGAGAGTCGCTTACTGGCTGATTAGAAGCACGTCTACGGTGCTCAAGTCGAAATCGTCGTAGAAGGGGAGTGCAGCTAGACCTTCGTATCCGGCATGCATGCCAGCATCAAGCTAGAAATCATCAGCAATTGGTGCTTGGGAAGAATGCCTTCCTGGAGCTTACCATGACCGTTTTGCCCTTGTACTGGATGATGTGACATGATCTGCCAACCTCATTACCTCCACCTAGACATAGGAACATCAATTCGTCAGCTGGATCTACGGGCTCTTCTGGCGCAGGAGCCATTGCCGCCGCCTTTCGTTTGGAGGTCATCGTGAAGACTTCGCTCTTGTTATTGACTGGCGACTTCGAAAGCGATTGAGGATTGCGCGAGGCCTAATCGTAGGCAGAAGGCACTTAGCAGGATTGCATATCGATATCGCTAGTTCAATATCCAAGGTCCGGAAGATTGGCAGATGGGTGAAGGGAGTTGTTTGGTAGTCAAGTCCGGATTTAAATGTTCAGTGCCTGGCTCATCAAAGGGAGCCGCACCGCATTCTTGAAGCCTTACCACAGGTCACGTGAAAATACGGGCTAAACCTCAGGAGTCGCGCCAGGGAGCTTTGTGACGGGTTTCCAACCTTCACCATGGCCACATTCACTGCCAACACGCATCAATAGCAACAATAGAACAAATCAGGCCAGTGCCTCTGCATCACGCGACTATTTCAACCGAATTCCAGGTGAATCGCGTATGGGTCAAGGTTCTGGGAGGAAGGGGGGCTTTGCGCCTGCCTTGTGAGGGTTATAAAAGGTTAATCCACAACCTCTTCAAAGAAGACATCGAAGGAAGGAATTGTGCATATCAGCGTCCGAAGACGACCTGCCATCATCATGGCGCAACCACAGCAACAGCAGCAGCAGTTCCCAATGCCTCAAAGACAGTTCTCTCCCCAGGAGTCGGCGACGTCACCAGGAGGAGCGCCCGGCCAGCAGTTTCCCTTCCCACCCAACAAGAGGCAGCGATTATCCCCAAATCCACCTTCGCAGCCAGGCTCGCCATATAATACCTCCCCATATGCGATGAGTCCTGGCGCATCTGGACCACAGTCGGCGAGCGCATCCCCTCACTTTTCCAACGTCCAGATACCTCCCAACGTCTATAATACCCCATACTCGAATGGTCATACCACGCCTACAAATTTGAGTCTCCCGCAAACGCAACAGCAAAACCCTCAAGCGCAGCGAACGAACTCGCTCACCTTTCCGAGCCAGAATCAAACTCCGAATTCCAACGTATCTCAAAACCATGGTCTTCCACAGAACCACGGTCTCCCCCAAAATCACAACATGCCTCAGAACAACGGCTTCACCACGAATTACAACTACACAATGCCACAGCAAACCCAAGGCGCAGGCATGATGGGTCCTCCATCGAAGCCACCGGAGAAGCCTAAGGAGGATGGATTAGATGGTATGGATGTTTTGGGTGGCACTGGAGTTGACCTTCGGGAGGAAGAGGCATACTTGATAAATGAGTCATTCAACGCACAAACTACGGGATCGCAGGCAGGTCATTTCACGCCAGGACACAGCTATTCTCAGTTTCCTCCTGGAGATAGGAGTACGTTTTATGGTGCAGGTCCCGCGAACGCGACTGGCCAAGCCACAAGTATTGAGGCGCAAAATGAATTCCAAAAGAGGGCAGCAGATAATGCATGGCGCGACGCAACTCACGCCCTTGCCACCTCGAGACAGCACGAGTTGAACAACCCATTCCTTGATATTGAGGTACTTCAAAGAAGGGCCGAGAAGCTGGCTCGAGAGTATGGCTTGACGTTGAATGTGGATAAAAATGGCAAGATGGGCTCCTTCAAGTTACCTAGGGACTTCGGAACTTCAACTTTGAATGTTCAGACGAATAACGTTCCTGGAAATGCTACGTTCGCTCATGTCACTGGTTCATTTCTTCCAATGGATACTCAACTAGCGGATCAGATTGCGCTTATGTCTTTGGCTACCAAGCATCGCATGCGAGGCCTGGTTGAAGATGCGACGCAATTGGCAAAAGAGAGACGAGTAGGATCGCATGGAGTCATCCCAACAGACTGGCAAGATGTTGCTGTGCCACTTAACGTCAACGAAGGAACTATTGCTCCAGAGGGAGGTGTACGCGCTGGATGGGAGGGTGCAGTTGATCCCAAAGCCCGCAAGCGTATGATAGACTTTTGGACTTTACTTTTTACGAAGCTAACATGTGACAGGCTCTCTCTCAGCAGTAACAGAAACTCCTAAGATGTCGAATCCCGTCGTTTTCGCTCTTCGAGAATCAGCTACAAAGGAGCGTGATTATGAAGAGGAACGTCTGAAAAAGCGGCAAAAGCGTGAAACTCCTGGTACTGCATCTCGGCAAGGCTCTGTCGCTGGAACACCTGGCTCCATCGCCCCCGATATTGCTGAAAAAGCCCCAACCAAGAAAGAACAGAGCAAGAAAGCTCAAGCCAAGGTTAATGAAGCAGCAAGTCACGCAGCTGCCAACAATACTACTGCGGCCTTCTTATTTGGTGGAAAGAAAAAGAAGAAGTATGCTTGGATGACAGCTGGTGGAGCAGGCAGTGGTGCCAGTACCCCTGGTCGACCTGTTATCCCTGGAATTGGAAATCCCACCGGACCACCAGTTCCTGAGAAATTGACTGTCGATGGCGTTCGTCGTCTTGGAAGTTGGCGCGAGGACTCGGAGAAGGGCAAGAATATTCAACTGAGAGACTTGATCTTTGTCCTGGAGCAGGATGGCAGGCAGAAGAAAGCTCTTCAGTTGGCTTATCTTGCGCTTGCTGAATCAGGTCCTAAATGATGTGTGTTACTACATGCACACTTTTTACATTCTGAAAAATGTACTTTTTTATCAAAATTATCTGCGAGAAGGCTTTAAGACGTATGGATGGGTAGTGGTGATGTACCACTTTCCCACAGAAGGTGAGGATGAAGAAAACGAGTGGGAGTTTGACAGGATCTTCTGCGTTGGGCTTCTCTACCTACCCTTTCTTCTCTTCTCCTAATTTTCTTCTCTCCCCCCCCCAGCCATTGAACCGGTGCACTGTATTATGAGAGAAAAGAAAATTCCGAATAGGATAGGATAGGATAGGATCAAAGAAGATTCTTTTATTCATCAGTTGATTTGATTTGCGAGGCGCTGCATGGAAAAATTGGCGTTGAACTCTTTTTTGAGATTGTTTTTGTTTTATATACGCCGCTGCGGAGTAAATTGGCTGGCCGGATGGGGTTGCGGAAGAAGAATGGATGAGGGTGTGCATGGATTTCATTTCTGGATTGTAAGAGAGAATCAGAGAAATTGGTTGGGGCGGACGCACAGAGATTGACTTTGGCCGCGGGTGATTTAGATTGAGGGTAGATGACGCGGGAGAACCAAGGCAGGAGAAATAATATGAAAGTTGAAGATTGAGTTACTTTGCTTGTGTATCTGTGAAGAAAGTACTTTTCCGCGAGGCTGTTAATGATTGGAACTAAGTTCTTAAGTTCTTGCAAGTGTGCGACGAGCTCTTTGGAGCGTTGCTTTCCTCACTCATTGAGTCATTGAGTCGTTTTGCCCATCTTCCCAAGGAGTATTTTTATCAAGAGAGTGGACGCCGCACATCATGAGCGCCCATGTGTTTAAACCGACACTGATTAAGGAGGCCACCAAGTCACCGTGACATCACCGTTTACATTACTGGATATCAATTGGGAATTTAAGCTACTTGGAATATTTGAATATGTTATGACGTGATATATAAGAGGCAGGCAAGCAGGTAATGCAGCGACACCTTGATGTTCACTGGAAATGACGCCAGAGGAAGGGGTATGGGGGTGGAGACCTGGATGGGCATGTTGATGAGAGCAGAATGAAATTAATCTCTCACAATTATAACATCATCAATATCAAGGGCCCAGATCACGATTCACGAAAAGCGGTTTTGAAATCTGTATTTTTTAGGTACCGTATTTACCATTATGTACGAGGCGTGGAATTCTGTTTTGAAAAAAGAGCCCAGTGAAAGCCGAGCCTAAAAGCCGATACTATCCATCCGTAACATCTCCATCCATCCACCTAGACCTTGAAAATAGCCCTTCTGTACATGTAAAAATTTGGTTTTTCGGTAAGGAAAAGAAAGCAAAAGCAAACAAGGGGTGTGGTGTTTCCACTTTTTAGCGAACAGGAATGCGTGACCACCAGAAGAAAGAAGACTTGAACTCAATCAATCATCCACCAGATGCCCTTAGATTGAGAGTTCAAGGAATTCAAGCAAAGCAAGAATACCAAGTAAGTCCAAACCACACAGTACAAACTGTGAAACCCAGACTCAGCATAGCAACATTAAGCACAATCTTAGCCATCGTCAAAATGCCCCCAGCAAAGAAAACACCATCCCTAACATGACCTCTTAAATCATGGGCTCGCATAGCTGGGAAGAGAGCGAGGAGGAAGGTAAAGAACCACATGACTCCGCAAGGGAGCCTCTTTGGACCAGAACCTGGAGGACATTTGGAGGGCTTGATGACCATGGTTGGGAGACGTTGATTTTGTAGGACAAAGAGGGCCGTGGATTCGGAATTGAGCCACCGTTTGATTACATTTAGAGGTTTGGAGAGGGGATTGTTGAGGGTGGGGAGACCGGCGGATTTTGAGGATGTTGGGGTGGGTGTTGCAATTATTGTTGAGATGGTGTAGGAGGTAATTGTTGAGGTTACCGAAGTTGAGGTTGTAACGCAGTGGAAGTGGCCAGCAGAGTTTGCTGTGATAGAAAGTTAGCTTTTTGGAGTTTCCAAGTTGAGGTTTAAGCTTAGATCGGACCGGGGGGGAGAGAGAACGGAATATACTTACTGCAGAGAGTGGCTTGAACCTCAGAGACAGTTGCGACGACAGTTATTGTTGGTGCATATGCAGAAATATTGTCAGGGCTTGATTCAGTGAGGACATCATTGCCAAAGTCGGAGAAGTTGTAGACAAAAGCACTGTTGTCAACAATGGAAGCGGTGGTTGGAGAAGCCAATGCATAGGGATCTGGAGCAGCAACTGCAAAGCCAACTAAAGTATGTTAGCTACGGTAATCTGAAGGTAGACCGACCTCTGCCACTAACCATTGAAGAGCAATAAAGCAAGGAGCGAGCAAAAGATAAGAGCAAACTTCACGCCACTCATTGTAGCCAAGTAACGCGCAGCCGTTCGTGCAAGTGAATTGAAGGTATAGCCACTTGTGAATGCTAATCTGGGGTGGGAATGGAACTCTAGGTGCAAATGATACCGAATGAGTTGTGGTTTGCGCAAGAAGAGTGGTGGTGTTGATGTATTGCGCAAGTGTTGTGGTCGCGTTTTAGGTGCAATTTTCGCTGGTTTGTTTTGGACCACTCCCCTAACGAGACTGGCAACATTTGCCGACCACTCAACACGCTTAAACAAAAAGGGAAGTAATTTCGGCTGGAAATAACCCAAAGACTAGCGCACAATTGGAAATTCTAAAATCTGCGTTTAATGTTTGATGAAGAGGGGCATTTGTTCACTCTCTTTAATCGCCAACAGACCTCAGCTTCAAAAATCCTTTGTTCGAAACGACCCGTTACAGCACAATATTCTGGGTACAGAGTGTAGGTTAGTGTATTTAGTGAGGCCAGCAGGCAGAATGGTACCTGTCTTGGAGATGTTTGAGTTTGCAAGAGTGGTAATTGACGAGTACACCTACTCAGGTGATCTTGAGCAAGCAATTCCATTGGGGATAGGCGTATTGATGGGTTCAATGCGCCAGAATCGTCTGTTTTTGCTTTCATGCTTTCCACTCGAGTGGAGGTAAGCATGTCTGAGTATCATGTCACTTAAACACTTGGCTGACAGTATCGTAGTAGCTAGCCATCCAGTTCAACTCAACGTCCTCCACCGCAGTAAGACTTCAACCGCCACCGTGGCTATACCAGACCTAGAGAACAACAGGGGGGGATTGGCGACCACAAACCAGCCAGTTCGCAGAGACGTCAAGATGAGAGGCCGAGACCGTGGGAGATCCCAAGGATTAACAATCATACACCAGAGAGGCACGACACGGAAATAGAGCCTTCTCAACAATTCCAGTCTGCAAGGGCTGGTTGATTCCAAGAGTCGCCACGAAAGAGAGCTGAGAATTGCGCGCGCAAGTCAGAGTCAGTGTACAATGCGCCTGGTTCTTTTATGGCACAAAAATAATCTTTTCTATAGGTTTTCTCTTGCCTCACACCTCGCTCACCCCGACACTGATGTCTGTGAGCCTCAATACCCACGATATATTCTCGTTGGCATATCGACATCACATACTCGACACCAAGGACTATTACATTCCACATACCATATCCCGCATCGAAAAACTCGAGCATGCGGCAGTAATCCTGTAGAAATGTGGCTAATGTGATCAGATGATCCTCGCCTCATCCACCCGGCTCATAAGCAATAGATTCATCTGTGGGAGTAAAGCTTGGGCGACTTTCGAGCTCCTTGGGTGGATGATCTGGAGAAATCAAGAAAGCCACCCGATGGGATGCTTGTCAAGTCAATTATGCCAGTTATCGACATACCTGGTGTACGACGTAAGTGACTGTTGGCCCCATGTCGCTTAATATAAATACTTGGCACACAGTATCACAGAAGCCATGCAACGAGCTCAATACTCTTTTTTTTTTGGTTATGCAGGACTTCAATGCTAGATTGACTGCTGGAGGCAGGGAAAATCCTCCACCTAGATTCTTTGGAAGTAAACAAACCCACACGTCATGCCTTTGAAACATACTTGTTTGTGTTCAGAGCTATGCTTTCGAAACTGGTGTTGCCGCTGAGCATTGTCTTACTATCGAAGTAAGACTTGCTGTCGACAAGAAGCTCTGTTGTCGACGGCAGGCTTGTTGTCCGTGGAATTCGCAGACAACAAGTGCTGCCAGAACGCGGCTCCAATGCCATGAAGGCGGGTTGTTGGTGCTAAATACACTGGGATAAGACGGAGGAGAGACGAGAGATATATTCCTGGGCATGATGGTAAGAGATACAACAATATCCCTCCTCTCTTGTATGGGCATTGCTGATAGACCAACTCGGCCAACAGGATGATCTCGGCGTTGGCAGAACCAATGAGTTGCCACTCTCAGGACATAATCCAATGTCTAGCGGAAATGGCAATGTCCACAGTGACGTTGCGACTTGGAATAGTAGGTTGCTCTTACCCCGCACCATGCTACCAATGTATTCACTAACAACAACCAGCTGCAGTCTTTGAGCCTCATACTGTCGCAAACGAGGGCAAGGACTCCATCATGGATGGCCAATTCCACAATTTGAGCAAGACTGGCGAACAGAATGGCGGCACAAGGCCAATCTTTCCAGCCACCAATCCTACGCGGATTGACGGCTAGAGAGAGAGTTGGGAAAGCAACTTCTCTCTCAACCGCTAGGTACAAAGGCGTCATCCGGCCAATTACTCAGTTTACCAATGTACTCACCACCTCAACCTTCTTGACAAGCGCCTCGCTCAAGCATGCAGATTTGGCAGAACGAGATCTCTTTAGTATCCTTTTGGGTCCTGATAGGTTCTTGTTTCGCGATCCTAAGTCCGGGGGTTTATTCCCTATTGAAATTGAGAGGGAAAGATTCAAGGCGAAGATCAAAGCCCAGCGGGAACTAGGCGACATTTTTGTTCACGGCACTAAGCGGCACGAGTTCTCCATTGCACATCGGGGTATCGAGATCTGTTCATCGCCCAGAACGAAAGGGAAACAAAACATACAACAACAGGTATTCGCTGGTGGTCACCCACCCAACTACTAATCTGCCGATCTGAAAGTGAGAATTCTTTGGGGTGCTGTACGAGTTCATGTGTCGCGATCCTAGGTCTGGGAGTCTATTCCCTATTGAAATTGACGGGGAAAGATTTCCGCGGAACCCGATTTTGCAACCTTTTCACTTCGAAGAGTAACGCAGGACCGGCCAAGATCAAGGTCCAAGAGGATTTGGGTGGGATTTTTGTTCACGGCACTAAGGGGCAGGAGAAGGGGAACCGACTATCAAGCGACATTGGGATTGTCGAATCCATCGGGGTATCGAGATCTGTTCAGTATACTTCGGGGTCCTGATCGGGGGTCATGTTTCGTGATACACAGGTGGGGGAGAGAACTGGGCTTCACAACCCTATTCTTTCTCCTGCCTTCGGTATTCATGGAGCATGAGTCCATGTTTCGCGATCCTAAGTCTGGGGGTCTATCCTCTATTGAAATTGAGGGGGAAAGATTCAAGGCTAAGACCAATGGAGGTAGAACTCGAGCAAATCAAAGCCGAGAATGACAGACTGAACTAGGAAGAGTGGGAGAGAGACTGGCCGGAACTTGGTGACATTTTTGTTCACGGCACTAAGTGGCATTGGGATTGTCGAGTCTCTGCAACAGGAGACGACGGCAATCCCAATCCAGACCACAAAGAGAGATACGGTGCTTTGGTTGATATGCTTCTTGCTACACTGTAGGAGGATATCAAGAAGGATCGATTTGCGATTTGCGATTTATTTGTTTCTGGAGGTTGGTGCAATTAGGATGCTGTAATACAGACAAGATTGTAATAAAACATATCATACCTCAAGGGGGGCTCACGCCCTTGACCATTAGCCAGCGACAAGAAAGCTGTCATCTTGTGAGAAAGGTGTTTCATGTGCCACAAAAAGCAACCCTTTTACATTTGAAGGATGAATAATGTTATGATAAGATCAAAAGGGAGTTGAAAAATTAATCTTTCTTCACTCTTCATCGCAGCAAAATTTCCTTGGTGGTATGATATTCTGAATACTACTGATTTTATTTCTTCCGCAGTCATGACGTTTCGTTGTTTCACGTCGTTGCTTGTTCATTCAAATCCTGGCACAGTTGCTTATACAGTTCTGGAAGAAGTGGTGTCCAGCAAGCGCAGCTGTTCATCATCTTCTTTCTTATCTTTGACTGGAGATGGTGGCCATTTGTTGCTTTCATTTCACCAAATAGTTTCTTAAATACGGTGACCTCTTTTGCACACTTAGTACGTCGGCCACGATAATATTGTTGGAACCCACTTTAATACGTACTATTTGTACCGTTTAAATATTACGATACTAAACAATAATAGTCTTATAGTTCTCTCCTTTAAGCTGGTGGAAACAGAACGGACATAACTATCTGATTTTGTCTATATTAGCTAGGAAGTATCTATAAACTCCTGCTACGTCAGCTCCGAGCGAGACTATTTAGTCAAGCTGCTTTAGTTATTACAAAGCAACGTAATAGACTCTCTAGAGAGACCTTTGAGGCTATTACTAGCTTAAAGAGCTGGGGGTTCTATATAGAGGAGGAGACAGAGGAAGAGAAGAAAGACAGAGTAAAGAAGGAAGAAGAAGAGAAGAAGAAGGGAAAGAAGGAGCCTGAATTTGGGGATAATTACTTTATTATTAATTAGTATATATACTATATATATACTATATATAGTATGCTAATCATTAATCAGATTAATCCAAAGTCATTAATTAGATTAATAATTGATTAATTGATTAATTTGTGCTCACACTGGGCCTCCCCAACACTTTTCAGTGCGGCTACTGGGTACTTTAGCCCTTCGAAGGAAGTTGTTGTGTTGCCAGGGAAAACGAGTACGTGGATTGGAATTACTGGTTCAGTCATTCCACCGACGTGCCCGGTTTGAAACCATTTTTTCAAATGATGAATGGTCAATTAATAGGGGTATCAAATTACGATCCCTTTGAACAGCCAATGGACGATGCTTTATCATGGAATTGGTGGCAAAACCCTTCTGATGTTCCATATTACTTTGTTATCGGCGATAATTACACAGCTCTATGGAGAAACCTGACGAACTGTGAGTATCGGTTTGGTATAGTTGGAGGATGATCCTGACACACAACGCCTAGATTATTACGCCGGAAAGAGATTTTATGATAACGAACATCCAGCAACAATCAACATCTCTTCCTTTAGCTACGACTCTGTTTTTTGGATCAACGGACACAACTTAGGTCCGAAAGCTGACCAATTATACATGTACATAAGGCAATGCTGGAAACACTCCTTTGCAGAGGACGGCCCTGGCGATGACACAGAATGCGTGCAAACAGACGGTTACATTTATGGTGTATCAACGTATTTGACTCTCTTATTCGTCTTTTTCGAAGTTACCTGGGTGGTGGGTATGTTTGGGGTGTGGTGGGATGCAAATAGGCATGGCGAGTTGAATGGGCCGGGATGGAGAAGAAATGGAGATTTGTAGAATGTGGTGGACTTGTCTGAGGTAATGAGGAGGGATTTGGGGGGAAATTTGGGTTCTTATTCGAATGATGAGTTGGAAAAGGCGTTGAAGGGGAGGAGAGTAAGGTATTTCATGGAGGTGGAAGGGCGTGCGGTATATGTTGGATTATCGTCGGGTGGGGGTATGGAGGTCAAACTAGAAAGGAGGGTGCAGTATATGTAGTAAGATCTCCAGCACTCTTCTGGTTTATTGCGGAGCAAGATGACTCTTGGCTCAAAGGTCCGATGATCTGAAACCCCAGCTCATGTGTTCTGAGTTTGGATTATCTTAGCAAATCCTATCTCACAGTTACTATTACACGAAACAAAGATTTCGCTTAATCAACATGGAAGCCCTAGGTCTTTCTCAAGTAAATAAGAAATTACTATGCTTAATTTCTTCTTCTTTTCGGCAGTTTCGGCACGCTCAAATGATGGATTTTACTGCTTGTCCTCAATCCAAATATAGTTGGTGGTAAACCAAAGATTGGCGTGACAAACCCTAAACTCGAAGTCTTTGAAAATCATTCTATCAAAGTACAAGTTGAAGAGCCATCCATCGCCACCAAAATGTAAAGAGAAAAGTAACAGCTTCCCGATAGTATTCAAACGATAGATACTGGGTGTAGTATTTCCTGAACGTCCTTCAGCTCGTCACCACTTTTTGGTGCACTTTTAGCACTAAAACTAAGCGATAACCACGTACACACCTACTTTTATCCTTACAATTAATCAACAACTAAAACATAAAATAGCTAAGAAACACCGGAGATCCAAAGGTCGCTAGGCCCCTAAGCGGAAGACTTCTTGGCGAGAGGTCCCTGTCTGGCAGCGTACTATTATTGTTTGCAGAAGTGGACAGAATTCCAATAAGCAAAAGTTGAGAAAGACTCTTCGGAAGATAGTAGATCATAGTGGGGATAATGATTTCCATGGAGAGAGCTTTCATTTCTATTACTTTTCATTTAATAATACTTAATTTTACATAATATATATATAGTAGGAGTGAAAAAAGGGAGGTGAGTTCAAGAGAGAAAATGAGCTGAAAATTAGCTGAGGACGCTCAGAAAATACTACGCCTAGTACATCAATCAGCACTTACAATGCGGGTGTTTCCACTTGGGTGCTCCGTCGGAGTATATTGTCACTCTTCTGCTGTTCTTCGGGGCCAGAGCTTGTCACCCGAACCCACCAAAAAGTAGGTTCTTTCATGTTCAAACTTTCGAATCCAGTGGATGAATTGTACTTGACCCCCTTATCTTTTACTATTTCTCTCGTTGAAATAAGTTCTCGAGTCTTGATTGTATTCAATGGCCTTTGTCCCTAGAATATAAGCTGATAGCCCCTGGAAGACAACCAAGGATAGCTCCTTGAAAGCTGTAAGACAAGAGGGGAGTAGTTGCATCTTGTTCTTGAGCTACCTCTGTTGGAGGAAGAGCAGGGACGTATGTGCCATAAGCTCGTCTTTGAGTCGTGATTAAACAATGTCTTACGAACCAAAGAGTTCAAGAACGATGAATACAACAATATATGCATTAGCATTGATTTCAATTCTAATATCCTGTGGTAGTCTGTTCATAACTGTTTTTCAAGACTTCCAACAAGTGATTTGAATTGGGGCTTTTATGGAGCAATTCTAAGGCATAGGCATATGACAGTCAAACCCCATAACATCTCAGAAAAAGCGGTGTGTAACACCATGCCATCTAACTCATCGTTAGAAATTTAAGAGGATCTAGGCGAATGAATGATAAATGAATAACAATATCTAGCCTGAGGGTGATGAAGTCTGAAGTGACTCTTCTATAATGACCCATTCTCTGCGATCATGCAATACATGGGTTTCCACCAAAGAACATCGTCGGAATATAACTTGTCTCCGAGGTGGTTCTTCAGGTCCTAAGCTCGTCATCCACACCCACCAAAAGGTCTCGTCCATCTCAAAATGCTTAGCACTCAAGAGCCTAGCAGGTCTCAAGTTCGTATCGAATTTATCTAGTGGAACCAGGCTGCCTGTAAACTCGCTACTGATGAACCTGGCCCATGATGGTGTCTCGGTGCTGTGAGATATTGTTTCTAGTACTCGGTGGCATTCCAATGTTGTGAATGGCCTGGCAGAATTTTCGAGTTTCAAAATTCGTCGAAGGGTGTGGTTATCGTCTCCGTATGGCAGATGACGTGCTCGCAATATCGAAGCTTCAGGGCCTGGTGAGAAGCAGTTTACTCTGGTGACATATATTCTTGCTGCTGATCGAGGGACACTCTGGTCTTTTGGTGGGTATTCAGTCTTGAGTAGAGTCCACTGAGGGACTTCGGAAGAGGAGGTATGCCAAAATCTTTCTTGGCAAGGGGATTTGCCAAAGACCGCAAGTAACCAAAAAATAAACGACTCATGGCATGAGCAGCCCTTTGAAAAATTATCATCACGTATTACACTGCTTTGACATAAATGAGGAATCCTACATTAGCCATTCTTCATATCCTCTTTCGAAGCCGTGACCGAAGCTAGTTTCCCCGAAAGCCCACCATCCTGCAAATCTTGACAACTTCCTGGCTTTGAAATCATTGCGTTCAGCTTGTGCTGCAATTGTTGAGAGTAGATCAAAAAAATCGAAAATGATTTTGCGGTGGGCCTCGGTCTTGGCTGCGTCGGGAATTGAAACTAAAAATGAGTCCATGGCCATGTGAGAATCGAAGGTTCAGTCAGCAAAAAATAAAATTGTCGTTCCAATAGACTTGCCTCTTTTGCTCTTACAAAACGCTCTATAAACTTTCCAAGTTACTACACCTTCTGGTAATCTGCTCCAACACCACTTGACCACATTGGCCAAGCTCTTCCTTCGTTAGTATTTGGGAATGTGGTAATTGACGACTGGAACTTACAACCGTTTTTAAGAGTCGCAAGTGTTGGTTCAATTCATGTCCTCCTGTATCGTAGCCTCTGGAAAAGAATTTTCCAACGAGGTCTTGTGCTTCAGTGCACGTATCTGACTTTGGGCGAAAGGGCAAGAGAAATAGAGGTATATTTAACGCTGTAAAAGGAACGATTAGTAGATGATGCGCTGCAAAGTGATGTTTTGGTGCTGAAAATTTAATAGAGACCATTCAAAGAGGCAAAGAGACATACCTCTCGACTTGAGTTCTAACGTGATGCCTTCAAAAAGCTTCTGAACTTCTTTTGGAGAAACACTTTGACGCAACCATGGGTCCTCTTCTCCTGTTGTTATGCAATTAATACGACTGCGTCGGATGGACAATCTGGATGAAGCTGCTTCAAAGACGGCTCCAGGCGTGGAATGACTATCTTCTCCAATAGGAATTCGAGGAAGCAAAGGCAGGACAGATTTGGGCAGACAAGGGTCTGATGCTAGCTTGAGTGGCGGTATGCTCTCTGGCATATTTGGTGGCTTGCTGAAGTATTGAGGAGAATTGGGATCAGAGGCTGACATTAGGTAGAATTGTTGGCGGGGAGATAGTAGTTCAGATTCGAATCGCAGTTCAGATTCAACAGGCGGTCCTATTGTGGCAGATCTCTCAATTGAATGCGGGGTCTCGACTTGCTGCTCCTCTGTATTGTTCATTCCTCTCGGGGCCAACTCCCAACCTTTCGTACTTTGGGATTCATCTGAGAATGTATCACAAACACTTACAGCATAGTTTGTGAGATTATCGAGGTATTTGCCCAGCATGAACCCCGATGTATGACTTCGAATGGGATCTTGTGGCAATTGCTGCTGTAGAAGCGCAATCTGCGCGAGAATTTGGCTTGTATCCTCTTTTATTTCGGGTATCGCGGAGGTATTATTGCATATATTTTGTGTATCGTTCTTGATATCCCCTATCGTGGTCCTGAAACGACTATTAGCCTCGTCGTAAATATTGCATAGCTACGACTTACAGTTCTAGGAATTGCAATGCAATGTTCAAAGCAGATTTGTGAGCCTCGAGATTTAACCTCAACCTCCCTATTTCTTCTTTACCTCCTGTGGCCCACCGGGCTGCATTCATTATAGTGGTGCCATCGTTTTTGTTAAGTGTGCCCTCGATATCAACAATGGCACATGAGCAATTCGTGGTGATTCCAGTGATCTGTTTCTGGAGAGTTTCCGGGCAGGGTTTTCGTTCCGGCTTCTCAAAAATTTTCGCAAGAAGCTCCAGAGAGGTTTTTATCGATGATAGCTCTCGTAAAATGGCATCGAGCTCGCCCCTAGCAGAGCGAACGTCGCGAACAAAGCCGGCTACCACGCTAGCTACCTTGGTGGTTAAATATGACTGCAGAAATCGGGCATGGATGTACAAAATATAAAGCTTTCATACGAAGATTCAAAACAATTGTAGGAGCGCCTCAAATATAGCGGTACAATAGATATCTGATAACAGCATAATAGCTCAAGTACTGGGAGTTTTGTCGCTGCTCGTAGGTTTGTCGGTTAACCTACATAGTTGAGGAGCTGAGCCTTCAGCCTACCAATCATCTAAACACCTCCAGGAGCTTTCAGGTTCACTTGAATGAACTCCGGGAACTCTCCGCCATAGAGGAAATTGTATTGCTTCTATTCTCACTTGAGGGGGGAAAAGACACCACAAACATCTCATTTCCTCTACATTTCCAGATTTCAGCGGAGGGTCAGACTCAGACCCTTCGCTGAAACCAGAGGTTTTGTTAACAGCCCCAACCTACGTAGTACCCGCGACAGAAAAGCCCCAATTGTAGCAAGATATCCAGCCGATTAAAAGTAGCCTAATTAGTTCGGTACTTTTGCGGCGACCAAGGCTTCTGTCTCCTTCAATTGAACGAAGGAAAAGGGGGAAACGATAAACAAGATAAATGAAGAGCACGTTCCGGGATTCCTAAAGTGTTTCTCACTCGAGCTGAACATTTACAACAACGACGTTGTTGTCGGAGTGAGGTAAAGTAGCTTTGGGGGAGGCCTGACCATTATAAACCACCCGAGGTTTCTCCGGGCTTTTTTTCGATGATGACCCTCGAGTCCTCGACCTCCTCTTCCCCTAACGGACAAAGTCCAACCGTTATTTAATAATTTGACTTGCAGATTTCAGCAATGGCGTGGCCATACCCCTGAGGCCATCTAGCTACCCACGCGATTTGCCCAATTCACCAAGAGAATCTCAAGTAGAAGAGGCAATTGCTGGGATATACTAATATCACAAGTGGCGGACTGAACAACTCGACCTTCGAAGTCCCCTTCGAGAAATTTGGAACCAGAACAGTTATTTTTGAAGAACTGGTTGCCCTCGGGCCTGTCCCTGACGCCAAATTGCATCTGCAAACCGTCTGGGAATTGTAAATACGGGGTGAAACTCTGCGGTTCGAGATGTCCATTCCAAATCCATAATGCAATCACCCGCTGATCACAAATCCTACAGTGTACATATTGCCACAACCCCCTTCAAGTTCGAACTTCCAAGTCCCTTTTCTCTCTCCGAATATATACCAATACCGCGTTCCCGTATGGCTTCCGCTGTCCTCCCTTCCCCCGATGTGGAAGTGGCACCATCCATAATATCAATTGATAACGAAACCTACCCAGTAGTAGAAATACGCAACACAGGAGATGTAATACTCGACGTCTCCTTCGAGAACTCAAATGCCTGTAACAAGTCAATACCCGCAGACTTCCTGCGCAAACTCCGAACATCCAAATCACCTATACCCTCGCCCCGAATCTTCTATCGAGTACGGTTGGATACATTGAAAAAGAACTCTCAGTATTTCAAACATCTTTTGGGGCCTACATTCGCAGAAGGGGCTTCTGTTATTGAAGCATTTGAGCAACTGGCTAAGAATAATTTGAATCCTACGGAAATCGATGCTGGTCTCTTGCCGAGGATAAAGATTGTGGATGAAGATGTTGCGACGAAGACATTGGGGAGGGAGGTTATATTTGGGGATATGCTGAGGATAATACATGGTGCAGTACGTTGAACCGCTCTCTTTCCAGCGCGGGGGCTGACGGGATCCTAGGAACACACCACGAAACCGATTACCTTGAACGGCCTTACTATACTGGTGGTAATGGCAGACCGATATAATGTCCTCACATTAGTTGCTAGATACGTTCAACAAACATTCAAAGCTTTCAAATACCCCGCGACTTTGGATCGGAAAGCAGAAGAAACTCTGCGCCAGAAGATTCTTGTTTTTTACCACACAGATCAATCACTCAATTTCGTTGCTGCTACAAGGGAATTGATATTGAGGGGCTCATCAAGATGGATGGGAGCCGAGGAATCAGAAAACGATTTCCAAACCGCATGGTGGGATCTACCCGATGGTCTAGAGGGTACCTATCCCATTCCCCATTTTCCAACCCATTCTTCCATCACTCACTAACATCCTCAGCTGAACTCGCCCATAGACGAGCATGTGTCCTCCGAACCATAGCCTCAGTTCAAAACCAGTGTCTCGAAATCTACAGCTCGCGAGATCTCCAATGTAAACTAGGTTACGAAAGTTCCCACGCCTGCGACTCCTTCCAACTCGGAGAAATGGTGAAATTCCTCACCCGAAAGGGTCTCCTCTCCTTGATAAGCTTTCAAGCCGTTTCTCCCGAGGATACAGAATATATCTGGCCTGAAGCTTATCCGGGGGATGTGGAGACTTTGATAGGGTTGTTGAGGCAATGTCCAGCTTATCAGATCAATGAGTATCACAAACATTGTGGTCTCCGCACGAAACTGCTTCCACCACTTGAGTATATAAAATCATGTATTGAAACGGGAGTGGGTATTTCTCTTGGGAGGGCGAAGGGTGATTGGATGAACGATTCTTGGGCCCCCTCGAATCATCCATCTTCCTCTTCTGGCAAACCCCGCTCCTCTTTTGGCACTGAGAAAAAGGCGTTCGATATTGGCAATGGAAACGAAGACTCGGAGAAAGATACATTTGATTTCGCATCTGTCAAATCTCGCACTTCTTTTATGGGAAATAATCTCGGTGGCGGCAAAGCTGCGAAAGCTTTGTTCACGAGGGGCAAGTGGAATTGGGTTACGAAGGATGAGGAGAGGGGGATTGGGTTTGGGGATGTTAAACCGACTTTGAAACCCAGTGTTAGTCGGGGGTTTGAGGGGGGGTTTAGGAGGTAGACTGTTGATAGATATAAATGATACATGTTTATCATTGGGATCTCTTGGAAATGGATTTTGTTTGAAGGTGGAGATGGTTGTTGAATGCTTGAGAGGAATATTCTTGGGGTGGGTTTGAATCTAGATGCTACTAACGGTACCAAGCTCTTCCTCTTTTCCACCGCCATTATCCATTTTTTCAACACAAAACGCGTCTCACTTCTCAGCCAGAAATTCTTTCAATACAGCCTACCTCTCTCTGACAAGACATAACATACCTCTCGTCAGCTACACCTGCTCTACCCACTTGACCACGATAATCCCGACTTCTTTCCATATTCCCCTTCCACCCTTCTCAAAGGTAATGTGCACTCGGGTCACATACCTGGGAATCTACCGATGGAAATTGGGAATTACTTATTGCTAATGAGATAGTCTATTTGTTTACCTACCCACCGGGAACTAGCTAGCTCAGACTGCTGTTGAAGCATTTACTTTGGTATTTCCACCCACAAATTTCTCTACTGAACCATCCTCCATGCCCCCCCCTCCCAACCGTTCAGCCACGTCCAACGATTTCCTCACAGGCATAACTTATCGTCATCATGAAGTCATCCCCCCAAAAGAAAATCAACGTAAAATCATAAAATCTCATCACCTATTCCCCCAAATGCAGAAAAAGGTCTAACACTAATACCTAGTATCTGCCATCATAGCCCGGACCAGGATATCCACCGTAAGGCGGTTGCTGAGGTGGATACTGTCCCGGTGGAGGTCCTTGTCCCCATCCACCCGGTGGTCCCTGATTATACCCCGGGTAGGGAGGACCCTGTGGTTGTCCATATTGTCCAGGAGGAGGTCCCTGGTCATACCCCCCAGGATACGGTGGTCCCTGACCATACTGTCCAGGTGTAGGACCTTGAGGATAAGGCGGCTGTTGTTGTTGATATCCTCCTTGTTGTTGTCCATGTCCTCCCCCTCCACCACCACCGTAATAGCCACTAGCACTTCCACCAGCTCCTCCGTACTCCTGGCCACTAGGTGCAGAGCTAAGATAGCCACCACTTTGAGAAGAAGTTGGTCTATAGCCATGATTCGCATAACCATAATCATGGGTTGGTTGACCGTGGCTTGAGGATGAACCAGGACGGGAATTGGTGTCCAGGTATGAAGAGGAGGGATTGGTGTCTTCGCCGCCTAAAGATCCGAGGTCGCGGGATTGGATCTCAGTCCAAATCGAGCCGGATGTTTTTCCGTGGCCACCTAGGGCGCCATCTAGAAGAGGAATTGTTAGTTGTTTTGTGGGACCGGGGGTTTGGAAAATTGAGATATTGGGGTAGGAGAGTGGATGAAATGTTCAGGTGCTTGAAGATGGGTTGATGGGGATGGGATAATCGCATCGCGGCTACTTTCGAGTATAGAACGAGGGGTTTGAAAGCCCCATAAAATCACCGATGAGAAAAGTTGAGAGGGGAATATGCCAAATTTTTGAACCTACGAGAGTGAGACTCAATGCCCCGGTCAGATCCACCCTTGTCGGATACACCCTTGTGATTATGGCCATCTTTGACAGACTGGGAGCTCAAAACATGATTGAGCTGATTACGATTTGGTTGCTCGTCAACCCATTTCTTCACTGTGTTGAACATGTTTCTGTGGATCTCGAGACTCTCGTCTCTGAGAGCTGGGTGATGGAAAGCTCGGCAGATATCACGCATCACCTCATCAACAGGGACACCGGGATTTTGCCAGGCATAGAGGATTCGACTTCTTGATGTTAGCAAAAGTAGTCAGAAAAAAGTTGAAGTTAGACTTACGGAGCAACGTATTGAAGAATGGTGGTGGCAACACGGCCTGCACATCCGTTCAAGATGTTCGTGAAATGATCCTTTGACAACATGGAATGTGTTGGGTTTGTGCAATGAGGGTCATTCCAAGGCTCAAATTGTTGGTTTGCGCTATTCCAATGTTAGCATTGAGGGGAATCGAAAACGGAAGGAATAACATACCTGGCTTCGACAACAGTGCTTGAGCCTTCCTTCAGAGACTTGGAAACAGCATCAATGATGGGTCTGATAAAAGGAGCAAGAAGTGATAACACGAATACTGTGAGTGTTTCGCTAATCTTCTCCACAAGAGACTCCAGACCGGGAATCTTTGCAATGGTTGAACTAATTGCTCGCACAACTTTGTCTCGAAACTCCAGAATTGGATAAATCTTCTTCGCGGTAGCAACAGGGTCAAAATCTGGGCTCATTCCTGGAACTCCTGGACCTGGGGGACCAGTGCTAGATCCTGGAGGGCCTTGGAAATGTGTGTTGACGGACGCTCTTGTTTGGGTGTTGCGTTGCTCTTGGGCAGCTGAAGTTTCTTGCAATTCCCTTGCAGTATGTGCAAGACCACCCCCTAGACCGGGAACCTGGGAGAGAAGGCTGGTGAAATTCTGAAGACCAAAGGTTGAACTTCCAGCTTGAGTTTGTTGAGCACCTTTAAGGGCTAAATCCATTTCCTCAACTTCGGTTTGGGTGAAGTGATCGTTGGCCTCTCCCAAGACCGAATGCAGAAAGTCGACACCTCCAAAGGTTCCAGTAACGAGGGGGTAAATGTGTTTGCCTCTGACATTCATCTGCGTAGCAGTACCCGTGTGTGGGAAAACATCGTTATATCCGAGTTCACGAAGGGCAAGTTCACAGTAGTTGGTGTGTGCTCCAAAATCCTTGTAAATTGTTAGTGATGAAACTATTTGTAGCATTATAATTCGGCTTACCTCCATGCAATGCAAAGCTTGTCCAAGACATCTATAATTTCATGTTAGTGTGTTCCAAGTACTTTGAAGACAGTTACTCACCTAAGCGCTTCACAGAGATCAGCTTCTCTTCCTCCAGAACTGCCAGATCCGCAAGTATAAAGTCTTCCAAAATGGATACTTCTTGCAAAGCTGAATTTGATGTAGCCTGTACTGGTAGCCCAGTGACCATTTTCATTGGAAATGTAGTTTTTCATTCCCGTATTTGGGTCGACTTCGAGCTCCCTAGGATCAATAGGACCTCTGAGACGAGGGTCTGCTTCTCTGGCATCCTTGTTGTCATTGTCTAGAAATATATGTTAGCTCTCTGAAGGCTGCGTCGTAACTGTATGGTTGGATAAATATGAAGCAGATGAAAATATTGAAAATGAGGCCTCAGTGAAATCATAGAAATGGGATGAAACCACTCTGTGCCGGATAACCGAGAATTGGTACGCGATGAGGGCTCAGCCCACCAACTTTTCCCACTTGGAATATTGACATTCTCAGGACAGATTCAAGAGACAGGCCAGCTGAGATGTAAACTAAGATAAAAGTAACTCACAGTCTTTGGGATTGTCGATATGCTCTTCAGGTCGGTATACGCCAAGTCGTTCATCAGTGACTTCAAATTCCTCCGTAGCATAGCCGAATGACAAGAAACTCAGAACCCAAACCTAGAGACTCTCAGCTTTTGCGTCTCAAATTAAAAAAACTTATAAGACAAGACCATACCAAAATTCGAATAGTTGGTGTAGAGACTCCCTTCAAACTTCCAGTATCCACAGCTTGTGAATAATCTCTAAGCCAGTTACCAAAGTAAACTCTCTTGATCATCATAGAAGTCCATTTGTGACCCTTGATAAAGGCAATAGTTTTGAGAAAATCCTCAATATCTGATTCATCATCATCAGCTATGGCCTGAAGCGGGGATGAAGCGCGTGTACCTCCATGTCGAAAGTTGACACCCTCAACTTGAGCGATACTTGGGATGTTTCCTGCTCCAAAAGCTGCCGCTGGAGAGGGCAAGATGAGGAGAACCAAACATGATATCAAGATCAGCCCAAAGCTGGGGAAAGCTGGTGCCATCTTGGGAGTTGCGACTCAAGCAGTGCGAAATTTGATATAGCTGCGCTCTGACGTAATCGGTAATGTGGAAGGAGAGAGAAAGAGAGAATCGTTAGCGTCGTTACTTTGGAGGTTCAGAAGGAAGCCGCATGAAGTTGTTGATTATGAATCAGAAAAGTTTAGGGAGAGACGTAATAGAGAGCCAAGCTGCGATTTGTTGTTGGAGTTGACTTGTTTGCACTGTTTGCACTGTTTGCACTGCACTGCTAGCTCCACCTTTCGTTGGTTCACATGCGTCTCCGTGGCGTGGCTGAAGAGATCATCGCCACGCCACACCGGATTTTCTTCACAGCCGAGCTGTCCGAAGGGCTGTAAAGGCGGCAGGCATTATCAAAAGAGTGGATCTGTTCTGCCTGTTCTGTACTCGAGTATCGTGAAAAGTTGGTGTTGTTTACAGAACTTTGTTCACAAGCTTGCAAATTTGGTCTATCTATCTACCCAAAATCAAAAATATCAATAATAAAAGTTTCCATTCACGCTTGCCCCACCAGAAAATACTTCAGGTTCGCACCTTCCTGCGTAGCCCTCCCCTCGTTGTTCCAGGAACCTTAGTTTCTGGGGTAATTCATGTAAATTGTCCTAAAAACTTGGAACACTCTGAAGGCATCCTAGATAGTGGGAGCAATCAACGTTAATTGTCCCAAAGAGTTAGAAAAACGAGAAGTATTAGTATCGCAGGCTTTTACTGCCGCTTTAAAGTTCTACTGCATCACTGCTGTGACTGCCGGGCGGCTCGTGATTACGTGAAGCGATCGACGAATGATGGGTCGTTTGAGATTGCCTTAACTTGCGTTTACGACGCAGGAAATTGCCGGAGCCAGCGCTGGGCTGCCTTTCAATTCGATCGAAAAAATCTCCTGTTCAGTAGGCTAACAAAACACGCGACCCGGAAAGCCACGGATACCACGGATGGGCCATTAAATCAACCTCTCTTGCTTTATAATCTCTTCCTGCCACCTTTTCCGTCTTCAACCGCTCTTTTGTCCTACACCATCTCTCCCTCTCCGGTCATTTTTAGCTGTTTTGGACCTACTCGTGGCAAACCCCCCTCGATACCGCTCTTTTCAACCTTCCTCACATTTCTCACACCATGTCGCCCTCACGCACGCTTCCCACCTTCCTTCAATCAGAGCTTGCCTCGCACAATACCGAAGACAGTTGTTGGGTTACCATTGGGACGCGGGTCTTTGACGTTACAGACTTTGTCGATAGTCACCCAGGTGGCGGGGAGCTGGTGCTGGAATATGGAGGCAAAGATGTTACGGAAATCTTGAAGGACCAGGATTCGCATACCCATTCCGAGGCCGCATACGAAGTTCTGGAGGATGGATTCATTGGCTTTGTTGCGACCCAGAAAGTCATGGACGCCAGCGTCAAGAGCTCCCACCCAGACCAGATCATTCCTCTGCCACCTACCGTCGATGGAGCTGCAGAGCTTAAGCAGAATGGCGCCGCCAGCCAGGTCCCGGTATACCAAGCAACGGGCATGTCTTCCGAAGACGATCTTTCCAAGGAGACCGATCTCACCGGCGACTACAAAACACACAAGTTCCTCGACTTGAACAAGCCGTTGCTTATGCAGGTGTGGTTTGGGGGGTTCAGCAAGAATTTCTATTTGGAGCAGGTTCATCGTCCACGTCATTACAAAGGAGGGGCATCGGCACCATTATTTGGAAATTTCTTAGAGCCGTTGTCAAAGACACCTTGGTGGGTTATACCTACTATATGGCTTCCTGCAGTTTCATATGGCACATATGTTGCCAGGGAACATTGCTCTAGTGCTTTCCAAGAAGCTGCATATTGGCTCTTTGGCCTTTTTCTATGGACTTTGGTGGAGTACGTTTTGCACAGGTTCTTATTCCATCTGGACAAGTAAGTATTCTCAAATCCGGCTTCAGAGACATGAGCTAATCAGAAATCCTAGATTCCTACCAGACAACAGAGTCGCTCTAACCATCCACTTCCTCCTCCACGGCATCCATCATTACCTCCCAATGGACAAACTCAGGCTCGTCATGCCACCTACCTTATTTCTCGCCCTCGCGATACCCTTTTACAAACTTGCGCATACCATCTTTTACTGGAATGAAGGAATTGCAACGGCCGTGTTTTGTGGCGGTGTTTTCGGATACGTCTGCTACGACTTGACGCATTACTTCTTGCACCATAAAACCCTCCCCGCTTATTGGCAAGACTTGAAGAAATACCATCTCCAACACCACTTCATGGACTACGAGAACGGTTTTGGTGTAACCAGTCGATTCTGGGATGATATCTTTGGCACACCACTTGCTCCACCACCCACCAAGTCGTTGTAGATAGAGGCGAGAGGAAAGCTGTAAATAATAGCGGGTAATACGGCTGAGTTTGAGAATGATTTGATGATGCAAAGATTTGGGGGGTGACTCGGGGAACCATGGCGTTGGTAAGGGGGTTTCAAGATTTGGAAATTTCAACCAAATGATTTGTTCTGGAACCATTCGTTGATCGGTGGAATACACCTTTGTAATTACCTAGTTAATACTTTATTCAATTCATGCTCATGCGATATTGGTTATGTGAGTTAAGGGTGTTACAATTAGACCACAGCGATACAATTCTACATGTTTAAGTATAAGCAATCTATACGGTGAGACTGCTAATGGCTCATTAAATCAGTTATCAATTATTTGATAGTACCTTACAGCCTGGATGACCGTGGTAATTCTAGAGCTAATATATGCTAAAAATCCCGACTTTGGAAGGGGTGTGTTTATTAAATAAAAAACCAATGCCTTCGGGGCTCCTTGGTGATTCATAACTTAACGAATCGCATGGCCTTGTGCAGGCGAAGGTTCATTCAAATTTCTGCCCTATCAACTTCGATGGTAGGGTTTTGGCCTACTATGGTTTCAACGGATAACGGGGAGTCTAATAATCACTACTACGAAGCAAAAGACCCAATTAGATAAAGTTTTGCCTCCAAGTGGTGGAAAAGGGGATGAGTCACGTGTAGAGACTAGAATTTTCCCGCCAACTAAAGCCGGTGATTTTTCGGTGCTAGTCATCAAAAACCTGCAACTCTCCACCTTACACAGCACAAATAGTTACATCCATCAATCTTGGATCCTCTTCTATCAGATCCATCCACGTGGCAGATTCTAACCTACTTTCATAGTTTGTGCGAATCCAACATCTTCGAACATAAACACGATCTTTCGATAACTTCATAATGTCAGCCCTAGACGTCGAAGCTCTTCTCGACTCGACTGCAAATGCCACTCCGACCGAGCAAAACGGAAGCGCGAAGCCCAAAGACGATGACCGTCATAAGTCGGAACGCAACGACCGTCGAGATAGAGAACGCAACCGTGATGGTAGCAGAGATCGCGATCGTGATCGCAAGCGCAGAGACCGCAGCAGAGACAAGCCTCGCAGAGAAAATGGAGACAAGGAATTGATCGGTACTCCCACCAGTGAACACGGAAGCGCTCATGGCAGTGCGAAGAGTAGGCGTAGAAGCCGAAGCCGTGATGATGACCGTCGACACTCACGTCGCCACAGAGACAGCCCTGACGAAAACGGCCGACGAGATGGAGATTATTATCGAGGTGGTGGCCGTGCTCGTTCGCGTTCTCGAAGCCCCAACAGATATTATCGCCCTCGCGGTGGTGATCGTCGCGGGGATCGTGATGAGGCAGAAAATAAACCCAGAGATGACCGACGAGGTGGGCGCAATGAGGGACGTCGCCCAAGTAGAAGCCCAAAGCGAGAAAGCACTCCTCCCTTGACAGAGGATGAGCGTGATCGTCGCACGGTTTTTGTTCAACAGCTTGCTGCTCGTCTTAGGACTAAAGAACTCATAGCTTTTTTCGAAAAGGTTGGCCCAGTCAAGGAGGCTCAAATTGTCAAGGACAGAGTTAGTGGCAGATCTAAAGGGTATGAAACACACCTCCGCCATCGTTAATTCATTTGCTAATCATTTTTACAGTGTTGGCTACGTTGAGTTTAAGAACGAAGAATCGGTCCCCGCTGCTATACAACTCACTGGTCAGAAGCTACTAGGAATTCCCATTATCGCCCAACTCACAGAGGCCGAGAAGAATCGTCAAGTTCGAAATCCAGAAGCCACTGGTAGTAACCTTAATCAGATCCCTTTCCATCGCCTTTATGTGGGTAACATCCATTTCAGCATCACTGAAAGCGATCTACAGAATGTTTTTGAGCCTTTCGGCGAACTTGAGTTTGTTCAGTTACAAAAGGAAGAGCAAGGTCGCAGTCGAGGTTATGGGTTTGTTCAGTATGTTTCCCCAACTCAACACTGTTAAACACCGCTAACAAATTAGGTTCCGTGATCCAAACCAGGCTCGTGAAGCACTTGAGAAGATGAATGGGTTTGACCTGGCAGGGCGCCCAATTCGTGTTGGTCTTGGAAACGATAAGTTTACTCCCGAGTCTACCGCCAGTTTGCTGCAGAGATTCCAAGGTCAGAGCCACCAACAACAATTCCAGGGTTCTGCATTCTCCGGTGCTGGTGGGCGCGGTCCCACAGCTGCCAATACTAGCAATTTTGATCGAGCCGGCGGACGAGATAACGATAAAGGCGCTGGGGGTGCTAGCGCTTTGGATGATACAGATGTCGGCGGGGTAAACTTCAGCAATTATAGTCGAGATGCATTGATGAGGAAGCTTGCCAGAACCGACGAACCCGCTACCGCCACCAAAGGCCGTGACGAAAGACGCGAAATTTTGAAACCGAAAACCGAAACCAAGCCTTTGCCTGTCAATGTCAACATGGCAAGCAGATGTGTTCTGCTCAAGAATATGTTTGACCCTGCAGAGTAAGTTCCCGTTCCATGCTGTATTGAGACATATTTGCTAACATGTTAATTACAGAGAAGAAGGTGATGCCTGGGAAAAGGAACTCGAGGATGACGTCCGCGCAGAGGCGGAAGAGAAATATGGCCACGTTGTTCACATTGCTTTAGATCCAAACTCCCAAGGCGATATCTATTTGAAATTCGATCGGGTTCAGGGTGGAGAGAACGCCATCAAGGGTCTCAACGGCCGATATTTTGGCGGGCGGATGATTACCGCTACACCTGTTGTGGATGCCGTCTACAGCAGTTTGTTCTCACGCACAAAAGCCATTTAAGATGCTAATAGGGGCTACACGTGATACTCTAGGGACTCATGGTATGCTGACTCCTTTGATTTTGCAGATTCAGTCGCTAACAACATATGGAACAGATGACTACCCGACATCACTATACCTACGCAAACCGCCGGACTATAATTCGATCCTCGGTTCCCCTTGGCGTTTTCTAATAATCGCAATCTCCTCTCCGGGTTCCCCGGGAAGTCAGTCCATTTAGGTCGCATGCCTCTTTCAACATCGTCCTTCCCAAGAAATCGACTTCACAGCTCGGTTCCGAAATACTCGACTCCCCTAGCTTTCGAACATCGGTATCAGCAGAAACAAGATTGTCCCGAAGAGAGTTGCTGATTTATCATTCATCGCAGGAATTTCTCTCCACGACACACTTTTCTCTTTTCCAAGAAAATACCCGTGTTGACCCAAGTTATTGAGAGGCTTTGGACCCCCCTGCTGATTGCACATAGGCAGTTTCGTTTCTCTCTCCCCTACAGACAGAAAAGAATTAATTTTTTCTCTCTCCTCTTAGTTAGGCGGTACGATTGTTTGAGTTTTGTTTTTTCTATGTGGATAATTCGATTGAATGCTTTTGGCATGAATTTGTGCTTGTTTTACTTAGTTGGGTGATTGATGTGATGATGTGAGGTGAAGATGTGAGTTATGATTGAGATGTGCCATGTGAAGATGGGTTATGATGAATTATGATGATTTAAGCTTTACTTGGTCCCCTTTCTCATTCACATTGAATTCATGAGGTATGTCTCGACTTCTTCCGCTGAGCCACTCTCTCGTTGCCTTGGTTTGACTTGGGTTGCTCCACGTTGATATTTGATTGTTGTGGAAGGAGTTGGTGAGTGAGTTGGTGGGTGAGAGATGCAGGAGGTTGGATAGGCTATGTATGGGTGGTTCTTGGTAACCCTCGAACCCTACCGGCTCACTATTGGTTCCGAAAAGACGGTTCTTTCCTTCTTGTTGGGTTTTGGCCCTGATCCTGATGCTCTCTTTCTTGATTTTCTGATGAGAATGTTGTTGGTGGGGAAGTGTAGTAGTTGATGGGGGTTTTGGGGGTACTTTTCTTTTTTTTTTGGATGGAGGGAGAAGGGGGGGGGGGGTAGGGTGTTCATCTCGGCGTTGGAATTGTCGAGGACTTTTGGACGTGTGGATGGATGCTGGAGATGATGCTTTTTGAGATTTCCTGAAATTGGTTGGAAACCCCGCGAAGGGATATTCTGATGTTTGTTTTGTTGTATTGGTGGCGATGGAATGGGTAGTTTATACCTTTCGTCAAGTCTCAAGATCTCTGTAAAGTGGTCAACCTCGCTAGGAACGCCATTCTCACCAGACTCGAAAACCCCCCCCCAAAAAAAGACCTTGAATCCCCGAACTTGAGGGCATGAACAAGAGGCTGAGCTGCAGATTGAATCAGTCAAATATGCTTGAGGGGCTCGTCCTTGATTTCCTTCGTAGTTTCGTCCGAAAGTTGAGGAGTTAATGCTTGAAAATTCCATAATTGAAGGTGCGGGAGTGGGTTCTGGTTGTGCATTTAACTTCGTGTTTTACGAAACATTTGGTTCCTCAAAGGATACTTGTAGAACAGCTGCTAGAACTTCGTGAGATATAATTTCCGATACATAGCTAGGTGAATGAAATACCAGAATCTGAAAAGGGGTTCTCCCGGAATGCTCGAACTTGGAAGAAACAGTTCGAGAAGCCTTGTTTAAACAACCCCTGGACGGCAGGGCTATCTGGATCATAGACGTGAAAGAGAGATTTTGCAGTATTCACAATCATTTCCAGAGCATCAGAAACCAAATAAAAAAGTACATACACACAATAAATCCCCCAATAGCACCCTTATCGGAAACTAGAAAAGAGCCGTAAAAACTAAGATACCCACTATCAATAAAAATAGTAAAAAAGGTTAGGTTCCTTTCCCACTTCCAAAACCCGAAATAGCCCTCCTACAATTCTCCACAAGAGCCAGGTGCAAGAGAGGAGTCTCTTTGAGCCTCTGTTCCGAGGTTTCATAGCCTACTAATAGCCTACTCAAACCCCTATCTATGCCTAAGTTACCGCAACCTGTACATAAGAAAATAAACGAAGACTATAAAAGTAAAATCTTTTAATAATATAGATAAAAGTACTCAACAAACTTGGAAATTGCTACTCGTAACAAGATCCATCCATGAGTGCTCAATTGCGATGTGGAACAAAACCCCGCCACAATAAGATCGTGGCCCTTGACCCTGTTAATTAAGATCTTATACTATTTTAATGATCTTTTCTGATTTCATTTCTTTGGAAGTATAAGAAGACAAAGTAACTTCGTAACAACTTACTTAGATACCTTTAACTTTTCTTTACTAACTGTCTCCTAATTTGCTTTATTTAAATCTCTAGAAAATCAAAGTAGTTTCTAAAAAACTTTCGCTTTTAAAAAGTGATGTGGAAAGTTCAATTCATAACTGGTGTGAGGTCTAAGATGTGTAGTAAAAAGTGAATTCATGATGTCCTTCGGAAGAGAGAGCCTAGGAGTAATATATGCAGGCTCTCGGGGTCGTGCCAGCTTGCCCGACTGGCTCCAGCTTATTCGGTAGCAATTGCCTCCAAAAAGAAGACATCGCTTCTCTCAACGACCATGCGAGTAAGACTCTTCATGAGCGCTTTCCCGTATCGCAAGTGAAGTCCCAAACAACTTTGTTATTTCTCTTCCGGGATAATCTTCAAAAGTACTTCCCGCCAGCGTATCGTAAAGTAAACAAAGTCCCAAATCCCAAGTCTTCTTCTTTCACTTCTGTTATTTTTATCGCCACCGGGGTCCCAAGGATACGAGATGTACCCTTCACTTTGTTCTTCGGAATTGGCTTCGTAGCAGAAATTGGAGCTTGCTGAGAACTAATAAGAGTAAGTACTCAGCTTTGAGGACTTGAAGTTCGTAGCACGCGAGCGTGAAGTAGCTTTAAAAACGTATAGTGTACAAGATTGAGTCGGTAGAAGACGTGAAAGACCGCGAGTATTGCAACTCTCGAGAGATGTAGAAAGTCGGTACAGAGAAGCAACTCTTTTGTGAGTCTCGAGAGTCGGTTTCTTTTCTTTCTCTACAACCTCGAATTTCCCGATCACCTCCTCGAACTCGTCCATGGAGTGACAAAATATAGGCTTGAGGTTGAAAGAGCTAGCCTGGGCGTCTTATTCCTCTTCTCTCGGTTTTTTCTCGCGTATAATAAAACCGGTTGGTTTACAAGGAATTCGTTCTATCCCGGTTTTCTTGATCTTGGGGGTTGTAAACGTTGCTTGTCTCGCGAGGAAGAAGTGTATAACGAAGCCGGTTTTTTCTTCGCTTTCTCATCCTTTCTTAGCTCCTCCCTTGCTTGCCTTCTTTCCTATTCCGAGATACAAGTACTTGCTACCCTTTCTAAGTATTTCCGTTGAATAAGCTCCTCAGTCTCCGCTCCTATTCTTTGCTGACGTTTCGTGGCTTCCTTTTCGTAGCTTGAATCCGCCATTGGAAGGGGGGTTTCTCAAGAGCTCCGTGAAGCGATCAAGACTTAACGTTCCAGCGAAGGATGTCGGTTCGTTTGAGAGAGGATGGTGTAAAGTTCGTCGTTTGCCCACGAAGTCAAGACAACGAACGGCAGCGGAAGCGTGTGATCCTGGCTGTTTATGATTAACGACAAACAGCTAGAACCCGAGGAAAATCCCGGTGCCTATTCCAGGCCGATACTAGCGAGATAGCACTAGTGAAATTTCAGGGACCAGCTGAGAAGTAAAGAGTGAATTCAAGATATCCTACTAAAGAATAGCCTGGAAGAAGTTTATATAGACTCCCAGTGTTACGTGCTACGGGAGGTCTAGTATAACCTGGAAGGTTCTATAACAAAATAAGAAAGCCAAAACACTAGCAACCTAAGTATCGAGGTCAATACCTACGACTTCTTATTTAGTTATGTAAGTGCTAAAACGTAAAAGCTAGAAACTTAGAAACTTAGAGAGTCGTAACTAAATAAATAATAAATAGTTAAAAAAGAATATCTCTGTCTAACTTGATAATCTCTACTCTATAACTTAAATAAAATGTTATTTAGTACTCTTAAATTTACTTTTCACATCTGGATTATCTTCTTCTATCTTTAGAGAAACAAAGTACTTTTATAAGAACTCACTTGACTAAAAGGTTATTTAGAGCTTTTAAATTTACTTAGAGTATCTAAAAATCTTTTTTTATCTCTCTTTTCTTGAATTAATAGAAAAACAAGGTAGTTTTATAAGTACTTACTACACTTGAGTATTATTTAGAGGTCTCAATTCCACTTTTAGTCTTTAAATTATCTCTTATTACCTTCTTTTTCCTATTTCTTTAGAAAAGCAAAGTTCTTTTATAAGAACTTACTAGATTAGAAGGTTATTTAGAGCTCTTAAATTCACTTAAAGTATCTGAATTAACTTTCAAAAACTAGTGTTTTCTATTTTAATAGAGTAATTAAAAGAGAAAGACTTTACAAACAGAGGAAATTATTTTAAAAGTCTAGAAAATAATTAAATCAAGTAAGTGCTTATTTTAGTCTTTAGTTTATTTAATATAATTGTTTCAAAAGTGCCTAGTTTCGCATTTCATGACCTCTAGGTTTGTTGAATTAGGGGTTCGGTTGCCCACCGCCTTCGCAACCGAAATTTTGGCCTAAAGTGGTTAATTAGCCGACTTTACCACACGACATGCTGACATTTCTACCCTATCAATTCGTGAATTTAAGGATTTTGATAATTTTGAATGAATAAAAATGCAGATTTGGTAGTGAAAAAGTACGGATTGTCATCGATTGCGCATCTTTATTTCTAAAACTGGTTGAAATCTGGTAATTTTGGGTGATTCTAGGCTAAAATTCATCACAAAGACTGGAATTCTTGTGTATTTTGCATTACCAATTGATCTGAAAGAGATTGGTGCCTTTGCTATTGGTGCGCAGCTTTGAGGAGATTGTTGGTGCGCCTTTCATGCAGTGGAAGCTCTTATCGCAGAATTCCGGAATGTTCTCATGGAACTTTTGGCGTCGCAATCCTTGAATGCACCTCAACGCTGGACGATTGTCGTACAAAACAGGCCTGATTACCTCAATTTCTCACTGAATAGTCTGCTACCACCTAATCTAGCTACCTGGGGGGCTGTGGACGGATCCCAGCAGTGTGTGTGCTCACGGTTCAAAAGTCCGGATTTTTGGAGGCCTGAAAAAACTGGAATAGCCTCATGCAACCCTCAATCGCTGGAGTACTAGGATAAAGCAGCAATGCACGTAAAACCATGTTAAAACAGCTTAGTTCATTGCCTAAAAGTCCTCATGGAATGGCTTCTTTTTGGGGTCGTCATTGAGAGGTGTTTGGTAGTCACTAGCGCGTCAGGTCCCAAATCCCAGGATCCCTTCACAAGACGTGATTTTGCATCCAATTGACAGCATATCGTAGGATAAGATAGTCCAGTAGAAGCTTAAAATGCCTTAGATCTTTGCCCTGCTGCCTTGAATGAGCTGTTTGACTGGGGTTGGGGGTGTAATGGTGGTCCAATGGTTGTGCAGCTTCTGCTTAGTCGACTAAGCAGCGCACGCACACAAGATATTTGCAAAATTCAGGCCCTGGAACTCCTTCCCCTCTTCAACCTCTTCCCCTCTTCAACCTCTTCCCCTACTCAAATCTCTCCTTGCTCCACTACTTTCGCACCACCCACAACCTCACCCATCATGGCTGCTCCCTTGGAGCAAGACCTCGCTCTCTCGAGCGAATCCAGGTACGTTTCCACCCTTTATCCTCTGATCTCGACACGACCACACACCCCTCTTCTTCTCCAACGCTCCCTTGAGCCTGTCTCCAAGCACCGAGCGCTAGTTGCGCGTGGCATGACGAGTCGAGCTACTTTCGAGACTTTAGACACTCCCCCCTTCATCGTCGCTACTGCTTCGCGCAAGTTGACGTCCTTCAACCATGAAATAACATGCTGACAATCTAATCTTCCTAGCGGCAGCACCCTCCCCGCCCTCACCCCTCGTACGTCAATGGTCCTTCATATTACCCCTTATCCAACCAGAGCTTTGGGTATCCTGGGCAGATCAGCAGAAATAGACTTCCAATTGTTGCAGCCAGCGTTCAAAGGGGGCCATCAATAGCTTCTTTCTTGCAGACGGAAAGACTGGAATACACTTTCTGCGGATCTGTCTCACAGGTAGCGAAAGCCGACCACTGCAATACCTGAGCTCCCCCTACCTTACAACCACACAACCCTGTCCAAGAATACTACACCTTAATCGCATATCCCCACAGCTACTCCACAAGAGAAAGCCAAGGGCTTTAACATAATGAGGGCACTTTTCAGGTACTGGTGTACAGTCCCGCATCCTTTTCGTCCCCTCGAATGGCATGTTACCTCGCGAGGGCGATGGGTAAGGCACTGTATTACTCTCTTGATCGAGCTTCAATAGTCCTCTTCCACACAACTCCACATTGAAACTTGAGGGAAATACCATTACTGACTCTTCTCTCTCAGAATCTTCAAACGACGACGTGCGGGTACGTTTCATTCCTTTCTATTTTTTAGAACTTTCGCACAAACCGTCAGGTATATATTTTCTTTACTTCTATAGCTTCATGATTGTGAATATTCCAAGGGGCAGTTGTCCCTGATTTATCTACGATTCTGGGAAGTTTCCATCTGCCTGATTGCTTTTACATTGCCCTTTCTGTAACTTGAAGGTCCACTTTGACTATGCTTGCATGCTATATTTCTGTGTCCAAAGATTTTCTTTAACGTACTGTTAATCCACACATATTATTCTACTTTGTCTAGTCAACCTTGATCTTCTTTATTCCTATTGTGGTTCAGTTTCTTCCGTACTATCTTCTGTCATCTTTTCTTCCATTGTGGCTTTCATTTTATCTGCCGTCATACCATGTCTTCTTGATATTTTGATTTGATTATTCCTTTTCCCATCTCATACTTGCACTTGTGGAATCCTCGAACTTGCTTTTATCGAAGTGGTCCATGTTGCATATACCTATCAATGGGTCTCCATCTTTCATGAGCAGTGTTTATCTACCTCGGCCTTTGCTTTCTCTTTCAAATTATCACCAATGATAGACTCAATGGGTCATACTTGGAACTGAAAAGATGATGGAGAGCCATTTGTCAAGAGCAGCGAATGTGATCCATAATTTTCTTTAATAAAATTCTTTTGAAACTTCGTTGATATTCTTGGAATGGGACCTATGCCCAAATGATTACTCTTTCACTTTCATTGAACCATGACTTGGTATTTCTTATGAAAGTGGATTTGTCTAATTGGCAGGAGGAAATTACCAGACATTGCCCGCTGCAACACTTCATTTTATTTTTATTTGAGAAGGGATAAGCGGAACCCTTTTCATTGGATTGCTTATATGTATTCACTTTTTCTATTTAATTTATGAGGAGAATCCAAGCACCTCCCAACCACTTACCATGCTAGTGATTGAAGTAAGACTAACTTTCATATAGTACATTCCACCCAACCGCCGCGCTGGCTATCCGCTTCCGGCAGAAACTTATCCTGGTGAGTAACGTATTCTTTTTATTTGATAGGGCAAAGAGATTTCGGGCATCTGCTTTCTGCCGGCAACTCTGCGGGGAAAGAAGTATTTAAGCAGGTTGAACCTTCTTTCTTCCCCTTTCCCTCTTTCAACCCACAACCATCATCTTACCCCACATCCCTCCCTCTTCCCTAATTACTCTGCACCTCACCTCCAGCATATAATACACAACCTGTACCTTCCTTTGAGTTTTCAAATCTATCAAGAGTCACCCATCTCCCTCAAGTCACAAGCACACCACGACGGTATCTCAACGGCATGCACTTTTACAAATCAAGCTGTCCTCGATACTTGGCATTCAACTTCTCTTGAGGCGCTTTGCAGCTATCGTGAAGCACCTCTTGTTAAGACATCTCTAACTCAGCTTTCTGACGGTGTGCAGTGGTCGCCCCCTCCAGAAATTCCAATTCGACAAAAGAGTTGCATGACAAGAATTCAGCGAAACAGTTGCGCAAAGTACAGTCCGAGAAAGGGTTGAAGCGGCGTAAGCAGGTCAAGAACCTGCGACAAAAAGTATCAAGCGATCAGGTCGCACAGACTATTACAGAGGAAGAGAGAGTGAAGCAAGCAGACGAGATGTCGGCACAGCCAACCACCCACCGCCCTCAAGGCTCTGGTGGGCCTCCACCACCTGCACCTCAAAGTGGTTTAGTCCAGGCCGTCTTTTCCAACGGTCGAGAAAAAGGCTCCGCCGCAACACCTGTTCCTGCGAAATCGCAACCACTCCCATCACCCACCCCAAATCGAAGCATCCAAACCCAACTCGACAAGATGTCTCGCAGCATGAGCCAGGGTCATAATGGCTTCCCCCCGAAGGATAATCGGCCACCGGTTTCCTACGCCCATACGCGCGGCTCGAACTCTAGCAGCACACATGTATCAAACCTGAGCTTCGGGAGCGCTGGTCAGTTGTCATCCGCGCAAGATGCCTTTGGCAGTCTCTCGATCACCGATGTAAGTTTCAATCCATCATACTCTCTTCTTCGCTTTCTTCAATTCACGAAACTGATTTGCTTCGTAGGACGTTACTCTACCACAACTCAAGCAGCTCGTCTATGAGCATATCACCGCAACTCAGCGGTCCATCCAGAACAACCCTGGTATCTCACCGCAAATACAGAGTCGCATCCTGGAACAGTTTCGTATCTTCGGTCACGACTTCACGGAGAAATCGCGTTCTGTCCAACGAAAGATTGACAAGGACGACAACGCGTCTGTTAACCTAAAAACAGAAATGGAGGACATGGTGCGTCGCCTAGCTAGCCTCACGACTGAGCGCGACCAGGTGATTCAAGAAAAAACCATCATTCTGGCACAACTTGAACAGGCAAATAAACAAATCGAGGAGGGTTATAGTCACGAGCAGACCTTACGAAATACCAACCAGGCCTTGATGAAGCAGCTTGCGAACATGGAGTCGAGAGTAAGTCACCGAGGTCCACGCGTGAACATCGCAGACCCCTTCACCTCCCCGGTTGCATCACACAAGAAGTCCCTAAGCTCGTCTTCTGCTTTTGGTGACAAGACTCCGCGTGCAAAGTCGCCAAGTCCTTCCAAGCTATCCGGTCCGTCACCATACAGTGGTATTCCAACTGGACCTGCTGTGGTAAGAAACCGCCGACGAAATGGTGGTACCAACAACAGTTTCATTCCTAGTACCAAGACTATCACTGCGACCCCAACCGAGTACGGAGATATCCCAACAGGCCCTAATTATCCAGAGTCGCAGGCGATGGCTCTTGTGCATCTTCACATCACACCAGAATCCGAAGATTTCAGCGGTGAATTTGGTGTTTTTTATGGAATCACAGAGGGATATGTGAACTCTTATTGCAGTAAGCCTAACCCAGAGACGGATAAGGAAATTCCCCCAAAGAAGCAAGAGCTTTGGGAGTATATGATGTCGATTGCGTACCCGGGTCATACTCAGGATTCACATACGCATGTTATGCTTCTGATCTCCCAGGAAGATTCGCGAAAATACTTCGTGATGCGTCTCATCCTATCCTACTGCTTCCAGAAGATCTTGGTGATCGACACCTGGTTCGGCTTCTCTGTGGAGACTGACAATGCGATCAAAGAGGTGAAAGAAGCAATGAAAGTTCGAGGTAAGTTTTACATGTATGCCAGGCAGTTGAGATCTAGAAACTAACAAGTGTCGCAGGCCTTGCCAACGAAGAGCGCCAAGCTCTTGTCGATCGCTTGGTAAAAGCTGTCCACACCATCATGGCTTCCCCACATTTCGAATTCTGGAAGTCAGTGACGATGCAGGCCCATTGTAAAAAGTTGAGAGATTATGTTGGTATGCTGCTCAATGAGGGTGCAATTCGACAGGATGCAGGACGTGATCTCGGGGTAGTTGCCATGAGAGCCTGGGACATCGGTGTAAAGATGCACACCTCCAGATTGAGTTTTCAAGTAATATTCCCCGAGACCGCTGGGAAGTTTGCTGCAGCTACCATGATTGCAAAAGACAGACCGGATGCAGACCCAATGCAGCTTCAACTGACTCAAACTCGACTTAAGCTAATTATCACACCCGTTATCACATTGCGAGACGACCGCGAACGTTCTATCAAAGTTCGCAACTTGCACCACTCCACCGTTCTTACCATGTCTTAGATGGGTCGCTTTATTACCAGAAGTTGGAGAAGCATGGTCGACCTGGATACGATCCTCGCGCTTTGTTGATTCTTTCCGAAGACTTGCCGCTCAACATTTTTCCTTTTGTCATTTCATTTTTACGGGAAACCGGCGTTTCGAGACACTTTTGCCTAGACGCTGCTAGACATAAAAGTGCGACGAGGAGCCCGTATTCACACGAAAAAGCACCTTCTCTATTCTTTTCCTTGCCAGAAAATCGGAAAACACAAAAAAAAGTCGAAAACAGAAAACCGCAAAAATAAAATTCAATTCCCCCCTGGTGGCAACGAACACGCTCTTTGCTGCTTTGTATTTTTCTTCGATTTTCGATACCCGAGGTCAAGCTGGCGACCGTCACGACAAACAACCTACCTCATCAATTATACCATCACTTTTTGCGCGGCGTCCGGGCGTCGATCTCTTCGGTTTCGCGTTACAGGTTCCTATGCGCATTTATTTGGGCTTCAATGCATTTGAGTTTCAGCTTGCAGAAAAGATATCAAGTCCTCTCTGTTTTATTTCGTTCTTTTGGGGTTCAGCGATGGCATTTCTCACCATCACGTATTTCGACCACGCAAATTTGCCGACAACCACCATCGGATACGACCTCATCAGCCCTTTTCACATTATCTCAATGGTCATTTTCCTCCCATGTTCAACTTTTCCTCTTCTTCGACTTCCCCGCTGGATTTTCTGGGTGTGAGATTTACTTCGACCCTTGGTATTGATGGAGGGCTTGCGATGGATATGGAGGACTGGGTTTGGGTTTTGCCATGTGGGTGTTTACACTTTTGCTCTGGCCTTACAGGGTGATTGTCTTTACTTTGCAGATGGATTGATATTCACAAAACGGAAAAGTTAAGTCTTGGCTGCTTTTTACGTGCTAGAGAATTGAAATCTTGAAAATAAACTGCCTCGCGGTGATATGAAAATGTGACTATGTGATGATCTCTCAACCCTTCCCCAAGTGCCAGCAGTGTAGGCAGCAATGAAAATTTGAGCAAAATTTCTCCAACCCCTCTTGGCTCCCACCCCCCAAATTCGAAATTTTCGCACCCCTCCAAAATCACTGCAAATTTTTCGACCTCACCTTCGAATTCACCTTTGTTTACTTACCCCTCATCCCAGCCCCCCAACTAAAAATTTGCAGCTGACGACCCAGCCTCCTATTCACCACACAGCCACCTACGCGTACTTCTTTGTGTAAACAGAAACTCTTGCCAGCTTGGATGCTTAGCAATCACCAGGGTTATCACCGGGAGACAGAGGAGACGGCTGTATTGAGGCGTAAAGGCGGCATGAGATGGTTATCATAGGTTCTTGAGATGGGGAGTGAAACTTGGGTTTATCGTCCAATATATTTTAAACTCTTTAGATGGGAGATTATTTGGAGGTGCATTAGAGGCTGGTTGGTAAGAATAGGATAAAGCTCGAGCCCAGGGAGTTGAGGGGAAAATGATGAGTTCATAATGGGATTGCTCTGGGGTTTTGAGGAGCCTCGTAGCCTTGGTGGGGGTCCTACGGAGTAGATAGCAGCCAGCTTTTCAAAATGTAAGTGAGCCTTATCCCAAAGAGGAATCCAGCTTACCACCTTCTTAGAGGGTTTAAAAATGGAAGATCTTTATTCTTTCTCTTACTTGCTTTAATTCCAAAAGCAAAGTGTGACGGGAATGAATTCATATCAGCAGGCTCATGAAAATACGTTTTGTAACTCTTCTTCATTGTTTACCAACTCGCTTGCCAAAAAATCCCGTTTTATTTTGTCCCTGAAATTTGTTAAACGGTCTCTCTTTTGTATTTTTGGGCGTTTCCGAGTTTATTTGGCATGGTAGACTTATAGTTGTGGTTGTCTGACTAGATATATAGTTCTACAATGGTTGTCATGTGAGTCATCCCTGGTTCTCTTTGGCGGGGTTCTGCTGAATATAGCTGCTTTCTGACACATTTTGGTACACCAGGAAACTCGAGCAACAAAACTCAGCGCCTGCAACTCTCTCCAACCTCTGAACTAACAACTTTCGACAACACAACAATAGACACAAAAACTCTTTCCTTAAAGTCTACCCAAACAGCAGCCTGTACGAACCCTGATACGGCCCCGAATAATTCAAATGGATTCCGCGAGACCTTTCCAACCACGCAACAATGTTCCTCCCTGCATCCTCCTCCTCAATAGCTTCCCCGGAGTCGGAAAGTTTACTATTGCGAAAGCCCTTCAATCAACAATTCTGAACGAAAATCGCCTCTTTGACAACCATCTCACCATAGACCCCGTCTCTGCTATCCTCCCCGAGCGTACACCCGAACACTATAACCTACGCAAGCAATTTCGGGATTTGGCCTTCAACGCCATCGCCGATCTCACAGCGAAAAGTCTCGTTGTCATTATGACTGCGTGTTTGGTCAAGGGGTTCGAGACTGACGAGGAACAATACATGCAGCATATGAGACTTGCGAAGAAACGCGGAACGGAGATATGTATGGTCACTTTGATATGTGATGCGAAGACAAACAAACAGAGGTTGGAAAGCGAGGAGAGGGTAAAGGGACAAGAACAAGGGAAATCAAAGTTAGTCGATGGGAATGTGCTTCTCAACATCAGACGAGACTTCCCAATTTACTGGATCCGAGCGAGATGAAGACGGAGATTGAGGGGGAAAATGTCGCGGTTAGGCACCTGGTTCTAGATACGACAAAACTGAGTGCTAAGGGTGCAGCACAGGAGATTATAAAGTGGCTTTGTGGACAACAGATCTGAAACGTTGAGGCTAGCCGGGCTCTACGTGTACGAAAAAAGGCGCCCTTTTGAGGCACAGCCCACCTCACCAAAAGCTACCTACACTATGAGGTCAAATTAAGTCGTAAAAATATAACAAAAATTTGCAATGATTCCTGAGACTGCTATAAAAAAGTCCACGAAATGTAAGAGACTTCAATAGAGTGGTTGTGGTTGTATGTAGAAATTTAGGTTTTGAGGTTTGGGTGCGGCTGGTGCCTCAAAAGGGCGCCTTTTTTCGTACACGTAGAGCCGGGATTGAAGTTCACATTTGTGAGTTGGTACCCTCGTATTGGAGGCTCAACTTTCTTGCTTAAAACCGTAGGCTTCCCGGTTTTCGGACCGAGTTTCGGAAGACTCGCCAATCCTGGTATCCTTGTCCCAACCCAAAGTTGTGAAAGCGCTCACTGCTAAATTCTCTTCAGTTTTCAAGGACTGCATGATGCTAAACCCTTTGAATTCAAGATTTGAGAAATCTTTGAAATAAACGAATCTTATCTATTCAATTGTTATTTCTAGATTTATCTCTGAGACTCTGGCTTATGTAAAGGTTGCATTGCATATGCAAAGCCATGTAAAACATTGGTTCGACGTTTGTACCTTGAGCCTCACGATCTTGGACCTGATATATCTTCTTTCCCTCGGTGAGTTGTTCTACAGAATATCTTTTGGATATAGCGCAGGTGATTTCTTTACCGCCGTAGCTCTTATCGTCAAAGTTGGGTCGGCCTTGAACGATTCCGTTGGTTCTGCCCAAGAGTACCGGCATGTCAAAACCGAGTTGGACAATTTGAGAACAGCTCTTGAGCAAGTTGCAAACCTCGAACCTGTCTCCGGTCTCGAAGGGACGGTTTTCGCGATCAAAGCAACTGCGGCGACATGTCAGGCTCCGTTGAGGGAGTTTCTGGAACACATTCAGCGTTACGATGCTACTCTCGGGAAAGCGAGGTCGAGTGGGGTAATGAAAGATGTGGCCTACAGAGTTCGATGGTTGGCAACGAAGAAAGCTGAGCAGGTGGCTAAATTGAGAGCAGAGCTGGGCGGATATGTTGGGAGTCTCAATATGCTTATTGGCCTTTATCAAATGTTTGAAAGTCGAGCGGAATGTGATTACACCCACTAAGATTCTCATAGGAAATGTGCCTTTCGAGCGAACTAATTAGCTCGTGAGGATGCTGAAAGAATACAAAATCAGCTGGAGTCGCTTAGCACCAAAGCTGACGAAACGAACGAAAACATATCTGAGGTCCGAGATGCGGTGACCGAGGGGACCGCAGCTGTTAAGATGGAAATTATGAAGTATTCCACTGAGACTTCGAATAGTTTGCAGTCAATTAGAAAAACCTTCGAGTCGAATGTAGGGGCTATTTACCAAGCAGTAGGCATACTACCAAAACTTGCTCAGAAAACATAGTAAGTTTATCTTCTCTTCGAGTTTATAGATCTCTAGTTCGTTGCTTTACTGATAGCAACCAAAGTTCGAAAACCTTACAAATATATAGCTTGTTACTAGAAATGCAAACAAAAATGCCACGTCCCGATACAGATCACACATGGTCTCAAAAGCCCATGCAAATCGAGGATACATTTGGACGTCCTATCACTATTGGCCCCGAGTTTGATTTTGCGGTGAGTAGTTGTCACCAACTTTCTTGAACCTGTTATTGGAGGCTGACTAAGTATAGATGGTTGAAGCGGTCGTCAAAGCCAAATTTCGACAAGACCGAGGTAGTAAACTGGTGCAACGAGATCAATGGCGGCACTTAGACCCGAGGAATACTCGTCTCCAGCTTACAGAGGAGAATTGGGAGTTTGTTCTTGGCATGAAAATCGTGATGGCTATGGTGATTCCTCAAACTAAGTGAAGAAATGAATGTCCTCGCTTGGGGTGTCAATCCTTGTCATGGATTGAAGTCCCTGGGGGAGGGTTTACTTGGTGAGTTGAACGATGCACCACAATTGGATTTTTGTTCAACTTGAAATAATAGTGCAAGCTGCCAGAGTTAGTTTGAGGAGTTACCCCTGGTAGAGCGTAAACAGGTTTACGTTGAAAGTGTTCCAGTGGCAGACTTCAATGCCCAAGACAGGGAGTCGCAATGTGGACAGGAATTTCTTTTCGACGACGAAGACTGCGATTGTGAATGTCATCACTTTGAGGATCATGACCAAGAAGATGACGAAGCAGAAGCCGACTGGCACGATGAAGACGAAAATATCAAAGAAGAAGATCTTCAATACATCAAAAACATCCGCATTCAACCCCCCCGTGGTCAATATCGAAATTATACCACGTAAGTACAATTTATTTCACAGTATTGTTGTTACTGTCTAAAAGAATAACGGTAGGGCCAATATCTGTAATACAGTTACCGCCTGTTCGATTAACTGCTAGAACTCAACCGGGTTACTCGAATTTCATTTCACTGTCAGAAGTCAAAAGCTTAAAGCTGGAGCTTCTGCCTCTGGATGGTACTTATGAAGAAAAACAAAAATGTACCATCGGCGGGATGGAGTATAAGGCCGAAGCAAAAGTGATGATCGATATTCGCCAACTTGGCAGCTCGAGACAATCGACTCAGAAATTTTTCGTCATACGCTCCAGCACTGCTGGTGTGCTTTTGGACCATCAGGGACTGACTGCTATCAATGACATCGTGGTAAACAATAACAAAGCCAGGGCGTCGTTTGTGGGCTCCATAAATGCACCTCCACCCCACAAAGCTTTGCTAGTTTCCCCAGTGAGTCTTTTTCTGTGTCTTTTTTTTTTTGGAACCTGTTCGCTTTCAGAGAAGATACATTCAAATCTCAGTAAAAGGTGGATGCTCCTTTTCTGTCACAGACAATAGCCGCATATTTTATTGGCTAAGTTCATATCTATTCGAAAAAAGGTGTTTCGTCTACCATCAAACTAGCCACCCCCACCAGATTGGCTCATTGAAAGTCTACGTATTCCCAATCAAAAATACCCGATTGACCGTTTCGAAGCAGTAATGCGATACACGGCTATTGATCCAGAAACTAACACCGTCATTCCATGGATTGGTATGGCATGGGCTAGCGATTATGATGTTACGAAAACCAGATATGTATACTTGCCGCGCATCCGATGTCACTATTGTAGTGGGAGGCTTTATTCCCCTGGTCCAAAACAAACATTAAGCAATCTGAAATTGTGCATAAATAATGAGGAACAGGAACCTGGAGGAAGCTCTCAGGCAAGGGGGGATGATGTTTACCATCCCCTGCCTCAAAATCGAGTTTCTTAACAGACCCAGAGACAGATAGGATTTGAGAATCTAGCTCTAGGGTTTAAATTGGATGTAAACTAAACTAGTTGAATAGCAGAAATAAGAATACTTGGATAACCCCAAAAGTGACCTATGTGGGATCACGTGTCTAAAATTAATGAAAATTGTTAAAAGGGGCTGTGAACGAAAACGAACACCAAAAGAGACTTATGACCCTTCTTTTTGTTTGGTTATCTAGTTTTTAGCTCTATATTTGCCTCTTTCGTTTTGGTCACGTGGTGGTGATAAGAGCTGAAGAGAACATGTAAACTTCTTAAATCAATTGACGGAGAGGGAAGAACCTCTATAAAAACCCGGAACGCCCCCATGGAGCTCTAGCTAAAAAAAACTTGCTCACTCCTTCTGAGAAATACCCCAGAACGCCATTCTTAGAGACCTGTCCATGTAACAGGGCGGTGTAGAAATATGGTACAGAGAATTTACAAATGAAAGAAACGATAATTCAGGATCTTCGGACTTCTCCGCTTGCGCGTTGTCGATCAAGTTTCTTGACAACACTACCCAAAACGACCTTGAGTATGGCGTCACCAGTTAGACCAACTCCACCTTCACTAGCGCTATTGCCACCAGTCCAGGTGACTGTGTCAACAATATCTCTGATTCCTCCCGCTACCATACCTGACAGGTCATCGTCGAGTTTCTGTAATGCTGCTTTGGCGCTTGGTTCGTTGCCAACCTGAAAGAATTGTATACCAAGTTGGTAAGGGGGGGCATCCATTCTGTCGAGTCTCTTGGCTGCTTGGATAATGACTGTGTCAACTTCATCGGATGGTTCACCATCAGTAATGACGATAATGTTAAGTGGCTTGGTGTCTTTGTCGAGTTTCGCATCTTTCTCACACTTTGTGAGATATGGCTTCATGATGTTATGAAGTCGAGTACCTGTAAATGTGCAGCCGGTTGGTTGAACTCGTGCCATTAGTTCGGAAACAGAATTTGCTCTTCTCAGGTTTCTGTATCCGCTTGGTGCAATGCCATTAGGGATATCACCAGCATCGGCTGATTTATTGTTCAGAAAGTACAGATCAATGCCATCACTATCATATTGTGTGACGATAGGAGCAATTGTGGCAAGTGCTTGCGAAGTCTCGCGCCACGAACGGCCTGCCATGGAAGCGGAGTCATCGATCAAGAGAACTGTGTCGAAAGTGGCGAGAAAAGCATATTTGTCTTCGGTGCCAGATGCATTGGTTGCGGCTGGTGTGTTCGTTGGCAAGTTTGCAAAGGATGGAGCAGGAGCATCGACAGGAGATGGTGAATATGCTGGCGGTGGTTCGTTGGATGAAACCGTAAATGCGTTCATGCCCGGTCTATCTGGTCGTCGGGTGGCAGGAGAGGGGTTTGATAGTGGGTTTGGGCTTGGAGATCTTGATCTTGATCTTGATGCAGATGGGTTTGCTGGTACTGGAAGTACTGAGGCTCCTCGAAATGGACTTCCATGACTCTGTGTCTCTACTGCTCTCGTTGATGCTGTAGATTTGTCGCTATTCTTGCGACCAAGCTTCTTGCTGAGAGAACCGAATACTGAGCTTCGCTTCGACGCGGAGCCGAGATTCCATGAGCCGGAAGGCATCGTTGGGGCGAGGACAACTGAGTGCGTCATTGTGTTAGAATTTAAGATAGTTGAAGTGTAGGTGTTGATATAGATTGGATGGTTTCGATGTCAGGTTTGAATCGAAGATGGTATTGGTATGACTTCTTGACTTTTGTATGATGGAAAGATTGTGAAAATCAACAACTTACCTCGTTATTATATCTCTGTTTGCCCCTTGACAAAGGAGTCAGATGTTGATGGTTTCGGTAGTGGTGGTTCGCCCAACTTTTCTGCCCGGGCTATGGTATATTCAGGTGGCAAGTACCAGGAGGTAGCTGAGCCCCAAAGTTCTTGTAGTTGAGAGGAAAAGTATGATCAGATGTAAGAGAAGGAGATCAGCTGTACCATAGCCTTTTAGAGTGAGTAACACAATTTGCCATGTGGTGTCGTTTTGGTAAATGTAAATAGTGGCGTTACACGGTATGTGATTGGCCAAACGCCGAGGCGGAGCGCTGAAGCCCCACTAATTTAGCCGAGGCTGTGCTGCACCGCCTACCGTGCCGCAGGACAGCAGGAGATCACTTTCGGGAGTTATTCCTGCTGACCTCATTTTCGAGACTCCTCCCTTGCGTTACATGATCCGATGCTCTGGATACGCCCATGAATTTGCCTCAGCATACAATATGCCTCACCGATTGCGAGACCCTACCCGCGCGACAATCCTCCAGATCACCCAATAGGGGAATTCAATCCTACCGAGCCCCGCCAAAGACCCCCAATCTGCACGAAAGCAGGACCTCAAGCCTTCAACCCCACGAGATTACGATCCTCCCCGCAAGCTTGCCGGATTCCGAAGCCAATATCCACCCTCCTAAGCTTCGCACAGACAAATCCAGCAATCTCCTAGTGCGGCTATAATGCAGGAACATGCAGGAGTTGGGTCTGGAAATGGGCTGGCTTTGGAACACAGTACCTGCGTCTCGGATATATTGGCCGTGAAACTGATGGAAAAGAAGGCTGGCCTGACATACCCCAAGGCATCTTTGCAGCAAGGGGTGGGTATTGAGTGGTACAGCCTTATGGCATGAGTGTCCCAAATACGGGGCATTCAGAAGGTCTTGAGCCTCATGTTCGGTCAATAGAAGGCATTGTCGTAGAGAAAAGGCTTATATGGGGCGGAGGATAGGCAAAGGATCAGCTTATAGCCATCGGTGAGTGCTGATTCTGTTTTTTGTTGTAGGCAGGGAACGTAGTATTACTTTCCCTACTTCCCCCTTACTTCTTTTCATCTCCTTAGAAGTGAAACTCTTCGCACAGCTCGTATTTGGGCTGTCAATCGAGACACATTCTTGTGTTCTACAAGACTATCATATGCCCTGAGAAATTGTTTCTGATCCTACACCGCACTTCTGCGTGAGCTGGAAGTTTGAACTAGTTGATCTGGCCCAAGCCATGCATTGGCTATCTCACTGCAGAAGAATTGACACTTCATATTTCCATGGCGTGTTGGCGAAAAAGACTACCCTACGGGTCTACGGATCAATGAACCCGAAGTTCGTACTCATCATACATCAGTTGTTAAGGCGTTCTTGAGAGTGCTGCAACTATCAAGGCTTCCCATGCAATGCACTTACTATTCCAAACAGACGGGAATACTATATTGATTCTGTGCATCGGAGAAATCTCCAATCTAGTATATTTCATGTCGTAGCTGTTCGTTAAATGTCAGCAGAACAAGCGGTATACGGGAAACTCACCATTTGAGAAAACGTTTCCCATGCATAATACACACTATCATTCACAATACTCTTCCAGAATCACATTAATAATTCTCATATTTCCTTACTACAAAAATTCTTTCCATTTTCATGACCTACAGCCTCACAGCCTCTTTACTACTGTACCCTAGACCTAACATCGAAACTTTATCCCCCGTGGCATTTTTCCGGCCAGGCTTTTCTGTAGGCTGTGAAGACGAATGAATCGTGCGAGAAGTATGTGCGATTGATGCTTGTGCGAATTTCCTCTTATTTGGTTATCAGGAGAGCTCGTGCATATTGTCAGGAGAGCATCGAGGAAATCGGGCGCAGCAGCTTGCTAAGCGATTACCCCTCACTCGTATTCATACTACCGCAGAGATCCTTCATGCATTGTCCTTGTCGGGCATTTTATGAACTTGTTGAACTTGATCGCTTGAGTGATGGACAGGCTTTCGAGAGAGGAGGAGGAGACCTTGTGCTGCCTCGAGCTCCTTGGATGTGTAAATGGGTTTATCCTTGTATGTTGTTCTTGAATGATTATTATGATATACCGGCTTTTTAGCGAGGGCTGCTAGTGCTTCTGCTGTGTCAAGTTCTTTGGCTGTCTGTTTGGGCTTTTGCGCGTCAACCTTTCGCTTTTTGGGCTCTGGAGGAGTTTGTGTAGGTGTATTTTTTGGTTTCCGCTTGAGTTGTTTTGTTGGTGAAGTGGAATTCATCTGTGGAGCGGAATTCATCGCTGCAAATATTTGAGGCATGGAGTTCATCACTGGAGCAATTAGAGGAGGGGTGCTTGGGTGTTGTGGAAATGTCCCCGAGTAGGGGGCATTTCTGTCTGGGTGAGACGCTAGCTTTCTGTCGCTCATGATGGGATGCTGCTCCGAAGAGTTTGTCTTGTCTTGGGTTTGTGGTTTGTGTAAAGTTGTGAAACTACATTCTGGCGTCAAGGGAAGCTTCTTTATAATTTCATGGTTTTGCTCATTGGGGACGATTCCAGCTTCACCAACTTTTCGTTGTTTTTTGCTATTGTGTCTTCAGGATGTCAGTTTATTTCAACCCAAAGTTGTGGTGAAGCATATTGTGTGTTTGTAAAGGGTTTTCAAAGAATTCACAAGTCAATGGTTATCTCACAGGTGCAGGGGGGGTTTTTTTTTTGGAACTTTGTTGGTACCTGTATACGTGAAATCTTATTGGTTTAATCTACAAATAGAAAAAGGAGTGGTATATCAGAAATTTAAGTATAATCTTACAACCCACATCTCGTGTTCTCCGCAACATTAGCCTCTACAGCCTTACTCCCCATCTCAATCATCCTCCAACTCAATCACAACCCCAATCCCGTGCACCTTCTGCAGATGCTCGTCAAGTAGCCGAGGTTTCGAGCATTGCTTCCCACAAACGTGACACTCCGGCGTATCCTTCCCCGTCGTCCAAGATTTCACAAGAATACCATTATCGTCCTTTTTCCGGTGGATTGTCTTCCCCTTGGCCACCACTTTCGCAGTCTCGTCTTGCAACCATCCTAACGGTGCACCTCCGTGTCGGGCACGTTGGTGCATGTGGAGCTTGGCTCGCGTGGGGAACTCCATACCACATGGTGGCTTTCCGCGTAGGCAGATGTGTTTTGGAGTTGGCTTTGGGGGTGGCGGAACGGGTTGACCGGGTGCGAGGAGGACGACGCCTGGTGGGAGGTGGAGATCTGGGGGGTAGGGGAAGAGGTTGTAGGAACGGAGGGTTGATCGTCGACGGATGACTTCTGGGGCTAGTGCTGGGGTAGCTGTTTGTTGGCTTGGGGTTGTGAATTTGCGGAGCGTTGATCGTCTACGGGAGACTTCTGGAGTTGGTGTAACCGCAGTGACTGGCTGGTTCAGGGCTAAGGATTTGCGGCGGGTAGATCGTCGGCGGGGAGCTTCTGAGGATGGTAGTTGTGAGGATGTGGTTGGTTTACTCGTGGTTGGCGATTTTCGGACGGCATTTCGGCGTTTCCGAGGGGTGGTTGGTGTTGTTGGAGAACTAGCTTTCCTCTTGGTGCCTCGGGGACTTTCTTGATCTGCTGAGACTGCTGAGTCTGGAAGTTCGTGTCGCAGATTACTGGATCGCTGGGAGACGCGACGTATGACTAGGGAAAGGTCCGTAGGTGCACTCGGAGTCGTTTCCGCGTTTATGGTGGGGAAAGGGTTACTAAACGTGCCGAAGGACCTGAGGGAACTTCGTCGTCTAAAGGTAGCATCTTGCAAGTTGAAGGTTGGAGTCTTAGCTGGACTCTTGGTCGGACTACGAGATTGACGTTGTGTCATTTTCTTGGCTTGTTCGGGTTCTAGTTTGAGGCTTTGTTCTATTGTCTACTTGTGCTGTTGAGAGTTGATCACACACTTGAGAGTAGTTGACCGGATGTGGTCCCGGTAACCATGGAATTTTAATGCTTGGAAAATACATCTGATCTGCTATCTATGTTTTTGGTTAACAAAAGAATAACGGTAATGGCTTTTGAAAGAAAATTTGTGCCAAGGTTTCCTGCTTCTTTATTTCTTGGTTGTTCGTTGACAAAGCAATTCTTGGGAGATGGAGATCTGATGGTTTATGGGAAGATAAAGAGACATAGATAGCCCTTCGGCTCCCTTTTGGGAAATGATTTTTTGTTGGTATCCCATTCTTATCTCGAGTAGTTTGAAAGGTAGTACTATTGATTTATGACCTTAGATATCAAAAGACGAATCCATAATGTTGGATGACGACTTGAAAACGACTGCTGATATCAAAATTGACGGATTGCGACTTGAGATAAAGCTAAACTCTAGAAATCCTAAGGACATTATCCGTTGCGAAGCGCCGACCTTTCTAAGTAAGAGAAGTGGGCCCTGCTCTCCGGCACCCTTCCATCTCATTACTCGAAATAGCTTAGCGTAATTAGAAGTTATTGCCTGAGAAGGCTTAGGAAAATTAAAAGTCGAGTTTATAATTCTTCTCGAAGTTCTCGAACAATACAGCTACAATATATCGAGGATAGTTCCAACAGTAAGACAGAAGGTTGCCGGAGAGCAATGACAGGGCGTCTTACCAAGATGTCGAGAAGACAAACAGTAAACTCAAGCAGGAGATTACACAAAAGGACCAAGCCATTGCTAATCTCGAGGAAGACTAAAACAAGTTGCATACCCATTTCATTGAGAAGACCCGGATTCCGTTACTCTGAGAACCCAAAAGTTTCCCCTCATCATTACAATATCTCAACTTCACCTCTCTTAATATCTTGTATAAAGACCTGACAGGTCAAGGATAAATACCTCAACGTAAATGATCTTTCCGGGGATTAGAAGCAAGATAAAGAGGGCAAGAAAAAACTGAAGACCACCAAGTAGACGCCTTCCCTCCAAACCAAAACCTAAAAGCATCAAGTATAAACACCACCAACGAACATTGAGTTGGGAACTGTTTCTCTACCCATATGAAGGGATAGGAAAAGAGGAATGTAAAGACGGCAGAACATAGGACAAGTGGGACGCTCAGGTGATAATGTTCTACGTCGTTGTTTTCTCTTTTTTTGCCAGTCATTTATTCTCTCGTTTACCCGCTTGCTATAAAAGCACGACCTCCCTCTTCTCTTCTATCTCTTTGCAGGGGTATTTTCTCCTCTGTAAATATGCCAAGGAAGCGACAGTAAGAATCACTTCGACAGCAAATGCAATTCTTTTAGTTGGACTCAGATGACTTGGAACTTAGTGTGTTTGGTTATGCTGACATTACATGACTTCCAACACATACTGCCACAAACAACTCGCACTAGGTTGTGATTCCAGTACATCCACAGCAATACTTTTCGACTGCGCGGCCGTTTTACCCCCAAAATCAACGTTGCTTGGATTCCAGAATGTGGAATATTATACCGGGGTTCTTTTTTGGGGAGGATGGGATGGGTCGGTGAAAGGAAGATATACCCAAAAGCATAAAGTCAGCACATCTCAGAAAGCTTCTAAACTCATTTATCTCAAGACTCACTCAGATAACTTTAGAGAGCTAATGTATAAAAAGGCACTCCAGAACAGAGTAAGGAAGATAGCAAGATGCATCAGAATGAAATAGAATATCGAGTTGTACACGTCCTAGAAGACTGAGTCGACATGTGTAGACTTCTCCTTGAAGCTCTAGAATAAAACAGGGACAAAGACAGGTTGGAAACAGACCACCGGCCTACTTCGACAACAAACACTAGCAAGAGTTGATCTATTGAAGACCCAATTTGGATACCAGGAAGCGCATCCAGAAGAATTCTATAGTCTTGGGAAGGCCAATATCATAAGATGTTGCCGTCGAAAACCATCATACTCTCGAAAATTCAGAGACAACGTAAGTGAATAGACCACAACAAACTAAGCTCAGAGGATAGAGAGCTTGCTAGAGAATTCCGACCATGTGTTTTTTCGCCTCTTATCCTTTGCTCTACTATGATGCGTTCTTTCGGAAAACATCAACAATCAAGTTCAGCTCAGTGGAGTTGATAATTTGTCTTGGGGACTTGAGTGTCTTATATACTCCATCACCTGGCTTTTAAACCTGCATTGTAAATGAATTTCGAATTTTGTTATGATGAAACTCGATACAGTATGAATAAATGTTCTCTCTGTATATGTGGTGGAAAGCCAGCAGAGTGAAGAACCGGAAAATTCTCCATGTTTGCATAAGCATCCTCGCACACGACTCAAGCAAATGTTCCATTGTTCCAAGAAAAGCCTTCTCAAATACAATTCTTTGGACTCACCATCAATACTGGTTTTTCAATTCTCATAAGAGTAACATAGATCGCTAGATGTAATTATTGATGGACTAGGCCGAAGGAGAGTAATGCGCGAAAGCCTTAGAAATCTTCCAACTCCATCAATATTTACAAAAGAAGGCTATCCCCTACCGATGAAGCTTGTAGTTAATTCCGGAAACCAATTATCAACTACCAAATATTTTCATTATATACTCTGACTAGCTCTCAACTCTCTTCACAACCGAATCCCCAAGGGAGAAAGGGAAGTGCGGTAGTTAGAAGCTTCGAAGGGCATATATGACATCAGGGAATATGCCAAGTACGTACAAGACATCGATCAACAACATGTTAATTGGAGGGCTCTACGATTGCATTAGAATGTCTAGAATCATTCCTTGCAAGATTAGACAAGCAATAACTTTAGAGCTGTTTGGGAGTTGAGACCAAGTGAGTAACTCCGAATTTGACTTGAAGAAGTCTCAAGGAAAGAAGTAACTTGGAACTTACCGTCGAAACCCCTCCTGCTGTCGGAACATCTTGACGTATTCACATAAGTAGAAGCCGTTCAGTTATCTCAATCTCCCCCCGGTAGAAACAATAGAAACAATGTCCGTTACATGCTGTATGCCTCTCAGACCTCCTCACCGGCATTGAACTACAAGCTCAAGAAGCAACGAGAATAGTTCGGTGATCATGATATCCGTTATAGGAAGGTCGAGGCAGTATAAAACGTACCTCTCTATTCTTTATCAACCGGGGACGTGGCAACTGCAAGGTCGCATATCGAAAACATTTTCATATTTCACACAATTTTCAAATCTGGGACAGCGAGGTAGAGATTGTACGAAGTGAACTTAAACCCTACCTAACATAAACGAGGGTCAGGTTAAGCCATCATGCGATACCAAGCAAACAAGAAAATTGAAGTCAATTGATTTTGACCACAAGCTAGGTCCCTCATGAAAACCATCCTTACATGCATGATTTTCCTCAATCTTGGGAAACCACTGACTAAAAAGCAAACTCACGCCCGACCCTGAGGGAGACAAGTATGATGAAAAAAGATGATGTGGCCGATAACATGGCTGGATAGATCCCCTATAATCAAGTTACCAGAAGGACAACTAAACTGAACCGAATCGAGAGGCGCCAGTCCTCCAACTTTTCAATACTCGTCTTTATCTCAAATTCTCCAAGACAAAGCCAAGTCGAGACAACAATTTGCTGTCGAAAACCAAACTACTTACTACCGAAACATCCATACCCCTTCAAATACAAACACTCCACCATTGCTCTAACCTAGACCCCCTGTAAAGTTTTCAAATAAATATCTCAAGATTCGTGCTAGGTAAAATATACGGATTCAGATGACTTGATGCTAGCGACCTTGTTTTCATTTGGTTGATCAATGAATGTACCATAGGGGGGAATTTTATAGCCTACTTACCTACCTTCTCTCCCCACCTCTCGTGCTGGAAGACCTTTGGGTGTTCTCGGTCTTCTTGAAATGGCCCCTGGAGGTTAAGCGAGGCTCAGCCTAAAAATCTCACCCACACCGAAAAGGATTCTCAGCCTCAAGAGCAACAACCCCCTGAGCGGATATAAGCACTTAGTGCAGTATAAGCTTATTTCTCACCTTAGCTACCTTTTCTTCTCGTGACTCTCTGACTCTACGAGGCATTCTCAAGTAGGTACCCTCTCAAACCTGGAGTTCGTCACCGAACGGGCTCACTGACTCAAAGAAGAGAAAAGTAGAGATGGGGTGGTGTACAGCCGCTATGTGGGCGACGACCTGAATGAGCAGGGTTTTCATTTCCATTATCTCCACCCGGGTAGAGTCCTGTCTGTTCCTCCGTCAATCCTCTCCCCAACTCCTCGCAACAATCAAGGTATTTTGTACAGAAGGTAAAACACCGGGTATCTCCCCCCTCCCCTAAAACTCATCAATAAGCACCCCCTTCAACACCCCCGCCTCCCTCTCCCACCCCTCAACCTTCCCCTGACTAACACCCAACTTCCCAAGCAAAAACATAACCCTCGGCCCAACCTCCCTAGGCTGTCTAGGCAACGCCCCAAGAACACTCAACTCAGCCTCACACTTCTCAATAGTCTTCTCCTCAACCTTAACAAGCTCCTTCAATACCGCAAGATCCAATCTTGCCTTGAGCACCTTATCTTTCGTCAACTGTCCAAAAGCCGCCTGGTACACCGGTCTCCCCGCTACGATCTTCTGCGGTCTTCCTTTATATGTTTTTATAGAGATAAGTTCGGCGGCTGAGAGAGCTTCGAGGACGGACTCGCCGTTTGAAGCGGAAGCTGTGAGGGAGGAGGAGAAGGTGGGGGAGAGGAGGACCTCGTTGTATTTCAAGACTTCCTTTTCTGCGAGTTTGGAGACGAGGTACCATGCTTGTTCTGGAGTCCATTTCTTTTCTTTACCTTCTTCTGATGACGCAGTGGTGAGCAAATACATTTTGAGGATTTCGGAGGCGGATTGTTCGATGATTTCTGTGACTGCTCTGTTGGGAGATTGCCCTGTCTTAAGTCTCCTCGCCAAAAACTCAAGGTCCGTCAATCTCCCACCAAGAACCTCAATACAGCCATCTAATTCTCTTAAATCCTCTCTTCTTTGCGAGGGGGATAGAGCTTTCTCTTCGGTTCCAGATTCGTCTTTGGAGGGGGGATCGGAATCGAGATGTGTGATGACGAAGCGTTTTGCTACTTCAGGACTGATATCTCCTAGAGCGACTTGGCGGAATACACGGTCGGGGAGGGCTTTAGAGAGAGATTTGGAGTATGAAATGTCGTTTGTAAGGAAGATGACGTGGGCAATATTTGTGGTTGTTAGGGAGGCGGCCCATTCGGCGAGTTTATCGTAGACGAGACTAGAGTCTTCGGATTTATGGAGGAAGTTGTCTATTACGACCACGGGTCTGCATTCGGGGTGGGCTTCTAGCCAGTCTGCAGGTTGTTAGTATTTCGAAGCCTGAGGGGGGTAGGGAGGGGCGAGTAGTAAAGCAGACTCTCAGCGCGAGGAAGAGAGATAAGTTGAAAATACCCGAAGACGAGGACGAGAGAAGACATACCATCATCAGCCAAATTAGCATCCTTATCATCCCCATCCCTATGGCTCAACGCAACCTCCTTCAAAGCAACCTTAGTATTCTGCCAAATCTTCCCCAACTGCGCATCAAGCGTCTCACTGAACCCACTCTTAACCCCAATAGTTCCTTGAGCCGCAAGATCAACCAAACTACTAATACTGTTCATCCACGAAAAAATAGGTCGATATCCCACAGCACTAGCAGCGGCCGAGATCGTCGCGCTATCACCCCTCGCTTCTTGAATCGGTTTACAATCAATAACAAGAGTATTCTTCCTCCCCTTGAGTGCTTGGTCCAGAATCAACTCTTTCTTTCCCGAGCCGCGAGGTCCTTGAATAACAACAAACGTATCCGCTGTTTCCATAAGCCAGGTTTGTATCTGATCAATAATTTCCTTCCGATCATCCCAAATAGCCCCAAAACTAACATCCTCCTCTTTTTGTTTTCGAAAAGTAAGGATATCGGTTGCTTGACTCTTAAACCATTTATAAAGCCTATTATCATTCAAATGAAACGAATGATCAATCTTAGCCTTAATAAAGAACGTCCTAATCGGATCGAAAACTGCAACAGTAACAGTAGCAACAAGCGCAGCAACAGCGGGGATAACAACACGAGGATGGTTGACAATCCAATCACGTATCCAATGAGCTTTAATCTTTTGCTCAAAGGAAAGTCGTAATTGTGTTCCTGCCGCTCCACCACCTGCTTCCTCGAGCACTTTGAAGCCGTGCATACAGTTTTTTGCCATGATGGATTGTCGAATCTTGCTGAAATCGACGAATGCGTATTTGGGTAGGACTTTGGAATCAGATGGTTGGGAGATGATTTCTGAGAGTTTGCCGTAGCGACGGAAGAGGCTGTAGATGGTTTCTTGTGATAACTCGGAGGGTTCTTTGCCAGTTGTTGCAGGGACAAATTCTACTTTTATTCTGCGGCTTGGGAAGCGGTAGAGATCTTCTAGCCAGGGTTTTCCGACGACTAGTTGTGCTCTTATTCGTCGGAAGGGGTTGAACCATGGTTTGATTGGGTGTTCTTTCAAGTAAGCCGCAATAAGACCTGGAAAGTCAGCTTAGATCTATTGAGAAAGCTGTCTTGGATTCAAACCTTCAATCTCCTGAGCAGTGATTCCTTCCGCATGTTGGAACTTGACAAAAGCACCTCTATCGACAGTCAACAATCATGTCCATCTGCACTTCCCGCACAAGATTATACACACCCATCCTTCAACCTCGGCAAAATCTCCGTAACCTTTAATGGAATCGAGTCCGGAATAGCCCTCTTCACCAAATTCAGCGGATCATAACGGCTCAAAGCCTGATTATTATATCTCCAAAGCAAATCGGAGAGATTTCTTCCTCCTCGAAGTGGTAACCCGAGTAAGAATCGTAATTTGAGTGGGAATAAGTCTATAAACCAGTCACAGCATAAGCATGCATTCTCTCAAGTACTACAGGCGGGTAAAATATGGAAAGAGAAATTGAAATATATCATACTATCGAAGAACAAAATCCCCTCATTCGCCTGCGCTTTTATATGGCCCGTCCTATCCTCTCCAATCTGCGTACTCTCTCTCCTCAAACTCCCTCTTACACCCCTCCATCTCGTAGACTCAGCACCATTCCTCAACCCAACCCGCAGTAGAGTGCTGCCACTATAAAAGTCTCTCGTCTGAGGCTTCTTTGTCCGGAGACTTGGGAGGCTGGTGGGGTTGAAAAGAACGCGTCGCGAGGAGGATTGCATGTTGCCTGGGTTGATTGGCAATTCTGCCTTCTTATTATTCGGGCATTTCTTTCGTTATTCAAAGGTTCCGATTAATTCGAAAACGGGCGGGAAATGGAAGCAAGGAACTTGAAGTGAAGGGAGGTGAAGTCTAGAATGTTGACCTGACATCATGAGGCTGAGAATAAGAGACAAGGCCGAAGCGTGGGGGCCAAGAACGAGAATCCCGGAACCTGGTCGTGGAACTCAATTGCAGAAATCCACATCTTCAGCCTCATCTCTCAATTGGAACCTCGTCGCCAATCCAATCCACTACATTAAATATAACAACATGGTCTGGCCATTCTCGTCAACTCCCACGGAGTCTTCTCCTCCCTCGACTCAAACCACAAACCCAATTCCATCCCAATCAACACCCTCAAATCCACCCACCTCGACATCCTCAAAACCACTCACCCGCGACGAACAAGCAGACCAAGAACTAAATTCCTTCCTCCGCGAACTCTCCGCAGACACAGAGTCAAAACCAAAGCCCAAAGTCTTTAACCGCAAACCCCGTCCATCTTCCACCTCTCCCACAACCCCCTCTACATCACAAGAACCCTCCCCCTCCTCCGAACCCCTCTCCACCTCCCTCCTCCCAACAACCCTCTCCTGCCGCACCGCCTTCGACGAAGCCTTCTACTGCAACTCCTTCGGCGGGAAATTCACCGACCTCTACCGCCACGGCCACGTCCGTCCCTGTTCCGAGTCCTGGTCCAAGTTCTGGTTCTGCATGCGTACACGAACCTTCTCTTCTCCCCAGAAGGAAGATGAGATAAAAGAATTTTACAGAAAAAGGGAGGAGGCGAAATACGGGAAGGATGCGGAGGGAAAGATGATGCCCAGTAGTGAGGATATATGGCAGAGTCGAGATAAGAAGGTGGAGTGGGGCACGGCTTTTCAGAATAAAGAAGGAGGAGGGGAGGATTTGGGGCTGGGGGATGAGGAGTGGAATGAGAGGGAGAGGGTTAGGAGGAAGGTGATTTCTGAAAACAGTTCTTAGGCGAATTCCTGGGGGAAGAGAGGGGAGGCTGTTGTACGACTATGATGAGGATTCATATAGGATATGGATTGAAGAAAGTACCTGTACCAAGACACGAGCAATGGAGAATTTGTATGACTATATTACCCAACGGGGACACTCTCTACAATCGCGAGGAATCGCTTGTATCAGCAATTGATAATTTTGTAAGAATATATTATCCAATCGAGGCCATGGACACACTCTATGATCATGACGAAGTATTTATCAAAGCATGAGGAATTTGTATGAATATATTATCCAATTCAGGACATGTTTTTCTATGTTCATTCCCTGGGGGGTTTAAAATCCTAAACCCCAAGATACCAGAATGCACAAGCGCCGTGGTCTCTCCTTGGTATTATGCCCCAAATTCCCTAGAAATAAATTCATCACTCATAACGCCTTCCTTAAGTCGGTCTTTTGTCCAACCACCTATCCCTCTGCCCGATCTCATAGAACACCTCCAGCGAAAATCCATAGCGCCCATAAATCTTATACAAGGTTGGCCCCCGACACTCTCCCATCATTCATACTCCCCTCAAAACTTCTTCCATATGCTTACATACCCATTCCATTGGGCATTCCATTCATACCCTGCTGTAGACCATGCTGTTGGGCCATCATCATCTGTTGCTGCTGTTGCATAGCGGCATGTTGTTGTTTCTTGTGGGCGATGATTTGTTGTACTATTGCCTGAGCATCTTGCCTACACTTGAGTCGGAATTGTTGCTCGATTTCGTTTGGAATCCCACCAGGATGCTGCGCTTGCATCATTGGCAGCTTCTCCTGGTAAATACGAGCCGCCCGACTTTGTATCTCGTTCGCGATGGTCTGTTGTGAAATACTTGGATTGATACCTTGCCGGACTTGATTCTGAGCATGTGCTTGAGCTTGAGCCGCAGCTTGTGCTTGAGCCATCTGAGCATTTCGCATTTGCTGGGCCTGTGCCTGTTGTTGTTGTTGCATTTGCATTTGCATTTGCAAGTTGGCCGGCACACCAGGACTACCGTTCATGAAGTTCTGGTTCATGTTTTGTGGCATGCCACGGCCTTGCGCTGCCGCCATCTGAGCTGCCATATGAGCGGTATATCCCTGAGGAAGTTGTCCGTTGTTGACCATATTCATGCCTTGCTGCTGTTGCTGCTGGCGAATCATTTGAGCTTGCATCATCTGCTGTGGGCTGAGACCTTGGCCATTCTGCATTCCCATTTGATGTTGTCGTTGCAACATTTGCATTCTCTGTTGTGCTTGCAATTGTTGTTGGGCAGCGGTAAGACCATTCACCATCATCGGCATATTAGGCGTATGAGCCATTTGACCTTGTACAGGGCTGCCCTGGCTCATTCGAGGAGTACCGGTCATGCTCTGGCGATTTAGAGGCGTCTGCTGGATTTGAGGAGTGGTGTTTGGCATTCGAGGTGTACCAGCATGGCTTTGCTGGCTTCTCTGAGCCGTCATACCATGAGATGTCGGAGCTCCCATCTGTGGGTTCTGGTGAACGACTGATCCAGGTCGAGGCGGGCTTCCTCCCATACTCGAGGTAGATTGCTGCATAGGTCCACCACCCATTTGGTTGACGGTAGGTGATGATTGACTTTGGGGTGTTCCGGTTCGGATGATGGGGGAAGAAGCTTGAGCTTGGGACACCTGCTGTTGATGAAATCGTTGTGGCTGTGCCTGCATGCCATTATTCACTATGTTATTACCTTGTGGGTGTCCGTGTTGATTTTGCTGGCCTTGCATTTGATTTCCCATGCCTTGTTGAGATCGAGCATGAGCAGCAGCCATCTGTCGTTGATGTGCCTCTTGCTGTTGCTGTTGACGAGCAGCTTGTTGTTGAGCAAGAGCTGCACGCTGCTTATCTTGAAATTGCTCCTTCTTCTCCGACTCGAGTCTGAGACGCTCTCGTTCTCGGTCCTGGGTTTGTTTCCTCTCTATCTCTTGTTGTCGCAGCTTTTCAGCTTTCTTATTTTCCTCGTGCTGGTTCTTAATATTTTCAAGCGTCTTGAATCTCTCAAAGCGAGGCTCGAAAGAAGCGCCTCCAGCTTGACCATCTCCATCTGCTGGATTTCCACCACCTTGTGCATTTGCGGCATTTGGGGCAAGTCGCTCGTCCATGATTAACATATAACGTTCTCTCTCTGCAGCAAGTGCTTCGTCTGCCGCCATCTCTGCCACGGTTCTCTTTCTTGTCTTGGGTGATGGGGGCTTTGCCGAGTGCATTGGGTGTTCAAGTGCGGATAAAAGAGCTGCAGCTTCGCCGGCACTTTTTACTGGTTCGAGGAACAATGGAGCATTAGTAGCTAGAGCAATATGTGACTCTGCCGAGTAGATGCTAGCAACATCGAAGTCCGTCTTGTTCTTCTTGAGCCGTTTCGCTGGTGGAGGCATAGCTGTTTGGGGCGTGGGAGGGACAGCTGTGGAGGGAGTCGGGGGGATAGTTGCAGACAATGGGCCAGCATCAGCCCGCGAGTCTCTTCTTCCTTCAACAGTCGCCATTGATTCTGCTGCCTTGACGGACAGGTCGATGTGATTACTGAGGGGTGTTGGTCGTAGAACTATTGTCGAGACCTTTGGTTTCTTCGGCAAGTTTGCTGCCGCTTTGCCTCGAGAAGCATCCCCTGGTAAGGATGGAGCGGGCATGTTCTCCTTATCCTTTTGCTCTGCGCTTTTAGTCTTGCCGTCATCGATATCCGAGGGCGCCTTCCCTTTGCTTGGAGAAATATTTTGCTGAGAGGGAAATGGTACGTATGACGAGGGTGTGAGGTAGGCATTGTAATTATGTACCGAAAAGGGTACGCTCTTTCCTACTCCAGATTTTGTCTGTGTCGAACCTTGCGAGGGTGCAGTGGACTTGTGGTCATGTATCTGAACAATCATACATCCTTCGTAGAAAGGTGTATCCGGCATGAATTCTACCAGGTCGTGAGGTACGGTTCGTTGTTTGAGGTGTTCGATTAATATTCGCATGGGAGATTTGTATGAGAAGCTTCCCTCTTGTTCGTCGAATCGAAAATGCGTAGGATGTAAATGTAGAATTAGGGAAGGTTTACAGTTGCGATATTTCTTGAGGATGTATTCATCTGATTTCACTGCCTCGGCATTAGCATGCATCTTCTTTGAGCGCGCGAATTCGCATACCATATGGTGTAGGCTCAGAGACCTGAGGAGCAGCAGATTCTCCCATCAGACTCGCAGACCGTAATCCAGCACTGCTATTCCTCTGTCCTCTGCCTAATAGTTGGGCGGGGGTGTCCCTCCGCGCCCGCGCTACAGCTCGCGATGCTGCACTCATGGCTCCAACACCATTGCTCGTAGCAGAATTCGGCAGCTTGCCGCTATTAGGGAGTCTGCCAGCGGACATTGATGGCGAGGGAGAGGAGGTGGACGAGTGTATTCCATTTGTTTGAATTCCCGGGGGGATGGGGCGCTTGGCCTTTGATGAGAGCGACTGGGTTGAAGTCGCCGAGGGTGCCATGTTTTCTTTATCCAACACCAACACCAACCGAGCCAAAGCAAAGCACACGTCGTTGAAGCCAGTGGCCGCTCTCCTTCGCTATCGCAGACTCAAACCTCCTCTATCCATCTAATGAAATTGTGTTCTTATGTGCTGTCGCAATCGGCTGGTCGCGCTCCCAGGTTGTCAGCAAGCTGTCGCGTCGCTCTGAGATCTGGTTGCGGAGTGAAATTATCTCGAAACGATCGATTTGTCGAAGGTGTTTTCGACGAATATTAGGTTCGTTATGGTGCGATACGATGTGGTGAGGTTGTCGATGATGTATAGATTTCCCCAGGTCTCGTTCCTGATGCGGTCGCTTTTGGTGGGGGCCTGATGGGCTAGCCTTGATTGGGTGCGCTACCGAGTGACGGTACCAAAGTCGACTACAAATTCACTACAAGTGCATAAATATGGAATCAGCTCACCTTTATATTCATGTGATACAATTGAGTTTATTCCAGTATATATATTCACCAAAAATCAAAGAATAAACAGTCACCTTCATGCAAATACCGCTTGCAAAGGCACTTTCAGAGTCCATGTACCCTTCTTCACCTAAACAACACTTCCCAATCAGTTCAGGATTTTGGCAGAAAAAATAGAAAAACTGGATCCACAGTGGAACCAATCTATCTATCTCTTTAATTCACACAAGTTCAAAGATTCCAAATATTGTCTCGTGACCTCGTGGAAACAAATGACAAAGTTAGTGAGTACCTTGATTGCACTTCACAAAATTTATGCAAAGCTCATCCCTGCATATCATCTCAAGTTCGTATTTGTAAAAAGTCTTGAAAAGAAAACAAGTTTTGTTACTGCAATTGTTTTCAGTAATACTTCTTCTGAGTTTCTTCAGGGTTGCAAGTAATTTGAGACAAAATCAACGGTCAACGGTCATTCGGCTCATTCCTCTGATTGTAAGAATCTGTCACCGTTCTGTAATACAATCATGTTATACTATGACTTAGTGTAATTTACTTTCTTTCCAACGCCTCCTGCAATAACTAACTTAGTTAAAATTAGGACAGCTAGCACAATATCGCCATAGGGATATTTGGAACTATGGGTTAAATAGCAATTCATATGACTATTGAAGAGATTTCATAAATCAATTGCCGGTTTGTGACTGCATGCTAGTTCACATGCAAACCCATGAAGAGTAAACCTTCAAGAATGTTTGAAGGCTGTATTATGTTTCTTTCTTTTCTGACTGTTCTTGCTTTTCTCTACATTAAACGTACAATCGTTCCTCCCTAAACCAATGGGAGAGCCAGTAGACTAAAAACCCTTAATAGCCCCAAAACAAACGCCAAAATGATATCGTGTATGCCCCTCCTAACTTCTGCACTTTTCAAAAACCCCAAGAGAAAACACGCAAGCCTAATTTCTTGTACGCTCATCTCGACCCTCTATTACCCCCTCTCTCCACACTCTCAGCATGAATACTAACTTTATTCGCACCTCCATTAACACCCATCTGCCATCCTTCCATCTCCCCCATCCCAGCCTCTCCCTTCCTCTCGCTCATAACCTCATAAGTAGTCTCAACCTGCACAACCCCCTCTTCCACTTCCCTCTCTCCTTGTCCCAATATATCCGTCTGACTACCTCCTGAACCAAAACTCTCCACACTCTTATTACCATCCGACATCCTACCAGAAACAGGAGTGCCAATGTCCGCTTCCTCCCAGTCTTCCACCACCCGATCCTCGGCTGTTAATTTCGTATTCATTTCATGTGTTTTTGGTCGATTATCGAGCGTGTGGTCTCCGTGGGAGAGTGAGGTGCTTTTGAATGAGGAGGTGGACCAGAATTTTGCGGAGAAGATGGGTTTGAGGATGGGGAGGTTTACGGCTACTATGCCGACTATTGTTTCGCGGACGCCCCTATTTAATTACATAATTAGTGTGTGGGACGATGGGATGAAGTATGTTGGAGATTGGGAGAGAACATTGGAAGGGGAAGAGCAGGGGAAGGGAAATGACTTACCAGCGATTTATGCTGAGTGCCGAGACATTGGATTTCAAAGTCAAGACCACGCGAATGATAGCTGCGCAGATGACAAAGACTCCGGAGCAGAGGAGGAGGCCGATTACGATTTTTCTAGGTGCTTGTTAGATACGCGGGGTCATAGGAGAGTGGTATGAGTTACTTTTGTACTGGGATTCTAAGACCCCAGAGTAGAGGGAGAGGAATGACTAGAATCTATCAACGGGTTAGTTTTCCCTATTGATAAAATACTTATGGGCCGGAACATACAGCTGCGTCGGTACTGAAAGGCAAATTAGCAAGAGTTAAAGTAACTAGTAGTGCAGAGGCGGGAAGGCTTACATGACATTTAAAACAACCGTAACGAGAAAGTTTGGAAGCTTCAGAGTGCATTTTACTATGAATGGATGAGCGTTTCGCTGTGTGGCAGGTTCTCCTTCATTACTTACAACCTGGATCTGGCACAACTCTGGGGATGGTGAGTAAGGCAAACACAGGGAAAACAAACTCTGGGAAGCGAAGTAGCTCACTGCCAATTTTTCTGAGTTGGAAAGCACCCAAACGTAATCTGAAGAATGTTAGGAGAGTTTCCCAAAGAGATGTTGGGAGCACATACCGTACAGACGACAGCAATGTACGATGCAACACATGCAGCCCCCAACCACTTCACATAGCGATGTTGCCATAGACCGAACCTATGGAGGGGGTATCAGCGGATGGGATCATGGAAATCGAGCGGTAGCTCATACGTCAACCGATTAAAGAAGAAGAGCATCGTTCCCTTCATTGCCCAAATAAGTCCAGTGTATGAGTACCACGCTGCGATTTGTTCTTTCGATCCATACTCGTATCTGGAAATTTCCGAAGCTGTCAAGGCTACATATAATAGCGTTAGCCAACTTCAGTTCCGAAAACGACCCAATATCCATCCGCCGGTCATGGAGCTATTTTCAGATTTCTAACTCGTGTGTCTGGCAGGTTGGTAGGGGTTCGGAAATCGTGCTTACGTCTCGTTTTCTGTATTTCCGAAGCTTCGACGTTCGTTCCAGTGAAAGCTTTTGTCTATGTTAGAGCCAGCTCCATTACGAAATCCGGGTAGATACTGACAAATTATATGCACAGTTGCTGCATCCATAGTAAACAATGCCAGGACAATGATGCTCATATAATCATCGCCCTGGAATCCTTTGAACCCGACCGTCTTGATTCTCGTAGCGAAGCGTAACAATAGGACCACGGCCCCAACTCCGTATAGTGCCCATACCTCGCGAAGAAACTATCATCGCTGTTTAGTTCTCACCACAAGCGATAATGAGTGTACACATACTTCGGGATTACCTTCATCCATCCTGGGCGAAATATAAAGAAATGCACAAAGTTGTTCTGCTCGTTCGTTACCACATTGAAAGTAATATAGACATGGAACAAAAGGGTCCAGACTGGAAGGGGACCACACCTAGTATTGCTTTTCAAACTAGTTTAGTACGGGCAAATCGTTCCTGCGAATAGCTTGCAGGGTGAGCCTCACTAAAAACCACCCCGCCACCACAAATCATTGAGCCGAGATCATGACTGGATGAGAAAATTGCCGTTTTAGCAGAAAGTGTTTCGATTCGGGTCGGGTTTTCGCTTCGTGATAAATGTCCTAGCTTTGATGTTTGATTCTGTTTCCGGGAGGGATGACCAAGTGGGAGTTGTATGAATGGCCACTATAAAACTTAGTGATTACGGGAGGTTTCATTATCACGGGTTGGGGCCGTGCGAACACTTGCTGGGGAAAATCTTGGTGTTGGTGGGGTAGATCGTCGGGAGATCTTCTGAAATATGGGAATTCATTTGGATTTGATCTCTTCATTGAGACGATATTATCGTACTTGTATCTCCTCGTATTTGAAAAACTAACGAAATGGGATTTGCAAATAAATTGAAAAGCAATCGACGAACAGCAAGAATCTGCACTTGGTGGGAAAATAGCAAGCAACACTAGTCTGGTTTTTTTATGCCCTTCTAGATCCTTGGATGCCGACTAATCATCAGGAGTTTCGAGCGAGTCTATCAGTCCAAGCGGGATAGGAATCGACTGCCGTAAAACCACACAAGAAAGAAAAAGAGAAACAGAAGCAACAGCCAAGTTGCGTATGTATATTCAAACACCATTCTCTCGACAGGCCTTCCTTTCAATCTTGAAGATGTCCTGACATGAAGTTAACAGATGGCACAATAGAATGCGACATGGAACGTGGATAGAACTCATTACGACTCAGGAGCGGCATCTTCATCTCGATTTCTTCCATTTGCTCTGAAACTCCAAAACTTTGACCTCGACTAGAAGGCTAAAACCCGAGCTAGTTAGCTAAGCCTCGAGGTTGGTGGTGGCAGGCAGTATGTTCAGACGTTTGAAAGAGTACGATGGCCATCTCGTCGGATTTCAAGCATATCATCGTTATGGTGAGACATAGAGAGGAATTGAGTTGCTGAGAAGGATGTAGATGTTTTCAGGTCGTTGTCATTGACCAGCCAGGAGGAAATGGCCGAGATGGTGCACGTGAGCTTATGGTTAGCGTCTGTGGCTGGTGGTCCCTCCTCAGCCACTTCTGGATTTCTCTGAAGCCTTGGAAACTCCAAAGTCATTTCAGAGCCCCATCGAAATGTACACTCTGTGCTTTCGCATTGCACACATTTGCAAATTATATGCCCTGCTTTCTCCTGACAGATTACTTCCCTTCCTGCGCGCCTTGTTGCTTTACCTTTTGATTATTTCGATGGCGTTAGGCAGACGTCTCCTGTACTCTGCAGCTTACCGACGGCAACCCACCCCCTACGCAGCAATACAGCAATACAGCAATACAGCAATACATAGGTACAGGCCAAATCGCTGGGTACCACTGAAAGTAGATCTTGGTTGACCAGTACCATACAAGGTGTATAGGAGTCCTACTCGGTAACCAACCATGATAAACGGTGGTATGGTTAGATATAAAACGTTGCCGATGCAAGTGCAATATCCAGCTGTTTATTTTGCTTCCATCCTTCTTCCATGCGAGTTCTATGCATTTTTTTATCTCCATCGTCTCTCATTTCATCGTTTCCCGAGGATAAAGATCAATCTTATCCCCCAATTTCCCATCTTTGTGGAGCACCTCCTCAATTTGGGTCTCTTCCCAAGGCAACAGCTTTTGTCCCTTGGTTGGCGCCGCCAAGGTTGCCAGTTCGAGAATATCTGCACAAATAGGGGAAAAGAACAAGAAACATATACTCACGTGCTGCTTGCTATATTTGGAATGGCGGGAAATCACTTTTTATCTGCTTGGCCATGTTTTTGTCGTTTGTATTGTACATTTTGTATTTCAGTTCTAGATGCCAAGCTTTAAAATCTGGTTCCGGGTATTTAGATGTTGTGTGATCCACGTTTCTTTAGATAACTCGCCAATCGGCTTTTACCCCAGTTCGAAAATTCATCAAATTAGCAGAGGGAAAAGTTCCAGAATCGCTGGGGAAGTGGAATATCTCAAAAGAAATGTTGGCGTTCGGTAGTGGTGCTCCGGCCACGATGCGACATTACCGTTGGCTCAATGTATTGCTCGGAGTGGGCGGCACAGGATCATCCGCTCAGGCGCGGTGAGAGAAGAAAAAAGAACACAGGCCCGAATCAATAAATGCAGGGCTGTTCTCCTCACTCACGTTGGTTGTTGTGTCGACGAATCGGCGAAGTTCCTTCGCGAAGCATGTCTGAATGTCAGATCTAATATAAGCTGCCTCTCGACCTGGTTTTCCTATCAAGGGCCATTTGTTTTTCCGGCCTCCTTCCATTCGCGACAATGCTCTTATGTTATTCACTCCTTTGATTTTTCTTGGCATATATTGCTAGCGACATTTGTCGACTTCGTTGAGACTTTGGCAACGACTTCCTTTTCCGAACACATTCTGAACTGCAAGCAGTCGCCAACTCAAGATGAACATCTTTACACTTCTCTTCTTCGTCGGTGCGGCCATCGCATTCCCTCTCTGGCCAAGAGACGACGCAGCATCCACGACCGATGTATTCTGGTTTCTCCCAAATGCCCCTATTACCCGGGTAATTATTCACCTTCAACTCGATCAACCCAGCCCATATACTTACCCTTTCCCAGTATGAAGTCACGGTAATCGTCCCTTCGGTATCCCCTGGAAAAGGTCTACATGGAGTCTGGCCTGGTCTTCAAAACGAGGCTGGTAATTTTGTCTATCAAAGTGTCATAGCCGATTCCAAATCAGCGGGCTCCTGGCAATTTTGGGTTGAATACTGTTGCAAGTAAGTTACTAGCTTTCTTGATCCAAAATTTATCGTCTTCTAACTCCCTATTTAGTCCAGATTACAAGGCAACACCCATCAAAGGTACTCCATCCTTTCTGCTTTGAAACCTCAAGTCGCTAATACACTACTTCACCAGTCTACCCCGGAGATTCAATCACATCAACATTCACACAAGATGGAAATGGTGTATGGACAGATGCATGGTCATATTCTCCCGGCCCTACGGGTTCAGCCGCCGGATCAAACCCACAAACTGGTTCTACGTCGCAAAACTTCTGTAATAACCCTCATCTCTACCCTTGCATACAATACTAACACCTCGAACAGCCGACAGAGGGGCCCTCATCCGAGCTCTGCTAGCGCTGGAATTCCAATCGGGCGGTACGTGGGATTATGGACTGGTGCAATGGAGTAATATCGCCATCACGGCCTCGACTACTAATGCATGGTGTTCTACTGGGTATGCCTCGCTTCCTGTTCCCTCTCCTTCTTTTCCCTCCTTTTATTTCATCTTCAACTCTTCTCGTTCTCTTATCCACAATAAACTACGAGCATCTTAAACCATTCCTAATAAGCTTCACCGTAGATACACCGTCTCGCCCGCATTCAACTACGCCATCTCGAGTGGAACCCAAGAAACGGTTGGTGGATCAACGACCTGCAAGTATTCGAACGTGAACTTTAATGGTCCGTGATTTGCGGTGGGGGAAACCCGAAGATATGATGATGATATTTTCGTGGGGATGGGGATGTTCTGGGGAAATAACTCGGTTACCGACATGATATGAGAAAACACAACGGATGATATGGCATGACGGGTCTGCATTATCGTTGAATAATGGTTGAGAACGGGTTTTCTTAACTTCGAAATGGAGAGGAATCGTGGTGGATGGATACCCCCGTTCCGCTAGATGAATGAACATGAATTTTGCATTCCCTTCCCTCTCTCCCTCCTGCCTTTCTATGTAATTGTTAAATTCTGCGACTCCGGGAGGCTCCCAGTTTGAGAAATGCCACACGGGCAAACCTACATGTCTGGGTGTAGTAGTAGTGCCAACAATAAAAGTGGAAATAATTGTGTTGCCAGAAGCTACACTATCTTGCAAAGCTTTCCGGGTTGTCGGAAGGGGGTATCTCATAACCATATCAAAGATTTGGAAAGTTCCATCGTATTTACTTCCGAAAAGCCCTTCACCGCCGATTCCTCACTATCTTGCCCTTTGGGAGCCAGATACGTCAAAGACTTTCTAGCTCCCAGCTTCTTCTTATTCCAAGCTAGAAATTCCAACGAAAGTCGGGTAGCGGTCTTGGTATAGATGTCTAGACCTAAGTCCCCAACCATACATAGAACGAGACCTAAACGCTTACATACTGGGTCACATCTTACCAGGTGTTACACTTTTTTCAGGAGGTACATACGTGAAATCAGTCATTTTTAGTTGAGGGAGTGGAATATTGTTCTGTTTGAGAAGATACTGAAGTTTTCCTCTTGGTCCTTCGATGGCGGGAGATCGATTCTGAGTTCAGGATAATGCAGGAGTAGGTCTGACCTTTGTTCATGACTTTACAAGTTGTCTGCTTATGAGTAAGAAACATGGGCTTTGCTCCGTGTACACCTCCTTTACTTTGATTATGCGCACTAATCTGGGACAATTACTTTTATTGTCCGAAAAGATTTAAAACAATAAGGAACTTTGCCTGTCCCTTCTTCTAAACCTTCTCGCATAGCATCCCAAGTTGTCCCAAAAATACCGAAACAATGGAAAGATAAGGCGTACCCAGAGCAAAGCTCAGGACTCTTACATATATACCTCCGCTCACTTCCTCGCCTTCTTCCAATCAATCATGGAGCAGGCTTAACACAACGATGACATTGGAGGTTGGGGGGAAGACGAAGAGACTTTGGCCAAACCGCCAGATCGTTCTGAACGCATTAATAGCACTAGATGTTTTTGTTGAAAATATTTTGAAGTTCTCAGGATTTGATGGATTGAATTTCCTTGGGTAGGATATCTCACAATTACTGTCGAAGGTCTCCTTGTTGTCCATTCTTTCCTATTTCCTCCTCTTTAACTTACAGGATAATCAATCTTTTCTCAATAAGATAGAGTAAACCAATTTCCAGATGTAGCTCGTTGAGTCGAGACTGAAGCGTGAGAGCAAACAGCGGAGCAATGTCAAGTTCCTCGTTGTTGCCTAGTGGTGATGGGTGCCATTTCTAACTCACCACGGACGAGTTCATATGATTAGCTTAAAGTAAGAGTTTCAAAACGGAAGGTAAATATGCTAGAGCTTTGGGAGACTCGGGCTAGTAGGAATACCTATTCAGGGGGTGCATGGGAAAAACTTCGGAAATTATTTTGAAAAGGTAGAAATGTATATTTCGCAGGGAGAAACCTACTTGTTATTTCGGGAAGAATAGCTGCGATTATGAGGTGGTATTATAATGTGCTCAGACCTTGTTTATCTTAATTCAACTTTCGATAGGCGCTCTATTCTCTATGAACTCCGTAGGTTCTTGGTTCTTGGAACATACTCGTCCTTCGAAACTCTTGCAGAGCTATTCGGGGTACCTTGCCGTGGCATTAAAAAAGAGACGGCACTCAAATAAATCTCACCAAGAAGCGAAGCGCTGAGTATCAACTACCATAGGGCAGAGATTCGATGACGATGGCATTGTGTTTGTTAATGGCGTCTTTGTAACCTATTATAGTAAGAGTACAAGAATTTGGCTTATAAAAAGGCGAGTAAATATCAGAATCGTTCTCTTGAGGCTTTTACCTTGCTTCTCCAAATTTATGGCAAACATAAGTTCTCGGCGGCCAGAAGTGACATGATCGAGTACTTCATTATGGCTTGTTGGGTCGAGAAGATGTGTGGCAATGTCCAACATTTCGAACCAGTCTGGAATAGTTCCTTTTTGTAAAAGCATAACGAAAATGAAGGTTCCGAGGGTTCGAGCAGCTAGTTTTAATAGCATATACTATTATATCTATTAATATCTTATTTCTTCTTCTTATCTATCTAGATTTTAGTAATATTAGTAACTAAGAGTTCTTTAATCTACTCTAAGTATATAATATTTAAACTTCTAAGGCTTTAAATTATTTATTAATATTATTAGTAGATATAGTTCTCCGATCGGTTTTTACAGTTTGACAAGTATGGGTAGAAGCACCCCCCTCTTCTGTCCAACCCCCACATGAAACCCACCACCCACGCCCCGCGCCCAACCATATCTGAAAACCCTACCACCTGTCAAAAAAACCCCCATATGAAACCTCCATCAACCCCATCAAAAATACGCATAATAACCTTTAACCTTAATTCCTCGCTTGGCTAGCATAGCATCATTCAAGAAGCACCTACCACTCCACCCTTCCTCACACCTCATCACATATATACATTCCCCTCCCCCTCACACCTTGGCCAAAACCCCAATCACCAGATGTGACAACTCCCAAGAAAAATGCAAATGCAACTTACAGGAAAAAGAAGGCAAAAAGAAGACATTCAACCTCGCAACGGTGATCATATGTAGACTTGGCAGGAAGCCAACTCGAGATCTCTAGTCAGCTCAATGTGGTGTGTGTATGTCTAGCAAGTGCGAAAGATCGGCGTAAAAACTTAGTTTGACAACTTTTTTTTTACTTTTGGTACAGATAGGATATACCTAGGTGTTGATTTCGAAGCGTGGGAGTAAAAAGCTAGGGGGAATCGCAGGGTGTACTAAGGAAATTTGGAAGTGTACTAAAGTTTGATTAAGATTGTCTCACACTAGCTCCTTTCTCCTCTTTATTGATGAAGTTTTACTTTTGAGTTCTCGAAAATGGAGACTTGAGCTACACTCACTACTTCATTTTGCTATCCTAATTATTTCAACTCTTCAAGAAACCTTGAGAAAGTTAAGTATAGTACGAAAAATAACATCCTGGATTGTAAGTCTTGTACATTTCCTCGAAGATAAGAAACCTATGACTTTTCTAGGCATTCTTAATGTAACAGTATCTATGGAGAGAATCTAGGTAATTCAAGGTAACATAACGTGCATGTATAGCGAACCGGCCAAACAAGCGAACCGGCCAACTGAAAACACACCTAAAATCGCGATTTTGACATTTTAATATCTCTACGAATTGTTGATTAAAAATTTCAAAATTAAAACTTTGATTTTATTACTAT
>LLEY01000181.1:0-121550 GCA_001414485.1 Calycina herbarum | reverse complement strand
CCCTAACCCTAACCCTAACCCTAACCCTAACCCTAACCCTAACCCTAACCCTAACCCTAACCCTAACCCTGACCCTAACCCTAACCCTACTTAGAGAACTCTTCTCTTCTTATAGATAATCTAATTATATATTCTTATAAGTTCTAATAAACTACGTTATATCTTTTATTTTTAAAATAGTATCTATAATAAACTAACTAAATTCTAATATCTTTTATATACTCTTAAGACTTGTAAGCTATCTAGAGAAATATTTTTATTAAAAGTAGTAATTATAGAGTACTAGTAGTAAACCTAGTAAGTAGTATACTTGCTCTAGCTAAGTCGGTAACTATTCTCGGAATAAAACCCAGATTTCTTATATTATACGACTATTTCAAAGTACTAGAATGATTTACAATAATTTGTGGAACCTTTCAATGTTTTATATAAGATTTGAGTCGTCTCTCAGTGCCTTTTTATCTTTCTAAATCATCCGGAACTACATCACTGCATTTTTGTCTTCCCACTACGAATGTGTTTCATGGGAATGATTATAGATGGCACCTTCACGCGGTCGCTTCATTTTAGTAAATTAGAATTATTTTTTCTGAAACAAAGCACAGTTCTGATGTATTAATGAAGAAGAATTTACAATACACCTCCTTACCACCATCCCAATGTAACTATAAGCTAACCGTCAATATATCGTTCTCTCTCGTTCTTTTGCTTCTCCTTCGCCTCAAGTTCGGCACGGTATTCTATCATCTTTTCTCTTTCTGAGGCTATCCCCGGGATTTTATTCGTTACGGCATCGACAATTTTAGAGACCTTGGTAAATGGATCTGGGTTATGTTTTTGGTATTCAAGCTGATTCTTCACTCATCGCTTATATTCGTCTCCCTTTTCGTCAATGAGTTCTGTGAGAATATCCATTCGCTTGGATCCTTCGAAATAGTTCACGAAATCTTTCCAAGTTTTGAACTCCCCGACGGATATTTTGGGTTCCGTAAGTTTTGTGGGTGATGACATGATGATAGTATTGAGTGGAATGTAGTTTGGGGTCGAAGTTCGATGCTGTCTTATTGATTTTCTTGGACAAAGAAAATGCAACGAGTCAGTCAAAAGATCTGAAGTGTGTTGGTAGCACGACAAACGCCGATACTAACACTAACAACAGCTTGGTATTGGGTAATTGGGTTTTGTATTTCAGAGTGGATCACCTATGCCTGCGCTTGCTGTGCCTGCTTTTTCCCTCGTCTTCTGAATCCGCCTATGATAAACTTTTGCAGAGATAAAATGGAATAAGGTGAGGCAAAACCAAGTAAGAACGATAACTGACATTATACTTGCAACAAAAACCAAGGAGAAAACAGTAAATACAGTAGATACCTTTTGGAATTTTGGACTCTGTTGAAGCTGGGTTGTAGTCAAGCCAACTTGGAGAGCCCCAAGAACTACAGTAAAATATACAAACACCGCAAGTAACCAGTCAAAATGACCTTGAAAGAATGCCTCGTACCATGTAGAAGGAGAAAGATACCCTTGGACAAAACTCCTTGTGGCATTAGTTACAACCACATGGGGTACCCATCGGTAGATACGATTCAATCTGGGCAACCTCAGCTCACCATACTGATACCTTTTTGTGACCTGGGCAAGCGAGTCAAGGTTGATGCTCCTCAAAAATGCCTTCTGGAACTTAACCCACTCCGGCCATTTCAGCTCCTCTGGAACAAGGCCCAATGATTTTGCTATATCAAAATCACTTCTTCGGCAAATGAGCCAAGAATAAGACAGGAAAAATCCGCAAGCCGCCTTGTATAACTCGGGATCGACGCAGATATTATCGTTCCAGAAGTCCCAGTCTAATAACCACGAATTGAGAGGCTTGATGAAAATTCGAACGCGATGCCAAACCAAATGCTCATCGGGATCCTCAGTCACCACAATTTCCCTCCCTATAAGCTTTTGTCGGTGTAGCGGACGTGCAAGGCGCGGTGCGCCAGCATAGTGAAGATGGGAGTGTATTTTATTCAGCCGCGGAGTTGTCAATTCGATGTTTAGGTATTTTCGAAACTCGGCCTCCGGGGAGACCAGCTTGTCCCCACGACTTATGATCGCAGGGTAGGTATGTGCACACTTAGAACTAGCGTCTCGAGAAAAAGGGGGTCCAGGAACCTATACGTATGAGCCTCATAGTCGTTCTATTCATCCTTGGGTTCACTTACACTCATAGTGTGTTCGTAAAGATGCCAGCGTAAATGCAAAAGCAAAGAGGCCTTAGCAGCAACAACAACGAAAGAACAGACGCAATAAATATCAGGATACCGGTGCTTCTATCGCAGAAGATGTTGACATGCAAGAAGTGATAAGCTTCCGATCTCCGTTTTGTGTCGTGAAGACAACTTGGCTGAAGAGCCGCCAGAAAAAAGCAAAGTTTTTCTACTGCAAGGCAACGCGGAATGTAACCACGTGAGTTATCTATTTTTGCGTGGAGTGGAATCATCCTGAGGCTGAGGCTGACCTCGCCGCAATTTCTCGGGGGCGAATATTTTGTGCGCTGATGACGGGGGCGAATACTAGCCTTGCAAAACAAGAACCTTTACCATGCTATACACTTACCAATTCTCTCACAACATCGGAGCAAAGCCTAACAGTAGTCGCATAAACTTGTCTACTCCAGCGTTCTTTCATCAATGGCAAAATAAGACGATCGAAGTAAGTTAAAAATTCCCCGAGCAAGCTAGCCTGCCATGACACTTAACGTGTTGTAGACATGAATCTGTTGCGACATGTACCGGTCATATCCAAGGTGTTTCCTCAACCTGAACACAGACGCCTCGAGGTTTTACGCAAATGTGGTTCCCCGGTTTGCCCGTTCAACAAATATTGCAAGACGCTCAATTCGGAATGTCTTTACACGTGAACGCTCACACTCGACTCTAACACAACGGCCAATATTTTACCGCGTCTGTGATATACCCAAAGCGTCTCATATCAATGTCACTTCCTTTTTATCAACTTTGATTCAAGAACGACTTCAACCGGATGAAGCTGACATTAAATACGACATCACCCCAATTCCTTCTTGTTATCAATCTTCGTCGGAAACTGCGAGTGCGATCGTAAATTTTGAAAATGGCACCCCAAACTTCCTCATAGATCTTGTCATCGACCCCTTAGACATGTTACACTTGGAGACCAATGGCAAAGAAACGGGCAGTTCACAGGGTCGCGAAGTAAGCGTAACATTTGACCGCCACTTTCATGGTTTCACTCAAACGTATTCCCCCGACCCAGAGCAAGAAATCACTGCTGAGTAGGACATCCAATCATCTATCATTTGGAACCTGACTAAGAGAAACACAGTATAATAGCGATTACCGGAATGGATGCCAATGCATTTGCGTCTTGGACCAATCGATCAAACTCATGCATGTGGCTCAAAGACTTCCTTCCTCAAGATCTCCCACGCTGTCGGACCATGGTATATGGTTACAATTCAAAATTGACATCTTGGAATATGAACCAACTGTCAGAGTATGGACGAGAATTCTTTTCTGAAATTGGAAAGGTTCGCTATACAGACGAGGTCAGTCATACCCACCAATAACAAGTAGACTAAAGGCTGACAATAACTAGCAACAAAAGCGACCCCTGATATTCATCGCACATAGCTTCGGTGGTATTGTGTTGGCGCACTGCCTGATTAGAGCTTTTCGGGCGCGTGACAAAAAGATGGAGTCGGTGTACCTATCGACATATGGTATTCTCTTCTTTGGCACTCCTCATAGAGGGTCTGTCAAAGAATTTCTGCTCAAAATGGTGGAAGAACCTGGTAATCCGCGCCAGATATCCCTCCGTCAAACAGAGCCGGGCTCAGATGTGCTACGCATGCAGCTAGATGATTTTACAGACATAGTAGGGGATCGCAAGATTGCGACCTTTTACGAAACAGAAATGACTCCAACCCCGGAAAAGGTCGATTTCCTGACAAAGTTACAAGTAGAAAGCATTGCTAACTCGTCAACAGGGACCTGATGGTAAATTTTGCCGAACTGGACCCCGAGCCCTTCAGGTCACCGAGGCGTCTTCTATTTTACAACTTCCCATACACACTGAGAGAAAATTTCCGGTGAACTCAAACCATTCAGACATGGTAAAATTCAAAGCTTCAAGTGATCAAACGTATAGTACAGTCATCCAGATTTTGAAAGAGTTTGAAAAGGCAGCCCCAAACGCCATTGCTGATAGATATTGTAAGTTGATTCAACAGAATGAAGACTCAAATGCTAAGAATGTTTTAATGTAGCCGCATCGCCAAATCAAGTGGTCCCAAGATTCATTGTCCCCTTTAGGCAAGATCAAAATTTTATCGGCCGTGAAGATGCTCTGCGTCGTCTTGACGAAATCTTTGGAAAAAGCGAGTACCACTGTCGGGCAGGCTTAGTGGGACTAGGGGGCGTGGGGTATGTCTAACTTCATTCTTGGGAAAACAAATCTAAATAATCCGTTTTAGGAAGTCACAGATTGCGGTCGAGTATGTCTGGCGACTCCGAACACGAAACCCAACAATCTCCGTATACTGGGTCCATGCGAGTACCGCAGCACGGTTTAATCAAAGTTATCGAGAAATTGCCGAGAGTCTTGACCTTCCTGATCGTGATGATCCAGATGCCGATGTTCTCCAGCTTGTTTGTGATTATCTCTCGAACAAAGACAACGGAGAATGGATAATGATTTTGGATAATGCCGACGATGAGTCGATATTCTTCAATGCAAAAGAAGCCAGGTCGGAAAACACTGCAATACGACAACTTGCCGACTTGTTACCCCAGGATCGACATGGCTCAATTTTGGTAACCTCACGAAGTAAACAGGCAACGGTCGACCTCGTTGGGGGCCCTTCTTTCATGGTTGATGTCCTTCCCATGAGCGAAGATGACGCATCGATGCTTCTCCGAAACCGATCAGCCGATCAGAGATCATCAGAAAAAGATGTTAAACGCTTAGTTCGGGAACTTGGCAGTATACCACTCGCTGTTGCTCAAGCTGCAGCTTTCATATCTAGAAAGAGCCCCCGAATGACGATATCGAGATATCTTAGTATATTTCAGCAAAGCTTTGAGAGCCAGACAGCATTGATGGGTCAAAAGATTGACGAGATTCAACAATACCCTTCGATTCCGAACGCTATCTTGACTTCGTGGGCAATTTCATTCGATCAAATCAGAGAGCGACACCCAAACTCTTCTGAACTGCTGGCAACAATGAGCTATCTCGATCCACAGGCCATACCTGAGAGTCTTTTTGCATCAAAATTTGGAAAGGAGAGCCTCGAATTTGAAAACAGGATTGGGCCGCTTGTGAGCTTTTCCCTGATATCTCCCGACATTGGGGGAACATCATTCAATATGCATAGACTTGTGCAGCTTGGAACCAGGGAATGGTTGAAGAAACACAATGAAGAAGAAAAGTGGAAGCAAGAGGCTTTGAACTTGGTAGTGGCAGCATTTCCGGACAAGTCAAGAAGTGGGCAATCCCATGAGTGGGCACTTTGTGAAGAGCTCTCACCACATGCTGAATCAGTGTTAAATCAACTTCCCACTTCGCTGGGCGTTCGACAGAATCTACTTCATGTGGCGCTGCTCGAGAATACGGCATTTTTCGCGGATTTGAAGGGCGACTTAAATGGCGCCTTGGAGAAACGGATTGCCGCTAGGGAGATTTTATCTGAAGTTTATGGCTGGAACCACCCCATAGTTATTGATACTTCAAGCCACATCAGTGATCTACTCTCGGAAACTGGTCGTGCAAATTTGGCAGTTCGTTCGCTTCGAGCAAATCTGAAAAGACGAGATGAATCATTGGGCCCAGACCATCGGAACTCTAGGGTTTCATTACACACTATGGCAAAATTGAGTGAACTTTTGAGGGAGCAAGGGGAGCTCGATGAGGCTCAGTCTATGGGCATGAGGGCTTTAGAGGGGCTCAAGCAGCGTTTTGGGCCATCCGATCCTAGCACTTTAAGAGCACAGCGTACTTGCGCACTGTTGTTACAAGCAAAAGGCCGGAAAGAATCTGCTCGAGTGGAGTTGGAGGCTGTTCTCCAGCAAAGACGAGTTGTATTAGGACCCACAAATATCGATACCATAACGAGCAGCTTGGATTTAGGATCTTTCTACACTTCACAACTTAAATATTCACAGGCGCTCCCCTTTTTCCAAACAGCGACCGAAATTTTGCAGAAAGAGTTTGGAATTAAGCACAGGCGTACTGTGGAGGCAATGAAAGAACTCGAAAATGTCATTACAAAAAACGGTAAACTATTCTATTCTTTAATGGGGGGGAAAGTGGCGCGAGCCATCCGATTTGTGACAAACCCATTTCGTTCTCGGCTGAATATTCTGGGCACGTTTACAATCATATTCTACGTGCTTGTAACAATAGTCCTCTTCGTGAGTTATGCGTACCAGACGCAACCTCTTGCTGGTATTCCGGAACCGGCGTTGAACGCAGAATGAATAAAAATTGGACGGTTCGTTTAAAAGTGGTTGTGGATTTGAGATGGGTTGTACCTTTAATCATTGTTTCGAGTAGACGACAGACCAAATCTTTGTTTATACTGGGTTCTAAATTCTATTATCTGGTGACTATGTAAACGTTCATGCCATAACCTGTAATAGGTAGCGCAATCTTCTTCTTAGATATTTTCCATATGACTTGGTAGAGGCGAGTTATTTCCCTTTGATACAGTGGTATCCAAAAGAGAGCTCTAAAGGCTGTGAAGGTTGTTGAGTTTAGTCGAGAACCAAAGGAATTCATGAAGCAAATGTTGCAAATGTTGCAATACGTTTCAACAATGAAAAAGCATTTAAGAACCTTTCGCTTGTACTTATTTCCCATTTTCTTCGTCCTCTCCATTTTCCCGTCCATATTTTGGCTTCCATAAGTTCTTTACAGTATATGGTCATCTTTTTTTGCCTCGCTTGAAATATTTCTATTTTTCTGTGGCCCTCCTTCTACTTGTTTTGCCACGGTCGCGAGAAGCCGGAAGGCCATTGAAGCTTGTTTCGTTTCCTTGGTATCTATGTTTGGATGTTCTGGATGTTCCTCCTAATTAAGATCCGCTTCCTCACCCATAGATCGTAATCTCCTCCGATTTCGTCATTGAGGTCTATGAGAGTATCTATTTGTGGAAACTCGGGGAAATATTCAACGAACTCTTTCAGGGTTTTAAAGTCACTCTCTGGTTACTTTGAGGTGATTTGATAACCTTGAAACGAAGGGAGACTTGTTGAGAACTTTTGACACTCTAATTGAAGAAGAAATTTCGCTTTGATAGTGGGAAGCCGTGGCAAAGTATCGGATTAGCCGCCGTCAAGCTCAGTGTTACCACAACCCCTATCCAATCAATAAATAGCCTCTTCGTATAGATCATTTGTTAACTCTTACATAAGCTCTATTGATCAAACTTTTCAATCTCAGTGTTTGGTCGGGACCACACGAATGCGTCCAAAGTAAACATGATCTCCCAGTTAATTGGAAATGGCTGTTGTCAGTTGGTCGCTTGTATGGGGGCTGCTTTTCCAATTCAAAAAAATATTGAATACTATGAAAAGATTCTGTGGCAAGCTTCTCACGAGAGGAAGTTGTCCTAGTTAGCAGAGGGGTGGCTCAATTCGATAGGTACACATGGCCTAAACACGAGGAGGATCCAATTGCCTCAGTAGAATCCGAAATTCCGAATCTGAGATGGCCCATAATCCCACAAGCAGGATCATCAAGCGGCGAGATGAACTACACCATAGGTGTCATTCAAACCTACTTAGTCAATCGTGATTATTGGAATTTTCATTCACGCAGACGGAAAAGAGCTTCATGGAGGCTAGGAGTAACTGGCCTCTCCAGTACACTGTAAACGATAGTGGTAATTTTTGCACGGCCCAAATAAAATATTTTAGCAGATCAAGGCAGAAACTGGGTAGAAATAGCTATTATAGCCACTTCCCTCTCCAGCAACTCGACACCTCTCGACAGACGAAATTACCATATTTCTGAAAAACTTCTATCACTTCGATTAGCCACCAACATGAAACTGGCTTGGCTCATTCCCCTTGCTTTTACCACTGTCTCCGCATATTTTCATTGTAAGTCTTTCCAGTCCCTTCGTTCTAAGAACCAAAAATTAATTCTCAGAAAAAGTGGTGGTGTCCCAGCACGAAGAAAAACCCGACAACGGCTACTAACCAAGGGGTGAAACTTTCATAAATCGCTATGTCGGAAAACCTGATGATCAGATAGGATTCGCATGCCTTAATTTCGGAGATGACTGGCCAGGATAGACTTGTAGGGGTACAAAGGAGGAAGTAGATATCGGTCAACGCAAATCATGAATTGTCAGAATAATTCCTTACTTCTGTTGTCGCTTTGGTTTAGGGTAGACGACTTGAAGTCGGATCAGTATTCTTGTTCTTTTCACAAGGAGAGGGATTGCAATATCTTTAGGGAGGTTGACGCAGTTGAGCTGTATACACTTCATACTACGGATCCTGGACATCCTCATAAGTCTTGGAGATGTGTAAGTTGAGTTCCGCTCTTAATTTCAAACTCAACTCGTGCCATACTGTGGGATAGGAGTTTGCTTTATTCCCAAGGACACATTTTGATAGATAAGAGGTTAGCTTTGTTCCAGATATCTATTTTTAATTTTTCTTACTTCAACTTCCTTAAAGTCCATGTCAAGCTATATTATGTGATTGAATTTCACCCTCGTGATTTTTTTCCTTTTAACTAACTTACACTGAGCTGTAAAAGTTGAAAGCGCACAGGGGGGAGGGGGATTTCGTACACAGGGAGCTAGGCTCAACCCCCCCCCCTTATACCCAGTCTCCTCTGTGCTAAAAAATCAAGTCTCAACAAATTCAGAGTCAAATTTAAAATCTCTCTTTTGCATCTTGTCGGTATAATAATGAGTGAATAGCACTCCACGTGACCTTCTCGCTTAAGGTCTATTTAAGTAAACTGAGTAGCTAGCTTTACTCGGTATGCACGAATCGATATTATACTCTTTTTACTTCGCATCACGCTAATGACCACCAAGTCATACCAACACATCTAGTGGGTAAACAATTTTCAAAATGTCAACGAAGTTTATTCATATCAGACGATGGTCACGTTGTGTCCAGATTAGGCATAGCTTCATACTGCATGTATAAGTACTCGAGGACATCTTCCTCTTTACACTCTCTTAGACAGACAAATACAATCACTCTTTAGATGACTATACATTTTGCACCACAATCAACAATTCATATCTAAAATCCCTCCGTCAAACTAGTCTTCTGGCTTAATCCAAGTATCACTGCAGCCCCCCCCCCCCCCCTGCACTTGACAACACACAGAGAAATAGAAACCGCTCGACTCCCAACCAGGTGCTTCTATATATAATTATAAGAGAGTTATTGAAATGATTTTCTGTTTATTATTTTTGTTGGATTTATAATCAACACCTTGGAGAAGGTTCTGGAGTCAAGGCTAATCACGTGAAATAGAATACTCTAGAAGTATTTCTACGTGTATATAACCCCTACTTCTCTCTTACTCTCTTAAAGAGTTTGAGGCACAATTCAAAGCATTTTTGCAACAATTTTCTAAGGATAACGTACATGTATAGCGAACCGGCCAAACGACGAATCACCAGAGAAGATCTTTGATACACAACATTACGAGGGTACACACATCTCTAGGACGTGCTCCTTGGTCAAATGGCGGAACTGTCGCTGTAGGGTTGTTAATAATACAGCGATGAATTCGGCAGATATTAGCCTCCTTTAAGCGCAGAGGAGCCAACTCAAAGTATTAATAGTGACTTCACAATCGGCGTCCGCAGGAGTTTTAATTAGCAACTCGTATAGTTCAAGATAAAGGTCCTCTAGCTTCTATGGCAGTCTTCTAAGTCTCTCCCGAACACCTTCATCAGTCCAAAGGCTACACAAGTTTTATAGTTACAGACTCGCCTATCAGAACCTAATAATTAGGTTAGTAAGACGGAGCATAGTTCACGCTTCTAGAGAGTACTAACATGCTATCAGCATCTTTCGTAACCTGTTTAATAATCTCTATCTTCAAAGTCTCTCTACTAGTGCTTAAACAGAGCAGCTTTCCTTTTAAAACAAGAGAGCTTATTTCTTTTTAGATAAAGAAATTAATATCGTCCTTGTTTTTTTCAGATAAGAGCTAAAGGTTAAGATAATTTCGTAAATACTAGACAATATCTTAGTTATTATAACTTATGATAAAAATCTTAACTAAACTTATTAATTCTTAAAGAATTAACTCTACAACCTCTGAGAGGTCTTCTCGTCTCTCTAAATCGCACTTATTAAGCGTATTAATTAGAATAGTTATTATAGGATATTAGGCTAAAAGCTAGATAATTAGTATATAACTTTTATCTATACCTAATAATCTAGAAGCGAATCTCTCTATCTCTCGTTTCTTATAAGCTACTACTGTTAGAGAGAGTAGAGGAAGGCCTAGTTAGACATAAGATAGCTAACAGGCCATGCTTACTATAATAGTACTAGGGTTTAAACGTATAAGTTCTATAGTGTTTTATAAACAGTAGAAAAATACTAGGAATAGGCTATAACTATTTTAGAAAGCCTTTTTAGTGTCTTTAATTATAATAGATCTATAATCTTAGTATATCTTTAAGTTTTAGAAGCTTATATAATACTTATATAAGCTTACTCTTTCTAGAACCTAGAATCCTATAAAGTTATAAAATAGAAGATATACTTTCTTTCTTCTACTTAGTAAAGACTAAATCTAAAAGCAACTATTGTTCTATACTAGAGAGAACTTCTCTTTTTACTTTATTATAATATTAAATATATAGTTTAGAAAATATCTAATATAGAATCTCTATTCTTTTTAATACTAATAGTTATAAGTTAATTCTATAATATAGAATTAATAACGTATACTTAAAGCTATTAGTAATAGTTACTAAATTTGTCTCTGTTTACTTAATTAGACTATTAATATAGTTAAGAAGTCTATATAAATCCATGGACTAGTTAATATACTTTAACCTTATTAGTTAGTTTAATAAGAAACTTATTTTATTTATAACTCTTAATAAAGTCTAATCTTAATACTATAGTATCTACTATAATACTTTAGATTCGTACCTGTCTATCTAATCCGTTGTTCTAGCTTTCTAGAGCAATTCGTTAATTATTCTAAATAATTTGAATAATTTATAATTAACCTATAGAGTCAGGACAATAGGCTGCTATTATTATAGAAAGGTAGAACAAGTGACTAGGACAGGCAGGTATGAACTTATGTCAGAGACCCAGGTACCAGATGTAACATAATATGCACCCAAAACCAAAAATAGATAAACAACACGTGAGTGTCTGGTTTATTCTATCCAGCACCCACCACCATGCTACCATTCTACCAGCTTACTTACAGCTTACTAGCTCACTGTCTGAAGAACAGCTTACTCGCAAAGAGTTAGAACCAAAAAGAGAGTATTGAATCAACACTCCTAACCTCCGCATGAAATAATTGCTAGCTTACTCGTGGCTTACTCGCCAGCTTACTCCTAAAGAGTTATCCAAAAGCAGGGCATAGATATCAAGGCTCCCAGTAAGTATGGCCGATGATCGGAGGAGGCTTGGAACAACAAAAACCAATGACTCTCAAGTAATCCCATTAAATCATCTTGATTGAGAGGGCTTTGGAGGAAAGTAAGTTTCAGATAGTGAAAGTCTTTGACATCTGTAACAAGCAATAAATCTGTGCTAGATCTCGCAATGAAAGTTTTCTCATGTAATTCCGTGTTTTGACAACATGGGGCAGAAGGAGAGAAAAAGGAAACACGATGACGTAGAAGAAGATACACCAATTCTACTTGCAGAAAATATCTGGCGACCAGTCTCGTTGGAATTTCGGTCCATTAATAAGGAAGAGTTTCTTCTCACTCATGAAAGTGACAGTTTGAGTTCATAATTTGTGACAAAAGTCTCATTGTTTAAATTGAATTATTAGGTGTTTTGCTAAAAGAGGGGCCGAGTTTATTAAAATCGCCACGATGAAGCGACAGGGATTAAAACTATGTAGGCGTTAATGACAGTACTTATGATATAACAAGTCTTGAAGGAATGATATCATTTAAATTGTGACTATGAAACATTTTCCGTTCAAAGTTACCTCCACTACGTCTACACAACCTAAAGTTGCTGTCCAGCATGCAACTAGTATTACAAACGTTCACGATCCACCTGCGTTCCCTTCCAGCTCCCACCGATTTGACGAATTATCCAGCTCGTATTTCTGTACCTCCACACTATCAGCACTCAGCTCCGATTTCTGTATCTCCCCCTGTGAGATGTTGTTCCTTTTCATGTCTTCCTTTCTTCTTCTTCTTCTCACACGCCACCACCGGAGTACTGCGCAAAAAACCACAACTCCTACAATAGGTCCAGTAATTAGACCTACGATCAGAGTTTGACTTAAGTTATTCTTTGGCGGAGGAGAGAAGGCATTCAAAGTTGAGTTACTGATTCCATTTTGTCTCAGGGTAAAGGTAAGACCTATCGAGCGAAGGCCATTCTGATTGGCCAGTGGCTCTCCAACAGCAGACTTAAGATAGCAGTTCTCAAACCTACCTTTCATATTTGCATCAAACACAACACCAACACAATTTCTTATGCAAAAATCGATACACGCATCCCTCAAATCTGTATGTATCACCGCCATATCATTCTCCGGACGGTCCTCGTTACACGCCAGTGTGAATTTCTCCTGACCTTTTGCCAAAACCGTGGCACTAGAGCGAGAGCAATCGTCTGTCGTAGCTCGCAAAGTCGCTTTTGCACTGGTTCGGTTGACATGAGAGATGAGGCCCTTGTCGAAGTTCTGTGCGATGGCATTCTTAGGATAGCAATTCAGGAAACCAGACTGAAGTGTGGAGTCCCACGAAACACCTGTACAAAGCGGATGGCTCGTTGAACAGAACTCCAAGCACTCTACTAGAGTTTCCGTATGTGTTCGACATCCAGGATTCTGATCGCTACATAGATCGCCTCCTGGCATATCCTGGTCGCAGTATATAGTAAAGTTGAAGCCGTTCTGCGTCTGTCCACTGTTTGGGCATGCTGGGGAGAGCTCTTGTATTTGTGTTCGGTTTGTAACAACTCCGAGGATCACTCCAGTTTCGGACCGTGCGTTTTCAGTAGTGAAGGTGGAATTCTTGAAATAACATATTTTGCTTGAATAGTCGAATGCTACCCCTCTGCAGAGAAACCCTGCGCGCTCGGAGCATTCGTCGAGGCATTGCTGAATGCTGTTTGCTCCATGATGGTCTGTTACCACCCGCTTTATTTAGGTCGTTGTAGATGGAAAAGGTTAACCCTTTGGGTGTTGTATAGGTGTCATCGGACTCGGACATTCTGGGCAATTTGAAAAGACGGCAAGATTAAGATTAAGGGATAGAATATAGAAGTTGAAATTTGAAAAGAAGAAGCGATAGATGGAATACGTAAGACTAAATTTTGAATGACATGAAGAGTAAATTAATATCCAGATAGGAGCAGAATTAAAGGTCAAATATATGGGTAGATTGCAACTCAAGAGCATGAAAAGTGGCTTTTCAGCCGAAGGCAGAAAGGGGAGAAAGGTCAGAAGGGTTGTGGCTAAGTATCATCCACAGAGCGCTTATGTGCGCCAAGATAGCCAGGGTTTTCAACATGTAGGCCAGAAAACACTTGATTGGTCAATCCAAGGTCTGCTTACCCAAAATCGGATTGGCGGTCATATTTTTGTTGAAGACCTAGGGGCGTTTACGCGCTCTGGTGAGAAGGTGTGGTGGGACAAGGTATCAGGGAAACAGTTTGCAGCAGGATTGATTGACTACACTAGTAGTAATCCCATTTTAGCACAGCTACACCGAAAAATCTCTCAAGATATACTTGGTGTTTTCATGCATTGCCTCAAACATAGCTAGCCATCAATTTACGACTAACGATCATTTATTATAGAGGCTTACCAACCTATAGAAAATTCAAACTTGAAGATTTGGAGAAAGGGCTGACATATGAGATTTTTATTAGTTTTTCAAGGTTTGAGCCTCGTCGCTGAATGTCCATGGTCGAATAAGTCCAGCAACTAATACCGAGTATTTCTGAGCCAAATAACAGGTTAAACATTCGTCATAACTACCAAGTTCGAGTAGAGCCGTACGAGGCACATCGATCCAGCAGACCTTAAGGGGAGGTTTTTTGCTGTCGATCTCGTGATTATTGGAAGATCAGTTTATGAACCTGTGCGGTTCCTCAAAATTTTTATTATCAGAGGGGAGAATGGAGTCGCTTATCGGATTAGGTTTGTGATAATAGGCGAAAGAGACTTAGATAAATGCCAATGAAAAAGGATCATTTTTGGCCAGCAAAACTACTGTACAAACTTTCATCTTCCAGCAATAAACGCGACTGAAAATTATACAACCAATAAAAGAAAAATCTAACGGCGTTTAGCCAAATACTCGTCTACGAAACCGTTGAAATCTTCTGGTTTGTATGCTGAAAACATTTCCGAGAAGGGGTTCCCCTTTCTGTTTGATTTGATGCCCATATCTCGACACAGCGTGTCAACGTACTTCTTCAAGTTAGCGGTGAACATTGCAAGTTGGCGAGAAAACACTTGTCATTGAACATGACCGGGAAGAAATGGAAAGCTTACCGGAAGAAAATCATATATACTATATGGGAATTTAGCGCCCTGACTAAGGTACCGTTTCTTTGTCCAAACATTCCACTCGGCAATTTCTTTTCGCATTTCGGCTTCTTCGGGTAAGGCAATCTCACCAAGCAGGTACAATATTGTCCACAAAGCCTGCACTTCAGCTACTAGAGGAGTTTGAACAGTGTGAAGTTGGTTGAGGATGGCAAAAGATCGGTCCTTTTCCAGTGCGAATTTGAGAGGAATCGCTCTTCTGAACAGTCTCCATTTCTGCTGCGGCTCATTCGGTAGGGGATTCTTCAACTTGGGTGGCATATTCAGAAGGGGTAATTGTCTATTGACGGATTTCGTTGCGTCAATATCGTCTTGGTCCCAGGAAAAGTCTCGTGGTCCATCTGTCTCACCCTGTTGACAACTTGGAAGCCCCATTTCGGTTTTAAGTGAGGCATCGAACATTCCAAAATGATCCCCCCAACCTGTGCAGGCAACAATTTGATCTGCCGCGATGCTCCTGCCGGAAGAATATTGAAGAAATCCTTGAGATATACTTTGGGGAAGTTCACGGGCGATTTCCACATCGCCATCATGAATGACCTTCCAGAAATCGGGTAGGGTTACAACGCCCAGCCCTGAATTTGCGTAGAAAATACCCAGGGGGTCAATATCGGGTTTCAAAGATGCAACTTGGGGGCTCTTATTGTAGCCGCCATGGAGATTGCAAACATAGTTTGTCACGCCCCAGAAAGTCCGGGTGAAAAAACGGCCAATCATGGTTCTGTGGAAGAAACTGGCCAAGACGCCTTTGGTATTGAGGATTGAAGGGGACAGATATGTCATTATTCGAGTAGATGCAACCCCGATACTGCGAAAATATCCAAATAGTTCGGATGGTAGAATAGCCAATGGACCTGCGCCGTTGGGTCGAATCACCCATGTAACCTTCTTTCCCATTTTGAGAAGGAGATAGACAGCATCGTAAGCAGACTTTGCTGCACCCAAAACAACGACTCGCTGAACATTTTTCGATTCAAGCGCTGGTAATGAAACCCCAAGCTCTTTGGAATGGATCATGGGTATCGAATTGTCATTTATGCTAAGCGATGGAAGACTCGGGATCGACGCAACCCCAGGGCTGACTAGCAACTTCTCGGTTTCCACTGTGTCTTGGGAATCTTTGAAGTGTATTCGCCATCCGCGCTCACAACGCTCAACGGAAGACACGAAGGTGTTGAAGCGAATCCGCCGAAGAAGGTCATGATCCTCAGCGTAAGTCTGAAGATAGCTGAAAAATGAATAAGTCAGCAAGTTCAAACACTCACTAATACAGCAAACAACATATATAGCTTACTCGTGAATCATGTCTCCCGTCACCATGCCATCAGAACTAATGGGCATGGGCGTGTCGGTGTAGTTGAAGAATCCATGCTTGACTTGCGCTACAAGGTTTGGATATAAGCGTTCTGCGCTCCAAACTCCGCCAACTGTATTATCCGAGTCGATAACTAGTAGATTGACGTCGGGTCTGAGGCGTAGATATGTTTTTGCCGCTACAAGGCCGGACCAACCTTTATTCTCGTTAGTTTACAGTTCCAAGTTTGTCCCATTTAGAACCTTACCCGCGCCAATGATGGCTACCTCCACAACCTTTGAACCGAGGACCATGGCGAAGGTTTGTTTGGACGAGCAAGAATAAAGTTCGGCCAGGTGAAGGAAAAGTAGAAACGCGTCTTAGGCTTTATGTTCACGTGGGAAAGGGGTCACCCTGGTTGAAAATCATTGAGGCATTTTTGTGCTTCTCGACCTCGGCGGGAATGGAGGCAGTCTAATGGTCAGTATTCAATCCACTCGACGATCGAGTTTTCCATGTCCACTTTTTTGTTTGAAACCAAGGCAGATCCCCCCACAAAAACAATGCAGCCTTATGAAACTCATTATGCAAAACCTAACTCTGACAAGAACCACTGTTAAGAACTTTGTTTTATTTTGCTTATTACTGTTACTTCTTTGGAACTGGGATCAACTTACGCCCGTCTTATTTAACTCCAGGGCCTAAAGTCTGGTTGATCTATCATTTCTCGGTAAGTGCGGCTTGTTTATGCATTGTGGATCTTGACTTGTGGATAAAAGAGAGTCGTGGCGACACTTGAATCACCTCATGCAATTTTACTCTTTTTGGCCAAGTAACTTTCGTGCTCCACTACTCTCGAGAAAAACTGGCCACTTTTTGAGGCTCAATTGCTTAAAGTGGATTTGTGAAGAGGCATCAACCTCAATGTAGTAGGTGCACTCAATTAAGTGCTGCTTTTATCGAAAAGTGGAGTAAAATCGTGCACGTTTTATTCTAGACATCTCAAACTTGGAAGGGATACACATTCACATCAACTCCATTTTGTATTGCTTTCTTCGTTATTTACTACGAGACCGAAAGATGGCCCCAGCTAATCACGCGTTCGCTAGGTATCCGAAAATGCACCTTTGGTGAGGTTCAATAATAATCAAAAACCATTCTAAAAATGCCATACCTTAACTCCTTCGTAAGCGACACATGAAATTTTAAATACAGCCAAAATCCCAGCTTAATCACGAAATAACCGGTCTTCTTTCTATCTACTCATCTTGAGTCTCTTGGCCTTCTTCGACTGGTTCGTATGTACCATCGCTTCTCTTGCGCTTATATCCGCCAAACAAGTTGGTAAAAGTTCGTGGATTCTTAGCAGCTTGATCCATCATGAAGGCGAATTTCTTCATGTCAAATCCCCACTTGTTCTTCTTCTCCTTGCGGCAAATAGAATCATCCGGTGGGGTTTGTTGAAGTGCCAGGCAGTGAGGTCTGTTTCAGTAGTCAGTACGAGTATATAACTAGATCTCACCAACTTGGAAACTTACGTATCCGAGTTCAAGAATGAGAATCTTTGCTTGAACCACTGCCCATCCGGAATATTGTTGAGAGCTTCATCAACACGACCGAACTGGTTTTGCATATTGCCTCCTTGAACTATATCATATGTTCTTTAGCAAAGTTCTAAGAATTGAAGTGTGAGTAAGTCGCTTACGGGTTTGTTGGTCACGAGGAACCGGAAAAATAATGCAGTTCGTTCCACCTTGCTGTGTCGACTCATATGTTGTTTCCTCCGCACTGTTGAAAACTGGTGCACCAGCAGCTAAGCCGCTCGGCACGGAAATTCCTCGTTTCTTCATCATATCCGCAGGTTCATCGAACGGCACAAAATACGCTCCACTCTTTCTGTAATTATCTTCCTTTTGCTTTTTCTTCTGGTCGGATGTTCCAGCAAGCTTTTGCCTGTATTACGAATTAATCTTAGTTTTCTACAAGTTCGGGAATCGTGGTGCTTACATTATTGGATCTTTTCCGTGGCAGAGGATGGCTATACAGTCTGCTTCACATACATCTTCCATGCCAGTACATGGCATGTCGACCGTGTGTGGATCTTGGTATGTGCCTGCTGCTCGTGAAACAAGTGCATTGGTTTTTGCGTTCTCGGCTGGATGTGCGTTGACGGGAACAAGCTGTAATGCTAAGATAGCAGCATATTGGGCTGCTAGCAGGAGTTGCATCTTGATTGCCCAAAATGAGAAGAAGTAGAAGTTTGAAGTAGTGATGATTGTTTAGTGAAAAAGTAGAAAGAAGTGAGTGATGTTTGAATTGTTAGATGGCATTGAAAGAGAAATCTAAGAGAGTATATACACAATTTTTGTCTTTTAGAATTCATCTTTTTTGATAGAGCAGCAATGCCACAACAGAAGGACTTCCTTGATCATCCTTCGCGAAACATGAAACATCAAAATTCAAGGTTATTGGGAGAATAGGAATCCTATCCTTACTGTATCACTACGTAAAATTAAAAAGGATTTTATCAGCGCAAAAGAACTACCCCGCACTACTCTTGAATCAGGCATTTTTCACGATGGTGGTGAGGCTGAAAATGTTGCCGAAAATAATCTTAGGTAACCTTACGTAGAAACGCCGATAAGATTACGCCAATCGATCCTTCGCTGGCCACCACATCACTATATAAGCCACAGGAACCCGAACCTAGTCGTAACATACGGCCAACCACAGAGATTAGAAATTAAACACTGCCTACTGATGTCACCAGTTTGATGTAAAATGCTTTTTTTACGCCTCACGTCTACTTGGGCTGAAAGGTCACTTGGAGGACAAGAAGGATGAATATTTTGTCCCTCTAAATCCTTTATACTATCTGATCGAATCAAATGTATGTCAATCTCGCAAACTCTAGCGTCTGTGAATAATGAAGACTTTGATCCTTTGTTTTTGAAACGGGCTATGTTTTTTGTGAGAAATCTAATTTTAATTCTTGAATTATTGATGATCGTTCAGTCTTTTTTCAATCAAGTCCGCAGACTCGGTTGAAATAGATAAAAGGCATGAATTTTCGCTGTTCATCTTAACTCTCAACATCTTTCTTATCTTCCCCATTCAGCATCTACTCTCCTCAAATTTCACAAAGACCTTTTCCCCTCGTCAAAATTCCTGCTTCATCATGCATTCTTCATTTCTCCTCCTCCTAGCTGCAACAGCATCGGTCCTTGCAGCTCCTCGCCCATCAACAGAACTTGAAACTCGAACGCAATTCAAGGGCAAAGATGGAATGGTCGTTAACATTGACGATGCTCCACCTGGAAAGACCGAGAAACGCAATCCACAAACTTTCAAGAGCAAGGATGGCTTCACCGTGACCATTTCCGATGCTACTCCTGGAAGCGACAAGCGTGATAACATTGAGGCACGATCTTCTGATTATGTATCATCCTGTGGGCCAACTTCTGGGTGGATTCCAATTGAAGATTCCCAATCGCCTTCTACTGGAATTTGGCCCTTCCAGAAAGAGGGAACGTGGTACTGGTAAGTATTTCCATCATCTTGGGCCTGAACACACAGCTAAACTGAACTCAAAGGGGATACAAAAATACAGTGACTGGTTTCTGCAATGGTGTTGCGGCAGATTATGATGGCAATCCATTCAACATCGCACCCGGAAAAGTTCTTTCAAGTACTCGAACATGGCAATTTGAGCTGGAAGGCAATGGCCGCAGAGTTGGTCTCAAAAATTTTGTCTCTGGACACATTGAATGTAAGCGAAAGAAAATCTGGACTGAACACGACAGAACTAACTATTTCAAGTTGAAATTCACAACAAGAGCAAAGACAACCACGTCCCTGATAAGGATAAGTGTATCGAGTACATGATGAAGATGGCTGCTACCGGCTCTAGCTGCTACGGCTCAAACAACAAAGATACCAAGGGAGGAACCTGGCAGAGTAAGTGATCCCTTCCAGCACTCTCGAAAGAAAATGGACTAACTGAAACAAACAGTTGGAGCGGATAAAATCAGTTACCACGCTCTCCCAGCGAAGGATTAAGTGGCTTTCAGCTGTCCCCGGTTTTTGTGTGGCACTGCATGGGATAAGGCGTATTTGTATTTAGGCGCATTTGTATTTTACATTGTTGTTGATTGAGTAAAGTAAGATAGAACCTCCAAGAAAGATGTAAAGTCTCAGCCAAAGTAGAATCGAAACCTATCAATTGAAACCTATTCTTTAAAAAGTAAATGGCGTTGTCAAGTTAGAGATAAGGTTCTAAACGTAGATATACCCCACGACCCCGCGATCACGATCGATCGACGCAACCCTTGCTGATCCCTCAGGAACACCTAGAAATTGCTGGGTTTCAAGTATTGCCTTCGTCGGCGAATGAGATGTTGCTGTTGTTTTACAGGTACGATTAACTTTGCGGCTCAGTGATCCTATATTATGCTTATGCTTCCTACGGGATCCTATAAATAAGCAATTGTGGCAGTGAGTGGCAGTGACATCACTGAAGCGAAAAATGGTGTGGCGTCGAAAACGCCAACCACCTATTAAATACCCAACCCTCAACTCTTCTCCCTTCCCAACATCACTTTCCTCGAACAACCCAGCGCACAATCACACCTATTCGCTGGATTGATACGACTGACCATGTCAAGCATTCCATTCTTTTGCACGGCGAACATCCCACTCGAGGTACGTGAGGTTGAAAAAAGAGATGACTTTGTAAGCTACTAATATTCGTTTGCTAGCTCATCAAAGAGTTCGTAGTCGAATCTCAAAAACCAGAAGGCACAAGAAACAACTGGAGTCTCATCCGAGATGCCTCACAAGACGAGTTCGACGAAGAGACCGTCGGTCCACTCGAACCATTTCAAAGTGGATTTCTCACCTCAACAATCGACGACTTGAAAGCCTTCGTCCAAGCCATCCCTGAAGAGCATCAAGAAACCATAGCGACAGCCACTTTCGTTGTCCTCGACGATCGAAGCACACGTGACAAAACCGTCGCAATTCACCATTGGACCAGAGAAACCCCAGATGATGTCGATGAAAGTATCGACTTTGATGATTGGCCCACCATCGAGTCTTGGAAGGAGTGGCGAGTGCCGTTTTCAAGTGCGGCTTTGGTCGCTTCACGTTTGGAGAATGATGTTTATGATCGGATTAAGAAGGAAGGGGGTTTTTCGGGGAAGAGTGATGAGCATGTTGATGGGGAGGGGGTGCTTCGACTTCCGTCTTTGAAGATGAAGGATTTTGACTTTTTGGATGATGAGGGCTGGCCTGTTTCTGATGATTGAGGGAGTGAAAGGAATTTACAAACGGCTAGTATAGTTTTGTAATAGCCGAGTACTTTTCTTTTAGGGGGATAGCCATAATTATGTCACCGTAAAGTCTCGCTCCGTAACTTGCGGAGGGAAACTACAACTGCGCGGGTAGAAATTCGCCATAATTCCCATCTTTCACAATTATCCTCACAAAGTTCTTTTGCACATGATCCACATCTAAAAGCTCAAACAACCTTTGCTATTTGATCAACTCGTGTTCTAAGAGTGTGTAAATAAATTTAACAGAGTAACCCGAAGAGTATACAACGAGTGTAAGGCCTGATATCCCAAACATAAACCCTAAACCACATTGGAACAACCAGCCTCTTCATCCTTCTGTTCTTGCTCGCGACCTTGTTTTCGTTTACGAAATAAAACAAAAAGATTTCCGCGAGGCACGATTGACGTCCGCCAAGTTCTCGACCGCGGACGATCCAAATCACGCAGACTATAGTCGTAATTTTGCAAAATTTGTGACATAATGAGCTGCAATTCTATGGGAATCAGTTTTTCTTCAAAACTTTGTAGATCAAATGAACTCACTTTGCAAACCTTGTAGGCACCAATCGTACAAGCTCGGCTGCGATGATGACATCCTGTGGGAAACTCAACTCAGCCTCTACAAAATCCAAATTCTGAGCTACACAACACTAGCAATTATTGCTGACTGAGATTTCACCGTTCCAAGCCTACAGAGCTCTTGCCCAAAAAAGACGAAGCAGTTTGCTCTTGCAACAATCCTCTTTATCGATGGTGCTATGGTAACGTGGTATGTATCTGAAATCAAGTCAATAACAACATTTCTGACCGAAATTTACCAACGAACCATTCGATTTCTTATTATTCTCAACTTCAGTTTTCAGTCCATCACTTATGATGTTTTCTGGCAATGGCATGAGAGTTGGCAATTGCCCAGTCAAGAGACTTCGCAAAGCTCCCACAAACCCTGTACCCTCAACGCCCCTCTGGTCTTGCCATTGTAACCCATGCATTGTGTATTTTGGTTGCAGAATCCGTTCGATTAATTAGCAAAGCTTCGATTTCTATCCAATTGACTAGCTATTCTCACCTCCTTCGCGACAGCATGTAGTGAGAGTTTCGACGAGGGGGCGTTGATAAGTTCTTCCATATGTTCTCTTGACGAGACGAGGATATGGTTATTTGTAGAAGTGTGGATGAGGAACGGCCTTCCCCCCGACCACATATCATGTTAGTTGGGGCTTTGAAGAAAAAGGACTTAGGGCATACCTGTTCGTGCCAAGTTTGTATTGTTCTTGGGCCGTCGAACATGTACACAAACACTTGGGCCAGCTTTTTTTGCGGTTGACATGTGAAGGCGTGCTATCAGAGGAATTGGCAGAACAAGAATGTATATGTCCAAGACAACGTTTAAAGCCCCTGGATTGGAGCAAAGACCGAATTTTTCCCGCAATTCGAGACATTATCGAATCCCCACGGTTGACCAGGTTTGGGAGCACAGAAATAGCTTTGCAAGGCCAAATTGACCCGGTACAAGCAGAAAGTGAATGGAATGGCTGGATAGATGAAGTATTTTCTGGTATTCACAGAGAATATCCGGAGATAAAACAAGAAGATGGATGTTTTCGCAAAAGAAAGCGCCGGGCCCAAGGTCATCGATTGGACGAAGAGGAGCTAAAAGGAACGAAATTGTCAGATTTCTATCGCAGGCAAACTCTCCAATATAATCACCTTCGGATAAGAGGTTTCGAGATACCAGGAAAGGGGAATGTCCCATATGTGGCGGGAATACTTTAAAGCTCAGAAGAAAACAGGTGAGTGAGATTCAAGCGAGAAGACGAGTACAGGAACGTGCTAGCCAATATAGCGCCAGTATAGATATACGATATGACTGTTGCGACAACAATGAACCCTTATAAAGTCAACGTGGAAATAAGCTTTTATCAAGAGGGGGTGAAAGACAATCATCCAAACCAAAATTCTTGTCTTTAAGCCGAATATAAACGTAGATGCAATTGCCATCAAGATTACACTGACAGCAAGCAGTGGCACTCTAAGGGTGGGTGGATTTGTGAGGTTGGGGATCACTCCAGCGGGCTGTTTCCCTGCTGGAATCGTAGAAGGGTCTACGCCGGGTAGAAGGAATGACATATTTGCTGTAAGTAGAGCAATGAATAGGTTGAGGATATTGAATTTGATGTGTACCTGAGGTGGGAAAGCCTTAAAGGCTGAAGATCTAAGGGTACTTAGGGTATACCTGCAGTTAGTTGGAGGTGGATGAGAATGGTGACTGGAGCCTACACCATGATCTATTGGGTTCACACTTCTACCCTCGACAATCACACATACACCTCTGCATTGTTGGAAAAGTCCGGAGAAGTTTTATTTTCTACTACCAAGAACGAGGAGGTGTTTTTCTCCCTTACGCATGGTGGAAATGTGCATGGTCATTTTCATGACAATAGTACGGGATTCGAGGTTCGCTTTTCTACCACCGATGGAGGAAACTTTATTTTCCAGATTGAACACCGGAATGTGGTTTTCGAAAGTGACCAGTGGAGCTCAAACGAGTACTCTAGATTCACAAACTTGGTCACAGTTGTCGCAGGAAACGAGACCTTTCAGGGCGTTGGAGTAAACGAGCAAGGCTTCATTCTTGAGAATTTCTCTTTCCCCTAGATAATCAACACTAGTTTAGCATATTTACCAGGATTTCATAAAGATTGAACCTTCGTATAGAAAGGAAGATCTTTCATTTCAGTTCATCCTATCGTCATACTCCAAGTCTGGGAGGAGCCAACTGATTCCACCTTATCCTTGACTAAATTAAATCTGCAGTCATGCACACGTATGTATGAAGTTTCATTGGAGTTCGCCTAGACTGTTCTTTGCAGTGATTATGATACATAACTATGTATACATCGAGTCACCGAGCTGAAGAACTACTTCTCCCCCGATGCAAATGCCTACCCCACCAACTATCGTTAGATTAACAACCCAACTTGTCATCTTGAACAGTCCGGCGATCTCTTTCCGAACGAAGCAGGCTCCAAATGGTAGCAAAACACAGCCCTGCACTTGCATTGCCAGAAATGCACTCACAGTACAAGGCTCATGGAAGTGTTCCTGTCAAGAATGGGGGATGGAAGTGATGGTTTTGATCTGTATATTGATGGACTCGATGATTACGAGTCTAAGTTGTCCATACGGACAAACAGTCTAAATATGTTCCAAGGGCTTATTAAGCACCAAGATTTGGCCCCCAAATCACCTGATTTCTGACAGTTCCGATACCCTTGTCAATATTTGCATCCGTTGCCAACCAATTTAAAGTACAACATTGAACAAGGTAACATCTAACAATTTCTGTAGGCAGTTTCTAATTTCAGCACTTCAAGTATTGCCACGAAAATGTCCATGGTATGCTTGCATAGATGTTGATCCTCAAGTGCCGATTCTCCGCGGGGACCTCCTCGTAATGAGGAATCAATCGCCATTAAAAGTCGACAAGTCACTCGGCAGACTCGGCATAATTGGCAGAGGCACCACGTTTTCGACTTTTGGGTATCTGAAGAAATGCTACACCCTACCAGATTATTGTCTTTTTCAGCGTTGGCTTCCCTGCTCACAACTTCGCTTGCACTTGAAAACGCCACTTTCAATTTTTCCCAAGAAGGTGCTTGTGTAAGTTGAGACCTCGTCTATACAACCGGTGTTCAAAACCAATTACTAACAGACGATTAATGCAGTGCAAATCGCTGTCGATAGCACTTCACGGAAAGGTCTCCTACTCCAACAGTGGATCGTAAGCCACTTACTCAATAGCTACTGGGCGGCGCAGGCAATCGAAATTCGGCCACTTTGCATCATTTCTGTTCAGAATTCTAAGGATGTCTCTACAGCTGTAAGAACGTTGACTTTCAGCAATGTTGCCAACCGCTTTCAATGCCCTTTCGCCATTCGGTCTGGCGGAAATGCAATTTACGGCTACTCGAATCTCCAAAGTGGAATTGTGATCGACGTTAGTGCTATAAACTCAATTTCAATCAGTGAAGACAAGAAAACTACTTCTGTCGGACCTGGAGCAAAATGGGAAGAAGTGTATTTCAAACTTGATGCAATTGGGTTTGGCTGTCCCTGGAGGTCGGGATGCTGGAGTGGGAGTAGGTGGCCTGTCACTGGGAGGTATTTATTGCCCGCCCATCAGAGTATAATTTCCTGGCTAAATTACATAGGTGGAATGGCTTATTTTTCACCACGAGTTGGCTTCGTCTGCGACAACATCGTAAACTACGAGATTGTCTTGAGTTCTGGTGAGATTATCAGTGCCAACGAAGGGGAGAATCCCGACTTGTTGATCGCACTTCGAGGTGGCGGAAATAACTTTGGCATCATAACTCGAGTTGACATCAGAACTTTCGAGTAAGGGAAAATGTGGGGTGGATCGACATTTTACGCCATTTCCGAAGCCCTTCCTGTCCTCAAAGCATTTTACGATTTCAACGGCAATCCGAATTATGATCCCTATGCCGCTGTGATTCAAAGTATTGGATATAGCGGAACGATGGGCGTGGGTGTCGGGAATAACTACGAGTACACCAAGCCCGAAAGCAATGCTCCAGCATTCTCGGAGTTTTTGGCTGTTCTAAACCAGTTATTCAGTACACAGAGAATTCGAATTTGACGGACATTTCGATAGATCAGGCTGCATTTTCTCCACCTGGAGTTCGGTAGGTTGCCAAAATCTTGCAGCAACATATCTTTTTGCTAACCGAAAGTAGTCAGTTGATGGCTACCACCACGTTCAAAAATGACTTGCAAATGCTCGCGAAAGCGTTTCACCTCTGGAACAATTCACTCTCCCAGGTTGTTGGTATCCCGGGGATTCAATTTTCCTAGACACATCAACCAATACCTCCTGTGATAACCTCGAGGACTGCGGGGCTTGGTGGAAACACCATGGGACTCGATCCGAATGAAGGTGCACTTGTTCTTTGTCTAGTTACCGCTACTTGGAGTGACTCGGAAGACGATGCACGTATCAATCAACTTGGACGGAAGTTGGTGGAGGATGTCGATGTGGCATCGAAGGAAATGGGAGTGTTCCATCCATTCAAATACATGAATTATGCAGCAACTTGGCAGGATCCCATCACCGGATATGGGCAGCGAAACAAGGAAAAGTTATTAGAAGCTAGTGAGCGATATGACCTGTGGGGAGTTTTTCAAAAAGCGGTCCCTGGTGGATTCAAGTTAAATTGAACTAGAATAATGAAGTGGCTTATATACATCTCTCTATACTTGAAACCTGACAGTTTTCGTTTTATTATTCTTCTATAATATTTCTCACAATTAATATCTGCGATTATTAAGAGAATTCAAGTATAAAGAAAAATTAGTAACTAATAGCTTTACTTCTAAATTAATAATTTATATTTACTAGATTATTTAGATATACTATAGTATAGAAGTTATTATAGTTTATAAGTAGTGTCTTTAATAGTATTCCTAAATCCTTATCTTATAACTAATTAGAACTAAAAGTTCTTAGACGCTCTAGAAGCTCTCGCCTTTTCCATATATTAATTAGTTAGTAAGATTTTTATAGTCTATATAGGTAAAAGGTAGAGAAAGATACCAGAGCGGCTGAGAATAAAATAAGTACTAACTATGCTTTCAAATAGATATAACTGGACAATAAAAGTACAGGACAAATGTAAAGCAACCCACACCTCACCTCTTCCCAGCATTATACTCGGGATCCCTCGTATGCTTCTCAATCATCAGATGATGAAACTTCTCCCTCTCCAAGTCCTGCAACCGCTCATCCATCCAAACCCAAACCAACCCCCGTTCCTCAAACATCCTCGAAATCCTCGCTCTCCTCGCAGTCTTATAATATACATCCCATTGCCCTTCCTGTGTCCAATGGATATTATCGCTATTAAAGGGCGGCAAGGGCGCCAGTACACCGGGGGCAATCTCCGGCCTATTACATCCCTTCGTAGGCGTCCCATTTGCAATCAATCGTGCAGAATGTCTTTTCTCGCCGTAAAAGCGGGTGAGCATCCCTTTCCAATCCATAAACAGATGGAAGTTATTCGGGTTGATGCGGAAGCCGGGGATGGGGGTGTCGTTGAACTCGTCGTAGATTTCAATGGTATGGTTGGGATGGAGAATCGACTCGGGACTCTCGTGTTTATCTATTGCATCCCGCAATGCTGCCCGGAGCTCCTCGATGTTATCGTATGTGGGATCGGCCAGTCTTGCTCTTCTGAAGGCATCGGGATCTCTGTCTACGTGGGCGCGGAAGATGGCTCGCTGCCGGTCTTGGGTCAGGCCGAGGAATTCGAAGAGGAGGTATTCCTGGCTGTACAAACCGTTCGCCTCTACAATTGGTGCTGTCGTTCTGTTAGTGCGGAATTATGTTGAATATCAAGATATTTGCAGAGAGGGAGTTGAATCACCGAGAGCGTAATGAATGTTGATTTGCGACAGATGTCGGTTTAGGAATAGATGTTCTACGGCGTCTTTGAAATTGCGACAGACGAAGCGGTGGGACATCCAGAGTTCGTCGACGGAGGATTCTGTGTAGCGTTCTTCGAGGATTTTGGTCCAGATTTCCGGGGGTAAAGAGGGGCAGAGGTTTGAAGACATGGTGATGATTTATCGAGTTGTACTTGGGTAAACAATAAAATGGTGTTGTAGCAACGCTAAGGTACCCCGCGGACTGGCGGCAAGCTCCACTACATCTGTCTCTTCGGGTTCTGTACTGGTGGTGTCGCGCAAGTTGTTTACCCTCAGAAAAAAGCTACAATTTCCAATCGCTGTGCCTGTACCCCAAATCAACATCCGAATGGAACCGAGAACCAGGAATCGCACCACAGGCTGGGATTTCCAGCACTTTCAACACTGTGACAGTCTTGAAGATAGGCTTCAAAATGCTAAAAGTAGGCACCATGTTATTCTGGACGGGGACCTGTACCTGTTCCTGTAAGCCAGGCATAACAATAGCCCGCCCTCCCCAAAACACCAACCCAACAGGCTGCGCCCCAATGTAAATATAAATTCACACCATCAACAGCTACAACTCGAAGCGTCGCACCTGAAGGGCAATAGGACTGAACGCAATTCAACCCTCGAGACTGAATCTACTCAAACATCAAAATGCCTTCCAAAAAGGGCATCTCCAAAAAGGGCGCGGCCGACCCTCCCCCCAGCATCTATCGAGATGCCCCCGACTACGCGGAAACGGCTTCAATGTCGTCGGCCGTCCTCCTGGACGAGGTGGATTCAGAATCAGAATCATTCCCAGACGAGGATCTTCCAGCATATGAAGACACGCCTTCCTCCTCTGCCCTTCTTGGTCCCGCGACCGAAGGACCAAGCAGAAACACCATCAACGGTATCATCTACCGCCCCGATTAGTATGGCTGCCTCAATCTACATCGTGTACTCGTACAAGTATCCATGCTAACGAACCTCATACAGCCTTCCCCCAGACCCCATCTTTTCCAGCCACGATAAAAGCCGATCCGAATACCGTACCAACCTACCCAACTATTCCACCGAACCAGGTGCTTTGACGTCTCTGATCAAGGAACAAGCCAAATACCCTCCAGGATATTATGTGCAAATCAAAGGGACACACACGCAGACTTCACGCCGGAATAACAAGGATGAGAGGAGCACAATCACGGATTTCAATTACAAGCTCAGTCTAGCAGACATGATTGTGCCCAAAAGCTGCATCGTGGGAGCGACTCCGGGCGAGTTGGAATTTCTACCCGAGAACAAAAGAGGTTATCGAGGAACGAGATTTCCATCTTGGAGTCCCGCCGTGGCACCGATCGATGGAGTGGATTATTTGACTGCTTGGTGCGAGGATTATGTGGCAAATCCCTGCTCCATCAAGTCTTTCACCCTGAAGCGTGAGGTGCGATGGCATATGACGGAAACACTGGAGAGATTAATTCGTGCAGCCGTTTCGGAAACGAATTATCGAGGCCATGTCTCCGTCACATTCCCGACCACTCACACCAGCCTGATCGTCTACTCACCAGGTAAAATCAACCAGTGGCGAATGACAACCTGGATCCGCTGGGTCTTCTATCTATCATGCCTCTGGATCATCGCCTGGCCGGTTCTTTTCCTTGTCACATCTCGCTATGAGGTCGTCAAATCAGTGTGGTACTATTGGTCTGATGGATTAACTCCAGACCGAGAACGTTCTAGGATGGAGGAAATCGATTGGTACCAGAAATGGCATGTAGCGATCAAGAGAGCTGCTCTTTCGAGGATGGGAGAACGGGATATGGTTCTTACTGAGGATTATTTGCAGGCGAGTATCTGTGCGGAGCAACGGAGTCGTGTGAATGGAGGAATTCCCCCAGCTCCTGTTGCTAATACTGGAAATGCGATTGCGGATGGTGCTCTTAATTTGCTGGGTCATGGAATTCGGGTCGCATCAGAGATCAACCAGTCGGTTGGATGGGGTTATGATTGTTGATTGCTTTTTTTTTGTTTTTCTTTTTAACGTTGGTTTTTTGAACAGAGCAAGGAGTCTTTGGAAGTTGGGCTCCTTGTTTTTTGTTCTTCTTTCTCGGTTGGATATTATATACTAGTCTGCCGATGGTTTTCAGTTCTAGGTTGTCCCTGGAGAAGCCAACTTGACAATCGAATGATTTCCCCTTCCCGTTCAAGCGTTCAAGGACCTGCCTTCTTAAGGTACAGCTTGTACTTTGATGATATGCCGAACACGCGCCGGGCATGTGAAAAGAGTACACCATGAAGTTGTCAATTGTCGTCTTTGATTGGTGGATACTTGAAAAGTAAGTATCTCGAGATATCGATTCTTCGTCCTCATTCGTCGATACTAGGTTGTTTCGACACCTGTTTCGATTCCCTGTTTCTCCTGCGCAACGTTAGTGGCTCATCACTCACCCCGCATCTAGTGCCGCCTTTCAGGGGGTGGCCATGGGAGATCACAGCCTCGGTGCGGTCCGTGTCATGCAGGTGGACGAAACAGGACGACGTGACGCTTTCTTGCGAGATTTCATCTTGTGTTGCCTCGAGCCTCTTCGTCTCTTGGGTAGAAATATTTGAGAGCTGCCACTTGACACCTGTCACCTTATGTATCTGTCATTGTCTGGATCTACCTCTACAATCTTCCCCTCCTACAAATGATACAGTCCTTCCGGTAACCTTGCGCGAAAAGGTTCAGCTCACATGCGTCCCCAATCCCCTCTTGAATCCAAGGACAAGGACGAGCAACACCTCTTGGAAAATGGCCACCATGGCATCCTCGAATCCCCTTCCTCCCCAAATCGCTCCTCCATGACCCTCAGCATCGCAAAATCCGCGCTGGAAATCCTTAAACCCTCTTTCCTAAAACGAGGACCGCGCAAACCACTTACTCCCACCTCATACCTCGATGGCCTCCGCGGGTTCGCAGCCTTCCTAGTCTACTGGCAACACAACCAGGCATGGGCGCGCATAGGCGTTCCCACAGATGCGAATTTCATCTTCCAGAATGTATGGGGATATAACCACCAGTATTACTTCGCCTGTCTTCCTGTGATCCGGACTTTCTTCTCGGGAGGCAATTTCGCGGTTGCGGTTTTTTATGTGATCAGTGGTTATGTCCTAACCACAAAACCATTATCCTACATCCACACGGGGCAATTCCAGAAATTATCCAACAATATAGCTTCCGCCCTGTTCCGTCGTTGGCTCCGGCTCTTTTTACCCGCGATCGGAATAACGTTTATTTATATCAGTAGTTGGCATATCCTTGGGTTTTGGACGGCGTATCCGGCACATAAACCGACTTATTGGCAGGAGATTAAGTTCTTCTATCGGTTGATGATGAATTATGGGTTTATTTTTGGGGCGGGGGGACTGGCGATTAGTACGTGGTTGTTTCAGTATAATTTCCATTTGTGGAGTGTGCCGATGGAGTTTAGGGGAAGTATTGTTGCTTTTACGTGTGTTTTTGCTTTTGCGAGGTGTACGGGGGGGATGAGGATTATTTGTGAGTACTCTTCCCTCTCTCCTATTTTCTCTAAGATTTTTTGGGGTTCTGGGGTTTTTCTAGTATTTATCTGGCCCCACAGAACTTGGCAGAAGAGGGGCAGTCGTTACGGAGGGGTTGAGAATGTCAAGTGGAACAACAACTAACATATCAATCAACAGCTACCCTCATAGTCCTCTCCTACTTCCTCTACGCCATCGACGGCTGGGCATACTCTTGCTTCATCTCCGGCATGCTCCTCGCCGACCTCCACCAACACGCTACCCACAATACCCTCCCCTTCTCCTCCCTCTTTGCGAAGATGCAACCCCACAAAACCACAATCGCACACGTCGCTCTGGGAATTAGCATATTCCTCAGCGGAGTCCCAACATTCAACGACGATGTGACAATATTACAAGATTCCCCGGGGTGGTACTATCTCTCCCTCCTCCGCTCCGGTTCAATAGCGGAATATAAATGGTTCTACCTCTTCTGGGCGTCCTCCATATTCCTCCTTGCGCTCCCCCACATCGCTTGGCTTAAATCCTTCTTCGAGACTCGGTTTTGTCAGTATCTCGGACGAATCTCATATTCCCTTTATCTCTGCCATGGGCCGATACTTTGGGTGTTTGCGGATAGGGTGTACGCTGCGGTAGGTTGGGACCGTAAAGGCGATTTGCTAAATTGGATGAATATTTTTCCGCTTGGGAAAGGAGGGATACTTGGATTGGAATTGGCGTTCTTGCTGCCGCATTTGGTTATTTTGCCCGTTACGCTTTGGGTTAGTGAGGTTGCTACGGGGTTGATTGATGGGCCTAGTGTGAGGTTTACTTATTGGTTTTATGGGAGGTGTACTGGTGGGAAGGTTTAAGGGCTGTATGTAGGAGTTTGGGAATATATATGTCTGTTCACTTTTTGAGGATGGGGATTGGTTGTGATCTCGTTCCTTTGTTTTTTTTTTCTTCGGGTTTTGGTATTTCCTTCCTTGGTTCGTGATTTTGGTTTTGATCGTTGGGCCTGGAGCTGTCCGACTCGTGAGACACCTCAAATTCTCACTCACCGAATATGATTTCAAGAGAAGCAGAGGGAGCAGAATTCTGATTTGGTAGTCTGCCTCCGGACTGGTCAATCATTCGCATTCTCAAATCCCTCTTCTACAAACTTTCATCTCTCACAGTTCGTACGAATCCAATACCAAGTTTGATCGTTGTTTCCTGGATAATTCTAGGTTGTACCTCCGCTATCATTCTATGTTATTGCACGAGATGTTCTCAGAATTAGGAAGTTTGTTCTCCTTGTTACAATCAGAATGATATTTTCAACTATCCGGCATCATTTCAAGTAGTTCTTGGTGATGGAGCTTAATGGACCTCACTTCTCATCTCCCCAGTTTGGTTTCATTTGGGCTTGCTAATTGGAATCAAATGGGCTCTCTTTTTCTGCTTTATTCTAAGCAGAGATTTGTGAATTTACGAGGGAATATAACGTTTACTTTGCTTTCGCATTCTTGTCGCTTTTTTTCACGAGTCTAATTTTATTTGTGTTTTAGTCGCTGCTTTCAAGTCAGTTCGTTCCATTCTGTTGTTTAGTTATATCTTACAGCTCCTCACATATCCCGCTTCCCAATATGTTTCCTTGTGAATCGAGGACTATGGGAAGACTACCTGATCTTACCATTATCCAATGGGGTGACGAAGAAGTAGTGTGAAGGGGAGCGCTGAGAAAGGTGAGAAAGGGCTTTCTTCTTCTCTTTTACTTGTTTGAAGACAGAAAAGATCAGGGAAATGGTGGAGTAATATCTAATTGGCTAGGTTCGAATGATTGGTAAATTCAGCAGTCACTTTCTCGTGCCAATTAGGTCAATCCATGATTAGCAGAGAAAGCAAAGGACACGTACTGCCACGAGGTTGCGTTCATCCGAGTAATTGAAGCTCTAAGGCCACCGGTTTCGGTTCTCTTTGCGAGGCTGTTTTGAAAGGGATGACATCGCTCTTCGTAATTACTCTTACCAATTTTCAAGGGAGGGCCTCTCCACATCTCCACATGTGACATGAGATTCTGGAAACAACCTTCTGTTACACAAAGTCACTCCCACGTAAGCTCCAGTCAAGGGAAGTCCAAGCCAGTCACTTCTTACGTCCATGTTCCTCAGGCTCGGGTTCCTAATGCATTTACCGTTACTCGGTGAGTTGAGTGATGGATTATGTGTTGTCAAGATGGAGATTTAGTGGTGTAATGGATGAAACATCATTGTTAGGGTGTTCCTCGGTTGGTCGTGGGAGAAGGGTGGTTTTTGTACGCTTATTGCGGCTTGCGGTTTATTTCTTCAGCAGATACGAGCTGGCCAATCGCTTTATTTGAGGCTCCTAGGACCACGTTCTCGAATGAGGCTCGTCGGTGAGATGCTGCCGAGCTTTGGATGGGAGTTACTTTGATTAGCTTAGCGGCTTTCCTTCCTTATCACTTCAGCGATTCTCAGATACAGAAGTGTTATGTTACACGAGAGAGTATTTCAAAAGAAGACTTAAATTCGTAGGCAATCTCGAGTGAGAATTTTGTTTATGCTAGGTCGTCGTCTCATATCGTGGAAATTAGAAGTGTGTTTACGTGGAGAAATGACTGAAACTCTTAGACATACATCATGTGGCTACAAATCCGGTTCTGGGGACAGCAAATCATTTTCGATTCCACGTAAGGTGGGCCATCGTAAGAAAGTAGGGTAAGCTGATTTTGGAAGTGACTGAGAATTCTTGGCCCAGGTTTGTGATACCCAAGCTTATTCTTAAACTGGAGGATAGGTGGGGTTTTTACCTTGGTAGGTTCTATTGAAGGGTATTTGACTTTGGAACAAAGCAGGCCGATCCAAGTATCTTTCTCTCTTTTGGGGAATAATTCTCGGGTACAGAAAAAGCGGATATTGGTCTACACAATCACTCGAATTTATCTCCAAGAAACAATGCTGAGATCATCTTTATGTGGTAGCCATTCTAACCAAAACATCCTTGCTACTGCTCATCCTTTATTGTATCCTCAGCTTTCCTACTCATCATCTCGGTATCCAACCAACTTCTTGGCCCCTCGGGTCTTGGTCCAATGCCATCCAGAATCGGAGTCACGCCCGCATCCCCCGAGAATGAAAATTCTTTGGTAACACCCCTTAGGATATACTACCACTCATAGTTGCACAAATGGCAGCATTTTGTTTCTGGAGACGAGACATAATCTCAGACAAGTGGGGATCGTATCCAAGAAACTGCAATTTCAACACCGGTTAGGAGATCTTGTGCTCATTCAAAGTTTTCACGCACTTGACTTCGGGATTTCATTCCCTATGATCTTTAGTCTTGAAACGAGTTGAGATGTGTATATAAACAAGACTTTTTTCTTCCAAACTTCATTATCTTCAATCTCAACGAACATCCTTTCACTACAAACAACAACCAGAAACAACTTCACAAACCACCACAACTATCTCAGTAAATCGTCAATATGGTCGCCATCTCATCTCTTCTCGCTATTGCTTTCACGGCCGTTGCAGTCAATGCTGCGCCCTCGCTTGAAGCTCGTCAAAACGATGGTCAAGTGCGAGCAAACACCAATATCTGGCAAAGTGGTAATTGTCAATTCCCGCCAGCTCCAGGTACGTGATAATTGACCCAGTCTGCCGGTTATTCTTCTTATGAGCGATCATTCAACATAAATACCAAATTCATCTTCAACGCACTTACGTGACTCTAATGAAACTTGGTACTAACTCAAAATCCAGTCAGCATCGATAGAACATTCTTTCTCCCCGGGCATACCTCCGGAGGCAATACCCGAGAAGTAGGTACCTGTTACAACGAAACATACGGCTCTGTCGATGCACAGTTCTTTCATCGTGGACCTCCTGCTCCAACAAATTGCAGGTGTAAGTTTAAAAAACCCAGAGAATGAACTATGAGCAAGAGCTAAAAACCTCGCAGTCAATGCATACACCGTCACCGGCTGTGTAGGAAACCCATCGAAGACCTTCGATGATTTGACTCCTTCTGAGATTCCAACAAACCCCCATTGTCATCGCCCCGGCGCTGTTGGACAGTTGGGGTTGTCTTATATGGTTGTTTGTCCCGGTCAATAGATTAGCTCTTGGAATCCAGAGGGTCTTGTTATGAACTTGGGGTTTGATTGTCGGTCATTTTTCGGAGAGCTAGGAAGCTGGATTTATTCTATTTGGAGGGGGATTTGGTTTTAGCAATATGCGGATTGTAGCAAATTCAACATTTGTTTGTCCAGATAAAGAAACATCCCAATTATGACATGTGGAAACCCATCCAAACAGACTTGGACCAAGAAGTTCGAAAACTTCACGGTGTTCTTTTACAAATACCAAACGTAAAAGAATCATTGTACCGAGAATTTAAAAGAATTTGGACTTGCACATACTCATTAATTTGGATTCGTGGACTGCTTTTGACTGACCTAGAGTTCTCGCTTACCGATTTCGAAGACTGAAATCCCAAGCTCTGGTTCGGGTGTTAGAACATTAGACTATCCAGACCGGTCTTTTCATCAATTGGTCGAAGAATTACTAGGGTAGGGGAAAAGCGCTTTACAATAGATTACACTTCAACTATATCTCGCAGTTTCAACCTAGTATGAGATTCAAGCATCGCTCTCGGTCTACTCTTTTACTTTAACTCGACTTGAACCATGAGGGTATTTAAACAAGACGTTTTAGAAGAATTCAAAGCTTCAATTTCTAACCATTTCGCAAATTTAGAATAATACCTGTAATTCTTCTTTTATACTAAATCATATGATATGTACTTGAAATACTAACCAACCCTCTCAAAACCTTAGAACCTCCCCTACCGAATAACCTTATAGCACAATATTAATACATGCTAAAAGCATAAACAAAATTGCAAAACCAATGAAAGATATAACCCGTCTCCACAAGCACTCATCGTCGAGTATAAAGTATGTTGGTTTTGTAACTTCCTCTTCTTTCACATCTACAGCACTAGGAGAACCCTTGCTAGCTCTTATCCACTCTGTTTGATATCGTATTTCGAAATATGTTGCTCTAATTACTGCTGGAAGGATAATAAAGGGGAGGCATGATGCCTCGAGAGACTCCGAGAAAATGTAGTCTTCGATAAAATTTACTAAGTCGTATGAGTTGGTTAAGAGTATAAAAAGAATCTATTACGAAGTTGAAAGGTTACAACCATGATTAATGATTTTAATCTAAATTAATTAAGAGAGCGGGAATAGTTCACTTACACAAATTTGGTGCATTACCATAATTAGAAGTCCATATCGGCATGCTTGAATTACAAACTTGGCCCAAAATGTCATTGGGTATGGCAGCAAAGATGCTTCGTCATAGGTTGGTAGTGGTTTACCGGCTTCTGGGTCAGAGGGGAAATAGTGTATTTGGTGGGGTGATTCTTGGATTGAGGGTGAGCGAGTTTTGTCCTGGCCAGTCGAATTGTCTTTCATTCTTGTTATTGTTATATTGTGCAAATGTAACTGAGCTTGTATACCCCGGCCGGAATTGGCGAGATTGTGTTAGGTAAAGAGTTTGTGAATGTTGCCGTAGTTGTGAATGAACTACAAGTCGAGGTCAGGTAGGTTTTCATTTTCGTAGGAACCTTAAATACACGTCATAATTGAGTGGGGGCGCTAAACCCTACTAAGTGACTTAGTACTCAGTTAGTAGGTAGTAGATGCTAAAATAGTTCGGCAAAGAAGCTATGATAACTCAGACCGAGCACTTAACACGAACGTTAGCACGCTATGTAGTAAATAGAAAGCGGAACTTATTCTTAGAGACGATTTTACTCTATAAATTCTAACAGGTTTATAGATGGGTATTTGGCTAAGTGCTAGTAGAAACATATTTATATTATTTATATTACTAGAGTGTAAATGTTTATAAAGTAATTTTACAAGCCTAAATTAACTCTTTTCTATTAGCAATTCTCTGGCTTAACCTAGTCTCTTTCGCCTTCGCTTATTACCGTAGACCTGATCTAAGATGCGACTCTATTCTCCCATCTGACAATAAGAGCCAATTAACCAATTATATATATATATAAATTTCGTTTCAGTGGGAAGAAGCACGTTTCCGAAATATTAAACTTGTACTAAATTATAATTACATAGTAGAACAAAATACATATAATCATCGCAGTATTTAAACGAAAACATCAAAAGCCCTATCTTCATCAACCTTCCCTTAAAATCTCACCACTACCTACTTTCCAAACTCCTGACACTTCTCTCCTCCACTGGATCTAGGCCACCTGGCCCTTCACTCCCATAAATACCGTTATATCCATAATCGCGACTTCTCTTCCTTTGTCTCTCTCCAGCTTTCTGTCGAAATCCTTCCCTCAAACCGCTATCTCGAAACTCTTCCATTCCTTGCTCCCTGACCGCACGCATTCTTGCTTCTTCTTCCTTATCGTGGACACCCTTTGCAATTCCTTGGTTGACAGTTCCACGAAGAGCTTCCGATGCACCACGAATACCTCGGATTGCTCCCCCGATACTGGTGCGGTTTGGCTTGGTATTTGTTGATGGCTGTGAAGCGAGGTGGGTATAATGAGACGAGGATGGAGCGGACGGATGAACTCCTGTGGTAGGAGATATATTGCTAGCATTTAGGTTTGAATATGGTTGGCTTGGAGTTGGTGAAAGGGGAGTGACAATTTCCATTTCCGGGTCGTTGTCTTGGTACCCTGTATGTCCTTTTCCAACATGTGGAGGATATCCCTGATGCAGCTGACCATGACCCGCCAAACGCGAATCATATCCTTGGTTCGGACTTGTGGTATCTGTTGGCACAAAGCTTTGTCTTGTTGGTGAGTTTTGATACTCTGATCTATCCAGATAGCTCTGTGCTTGAGTTGGAGAGGTATCTTCCATCTCGTATTTTGAACCGTTCCGCATTTCTGATCGAGGCGGAATCTGTCTCCCAGCTTCTGTTTGATCTTTCCGGGGAACTGGTGGTGGAGCTCCTTCTGGGATGTAGTTCGCTTGCGGATATGCTGCTTGGTTCGAATTTGTTGGTGGTAGGCCAAAGGCTGGAGGTTGTGATGCCGCTAGATTTCGGTTTGGGGAGGCTACACGAGCAATATTTGGGGAATGCTGTTGTTGGCTCTGTTGTTGAGGAGGTGATGACAGTCCTCCGTGGGATTGAGTCTGGACATTCTGTGGAGAAAGGTTCTGCGAGTATGATTGAGGTTGTGAATGTTGATTGTTTTGGCCCTGTAATGGGTTCGGAGTATTTGTTCCAGAATTTGATTGTTTTGGGAGTGCATTTTGACTCGGGTCGTTCATTGTCATCTCGGTTGATTGTGTTGGAGGATCGGTATGAGGGTTGTAAGGATGCGAGGACGTATGGGTCGTGCCATCTGGGGCAACGGTTGTCGTTGCTATCACAAGAAAATAAGCTCAGGTTATATTGAAAACTGCTATCTAACTTACTGGTCGTGGTTGTGGTAGTTGTCGTCACAGTTGTTCCAGGAGCTTGCCCTTGATTTTGGTGGTTCTGGGTGGGAAGTTGTTCCTTGGGCCTGGAATCGGCTGTTGATGAGTTACTGTTGGAATAATATGCGGAATCTTGGTAACTTTGATCAGTACTGGACTGATTCGAGTTTCTTGGTGGGTTGCTTGGTGAAGTGGTTGAAGGAGCGGTCGTGGATGGCACATCCAGCTTGGCCTTTTCTTTGTGCTTGAAGAGTCCCATTTTCTTATCGCTTCGTTTTTTTTGTAATGGCATTTATTTGAAGGTTTTTGAAGCAAGCTGGATACGATATAATGTGAGTTGATAAGTGAAATAACAGGGCAGGGAATCTGAGGCGAAGGAGGGGTTGATGTGGCTGAGGAGTTCGATGACGTAGTTGAAAACGATCGACAAGTTAGGGGGTGGCTGGTGAAAATAACAAGGAATTTCTCCCGTCAATTTAGTTTCATCCCCCAGTTGATCAAGGTCAAGGTGCGGCAGCAAAATTGGTATCTAACATGGAGTCAATATGAGAGAAGAAAGCAATCCTTCATTTGCTAAAATCCAAAATGTCCGAGCAAAAGGCCGCCGCACCCTACCCAAAGCCTAACAAATTATCCGAAAAAGAGGAGAAAAACATACAGAAAATATAGGATAATTCTCTAATAGCTAAAAAAAATAATACTAGAATAGAGACTTAGTTATATTATTGTTGTGTTGTAGTTTTATTTAAGATTCAAGACTAATTGTCGAGGGAACAAATTGGGAGCTTTTTTCCGTCCCAGTGGAGCCTAGCTCGGGCACCGGTGCGTATTTATTGACAAGAAACAACATATCGTTATATGCGCTGAGGACCATCCAGGTTAGCACTGAACGTCTCGTGGAAAGATATGTAAACAGAAAGTAACCTACGTTTCGCGATCGATGCCACCTGCATGGTGTGCCGATGCCCACATGTTCATATAAATGCAATACAGCCTATTCCGGTCATCAAACATTTCGACAGGCTCACTGATTTCAGCATTCTTCAAATACTCTTCCAAGTAAACCTCCTTATTCACGAACTGATGTCGTTCACACCGCCACATTCCGAGCTCCATTTCGTTGTGAGCATAGTATGCTCCGGCATCGAAAATATACACGTCTCCAGTTTTGTAACTGGTTCCAATATTCCCATCCCATAGATCACCATGGATGAGGGACGGCTTTACTGTACGTCCGTCGGATTCGAGGGGGCCAAGCAGGAGTGGAATCACCGAGTCGATCACGCGAGACGAAATCTTGGAAAGGGCATCCCAAGTCCCATTTTCTTGCGAGTCAATTCTGATAGAATGTTGCAGCATCTTGGTAAAGAACGACTGCCAGCTAGGGTCCCATCTACTTTTTGGTAAGCTCTCGCTTTCATGAACAACAGACGAGAGGTTGCCTACTCTACCGCTTGTGGGAATTTCCCTTGATTTGTTGCCACGTGGAAGCCGAAGCAGTTGTTTGGGGATTTGCTGAGTTCGTGTAACTTTGCTACACGAGAGCAAAATTGTACGGGATCTGGCATTTCATTTGCCATCTCAATATACTCACACAAGAAGAAATACGTCTCTGGGGAAGATCTCTGGAATTTTCCCCACGCGTAAGGTTCGGGTACGATCGATGGCATCGTTTTGTATAACTCCATCATGGAATGAAATTCTCCTTCTAGCATCATTTTTCCTGACTTTTCGGTCGCACATTTCAGAAACCATCGCTTCGGAGTTCCGTCTGCGAGAATTGTCGAGATTTGAGCGGTCACAGTCTAGTCTGAGGAACCATAGCTGTTAGCTTCAACTGTCGTCGTTCCCGGTGGAAATTCTGGTGGGATATATCAGTTCAGTAATCAGCTACATTGCAGCTTTGTGGGATTGGAAGTCTAACTCTCGATTACAGCCGGATCCACAGGGAAGTTTCCTTCGATCTTTGACTCGAGATTTGGTTCATTGGAAATAAGAGAGTGAACTGCAGTAGACATCTTGGTGTTAAAGCTGAATCTTTCTTCTCAAGTTATCCACGAGACCAGGACTAGCCGCTAACCCAATCAGGAGACCGACGCTTACTTGCCGCCCATGATTGGTGGATACATTGTGCAACCCCTCTTGGTTTTCATTCGCTCGTTGCTTGCATATTTTCTGAACAAATTCTCTGCCGAATACTCTTTTATTTTATCTATAAAACCTATCGCGTTTATCCCTTTATATTCGAAGGTCTTTCTTGATGAGTTTTAGTTCTAAATTTCAAGCGTAAGACCAACTCTCAGGCACCACTGGGGTCTCTAGGGAAGTTGAATTGTCAACTCAATTTTCAAAAGAATGAAAAACAAAACGCCTTTTGGTTTCTGATTAAGGGTTAATAAGCACCAAATTGCTACCTTCAATACTTTCCAGGCTAGGTGGCAAGACTCATTTTGCCTGTCCATGGCTGGCGCTTACTTACCCCGCCTCGCGGTGGACAGAAAAAGCGGCAGTGTTCGTACCTGCCTACATAACTCGTTGTTGCAGCTATCTAGGGTAATTCAAAGAAATTACCCTATATACTTCGAACAATTTAGAACATTAACCTAGAAGTCTAGAACAATCAAGCTAAATTGTTTTAGAAAGTTGGAATAGCAGGAATAGCAAGCAAGGTAGGCAAATACGACCCTAATATTTACTGCCGCTTTTTCTGTCCACCGGCAGCCTGTGCGAACCCCACTTCATTTCCAAGGTTGTCATTCGCTTTCTTCAAGCATGGTTGCCTTAAGATATATTACGTACGTTTTAGCGCCTTCCTGATTTGTACGAGTACTCCTCACACCAAAAAATGCGGAGATGCCTTTGAGTTGTGTAGAATTCTTTGGGGAAAAATATATGGGCAAGAAATGGTATGAGCCCTCTAACTCTCTACTTGATATGATCTCCATGTCTAACACAACATTCATAGTGGAAGTTCCATTCCCGGCGCAAGGCTAAGGCTTCGCAATCCAAAGGGGAAGCCTCCTCGACACTGAAAACTTCATCTGTCACACAATCAGCAACTGAAGCCTCCTCATCCGAAGAGCTTGAAATTTCCCAGCTTGCATCCCCTACCCAACTTACTTCCTCTCGACTGTCTCCCCACTCTCGGTCTCGCTTACCAGATCGATCCCTGGATCCTCTTGGCCTGACTGTTTTGTTTGACCCAGGGACAGAACCATCAGCGGATATAATATTTGTCCATGGCCTAGGGGGGACAAGTAGAGCAACATGGTGTTACAATCGCGATCCGGAGTTTTTTTGGCCTCTGAAATGGCTGCCGTTGGAGCCAGAGATTCAAAAAGCTAGAATACTGTCTTTCGGATACAATTCCCAATTTACTACTCCTGGTCCCGCCCCTATAACGGGAATATCTGATTTTGCAAAGGACCTTCTATTTTCATTGAAATTTGCAAAGAATGCACGCCTAGAGGAGATGAATATAGGACAGGTACGCATTGCTCACACATCTCAGAATATTTTTGAAATCGGGCTAATACCACATCAATTATAGAGACCAATAATCTTCATAGTCCATTCCATGGGCGGTCTTGTAGTCAAGAGGGTTAGTTCAATCTGCGCCCTCCTACGACTCCCACGTCTAACATTAAAAGGCATGCATTCTTGGTCAAAACAATCAAGATTACAACGAAATTGTTTCATCTACCAATGCCATACTCTTCCTCGCAACACCTCATAGAGGCACACACCTGGCGGAACTGTTGAACAAAATTCTCTCCGTTTCAATATTTAACCACAGTCCAAAACAGTACGTCGCGGAGTTAATCCATGGCTCACAAGCGTTGGAAGACATCAATGAGCAATTCAGGTTTATAGCACCTAATTTGGAGATCTTCTCCTTTTATGAGACACTCCCTACACGCATTGGGCCCAGGAAAATCATAGTTCTCGAGAAAAATTCGTCTGTTCTTGGGTATCCAACTGAAACGTCGAAGCCCCTCAACGCAGATCATAATGGTGTATGTAAGTATGAGACACAACAAGATCCTAATTACGTGAGTGTTCGAAATACTCTGAAAACCTTGGTCGACAAAATACGGGTGGGAGGACAGGAAGTACGTAGAGTCCAGGACAAAGAACAACTGAAGCTTTTGGAAAGCCTCCTCGATATATCGGAAGCCCCTCACGAGGATTTGGCGTTCTTTCGTGAGCGTTGGACACCGGGAACATGTGAATGGTTACTTTCGAACCCAGAGTATATGAGCTGGCTCGATAGTAATACGGGAGCTGAGGTTCTTTGGCTTCATTCATTTCCGGGCAGTGGCAAGTCCATTCTGTCTTCATTCACCATTAGTAATCTACAAGAGACAGAATTTATATGTGCCTACTATTTCTTTCGATTTGGCAACAGCTCGAAACGATCTATAGGCTCGTGTTTGCGATCCCTTGCTTTTCAGCTTGCACACCAAATCCCCGCTTTCCAAAAAGAACTGTACAACCTAGGTTTGACTGGAGTCAGGTTTGAGAAAGCCGACGCAAGAACAATCTGGAAAAGAATATTCACTTCAGTCCTCTTCAAGATCAATATCGACAGCACCATTATTTGGATAATCGACGGTCTTGATGAAGCAGACTCGCCTCGCATACTAGTCGAATTGATACGCACCATATCAACATCTGTTACTCCGATCAAGGTGATGCTCGCAAGCCGCCGAACGCCTGAACTTACATTAGCATTCTCGAGACTACCAGCAATGAACCATTCACGAAGCTTATCCATAGAAGGCAATGAGAATGACATTCGCCTGTATGCAGAGCAAGAAATAGACTTCATGCGGGCGCCTCAGAAGATTAAAACCCAGGTGGTCGAAGAATTACTTCAACGAGCAAATGGAAATTTCCTGTGGGTCAATTTAGCTCTCAGCGAACTTCTTATGTGCCTTACTCCAGCTGAAATCGAAGAAACACTTGAGGGACTTTCGAACGGAATGGGCGAGCTTTATCATCGAATGGAACGTTCAATTCTAAAATCTACCAGACCAAAGGACAGGGAGCTTACGAAAGTAATATTAACTTGGGCTGCTTGCTCCCGACGACCTATCGTGGTGTCCGAACTGGAGGCGGCTCTGAAACCTGAATACCCAGTCTTGCTTGACCTCAACCATACAATCAACCAAGTATGTGGGCAATTCGTCATCATAGACTCGTCCGGACAACTTGTTATGGTGCATCAAACGGCAAGAGAATATCTTGTCAATTCAAAAGAATCAGCACTCGCCATTCTGTTACCTGATGCTCATCAAAAGATGTTTGCGAAGTGCATGTATTTTCTCGATAATCACACACAAAATCGTGGCTCAGAATGCCGAAATCCAAAGCAGCCATTTTTACTCTACGCTGCGACCTCGTGGCCTTACCACCTAGATTTGTCCGCTTCCAACTCGGAAGAATCTCTTACACTCATCGTTAAGTTTCTGGGCAGCATTTCCGTTTTAAGCTGGATATCATCATTAGCAGAATACGGCCAGCTACATATTCTTGCCCACGCCTCAAGAGCTTTCCATCGGTTTGTTCGTCGCAATCATTCTGGCAATAATATCCCATCGTCGCACAACTACAAAGAGCTGGAACTCGTAGAGCTTTGGGCTACAGATATTATCAAAATCCTAGGCAAGTTCGGGCTCAATCTCGCTAAAGATCCCACAACAATCTTCAAACAAATACCTCCATTTTGTCCCCGAGACAGCATGATACATAAACAATTCGGTATCGGCGGTTCCGAGCTCTCCGTCGACGGCATTTCCTCCACAGCATGGAATGATAGTTTAGCGAAAATAGCTGTTGGCTCTGGCTTTCTAGCAACAACAATCATATGTTCCAGTAACCATTTTGCGATTTTAACAATCCCGGGGCAAATAGCTTTATACGACATGATCACTTTCGAGAAAACTCATCTACTACAGCATGGAGAGTGTGTCTCGGCTATCTCATTTAGTCACAGTGGTGAAAACCTCGCTTCTTCTGGGTTTCGTTCCACGAAGGTTTGGTCTGTGGCCACTGGGAAGGCATTTTTCCAAATTCAGAACCCACCACGGACAAGAGCATTAAAACTTGCATTTTCTGCCGACGATAATCTTCTTCTTGCCGTTTACGATGACCGAGGAATTAGAATCGCCTCATTGACTGCAATGGAGCCAACTTGGTCTATTTTTGACAAGCTATTAAGGGAAGAAAGCTCGCTCGATCAAACAGTCACCAACTCGCCATGCTGTATCTCATTTAGCCCCAACGCTACTCTTGTTGCTGTTGCATATCGTGGGTTTCCGCTTTCTGTCTGGAGTATCGATCCACCAGAGCTTATTAGCCGATGTCGACGTAACCCTCAAGATCCTAAACATTTCTGGGCACCAGTGGAATATCTAGTGTGGCATCCGTACTCGGGAGAGGTGCTTGGTATCTATACTGGAGGACATTTGTTCAAGTGGCACCCATACACTGGCATACACCAGGAAATTCAAGCCTCGGCGTCCATAATCGCTTCTAGCCCAGACGGCAAATTCTTTGCAACTGGCAGTGGTACGGGAACAATCAAACTGTACGATTACGAACATTTCTCTCTTTTATACCAGCTGCCATACGAAGGTGATGTTATAAATGATATCTCGTTTAGCCCTGATAGTCAGCGGCTTTTCGACCTACGATATCATTTTTGCAATATATGGGAACCAAGCCAACTTCTAAACTTGGACGACGCAGCTGAGAATGGAAAAGAGGGTTGCGAATTGGAAGATACCAGGACAGCAACTATATCCGAAAGTGTGGTTGAGATTAGAGATCCCATTACGAGTCTATCTGTTCAACCTCAAGGCAAACACCTGGTCATTGGTAGCGAATCGGGATTTGTGAGTATATTTAACAACTCCAAGGGTGGCCCACTGTCGAAACTTTTCCGGTCGTCCAGTATGATGGCTATAGAGCATCTTGATGTTGGCGAAGATGGCAAATATGTCGCTTGTGCAGAGTTAGGAGGGAGAATAACAGTGAAATCTGTGACACTTTCCCACTCTAGTAATTTGTGGTCTACCAAGTCCATATTTGAAACGAAGATAGAGGTGGAATTGGGCGGTATCAAACAAATTATGTTGAACCCCGACAGTACAATTCTTCTTGTTACAAGTCGCAATACTGCAACACTCTTCTCTTTAGACGCAAAGTTCGACACCATTTATAAAACTATAGCGTTTGAGAACTCGGCAATGCGCTGGATTAGACATCCTTCTGAGCCAAGCCTTTTGCTGGCATTTACTGCAGAGTTTGTTAGGGTGTATCAATGGACAGGTCTGCTCGAAATGGCGGTGCTCGAAATTTTGAACCCCGCAATGAGAAATTTCAAGGCACAGAATAGCACACCACGTATAGGAGTGGGGTCCTGTGACGATGAAGAAGCTTTTAAAATAAGCCGACTAGGAATAACCGTTACCGTTTCTCACATTATATTTCATTTTAATGCAACCTTAAGGTCAGGAGGGCGGCACCACCAGACGTTAATTTTTGACGTATCGACTTTCATATTCACACGAAACGATACCAGCAACCTTCAAATTAATGCCCACTCCATCCAGCCCTTTTTTCTACCTGAGGAATTAGAAGACAAAATCGAGGTTCCGATAGGGATCTTATCAAGGAATCGATTGGTTTATATCGACAAGGATTTTTCGGTCTGTTCGGTGCGAATCAGTGCGTCTGTAGTATATGAGAAGACTTTGCGCCACCACTTTTTCTTACCCCGAGATTGGATTGAGGGCGATTGTTTGGACCATTGTACATTGCTTCCGGATGGCACTATCCTCATTCCACACAATGGAGAAATTGCAACCATAAAAAGCAGTGTAATGTTAGAGTGGTAAAGTGTGAGATTTGGGTATGTTTCTGGGTATAAATACTTATGGGAGAGGTTTAGGGATGATCAAAACTATTTTCCGAAATTTTGAAGAAAATGAGATGATATATATCTCTAGTCTCCTAGCCTTTTCGAAAATTATCGTCTTATTCTTGGAACAACAAAGGAAGATGGTGTTCTTGTTCAAAAATTGACTTTGTAGTGTCTTTTACCTTTGCGTGATTTGAAAGACACCAGAATATGGGATAGTTGCTCATTAAACTTACAATTGAGAACTATCATGGCATGGTCATTTCCCTCCAAGACATTCCATATCTCATTACCACCCAAATTGGTAACATCATACTCAGACAAAGCCCCGCAAAAAGAGTAAAGCACCACCCCACACCTATGAGATCGATTATCAATTGAAGTAAAGCCAGTCCTCCAGCCGAGAGGGTGCAACGGACGATATTGAGAGCTGCTTGCGCACTTGCAGGAGATGTTGGATGGAGGTCGACGAGAAGCGTACCACACATCTAATGGAAGCCAACAAAGGGTTTCTGGCATGGCAACGGGGCTTTCCCATACATTAAAAACCATGGAGATCATTGCTCCGATCAAGAATTGCAAGATCAATGGAACTGCAACAGACTTGACAACAATTAGCAGTTGGCTTTATTTTTCACGCAAATCATGGAACAGTGAACTCACCGTACGATTGTGAAGTGCCCAGCCATATCCAACAATGCACACGCTGCTGATGAGTACTGGATACGAGATACTTCGATATCGGGCTTTTTCGATAGGAAAGCCAGCCATGTCATCACCCGCGACTTTGTCTATGACGAATTCATGATCTCTAGCTGTGCGTCTATAGTCCCAGTTCATAATCTTACCTATACACTGTCAGACAAGATCCAAACCAGGAGAAATTACATAAAATAATTTACCTGAGAAGAAAGATGCAAGAGCACAACCTGCTCCAAAAGGAAGGTAAATAAGTCCGGCTTCAAGTTTGTTGAATCCATATAGTTGAATGAATAACGATGACATGGAGGCTTGAATGCAACCATATGCCATGTAAAAGACACCATTGACAAGAACTATTAGAGATGTGCTTCTATTGAATAGCAGTTTTAAACAAGTGATGGGATTTGGAATGTGAAACTTTCGCTTTGGGAGGGTTTCTTCGTCGGTATTACTTGGTTTTTTCGAGTGCCATTGATGCAAAAGTGACCAGATAGTACGATGATGCCAACGTGTTGAAATGCTTCCATTTCCTGCTATGAGGCGAGATGTTTCCGGGAGGAAGAAGACAATTAGAAAGAGGCAGAATCCAGAGAGCATGGCAAGAAACCAAATATCCACCACCAGCCGATGTATTCTGACAACGCGCCCCCTAACACTGGGCCTAGACTGGGTGCAACATTTGGACTGGAACAAAGATCAACCCTTTTCCTCACGAGAACTCCAGAACATGAAATTCACTCACCCACAAAGAACTGCACCGACGAAAGACCCCCGCTCTGCGGGACTTGCAATATCTGCCACAATACCGTATGCAATCGAAATCGTAGCTGTTCTGTGTTTTAGCAACAAATCCCAACTGGTTCAATAGGTAGAATTATATGAGTCTTACTCTGAAAAAAGAGCTGTATCAAGAAGGGCTGTACGAAAAGGTCTAGCACAATCAGAGATATTATTGGAGAGGCTCTAGAATTTGAAAGTCAATCACTTAATTATTCCAAACCTCCTCTATAATATTTTTAATTGACCTGAGTTGAGAAGAATAATAAGACATGCGAGCGAGCACAGAGTAATGGTCGGGTCTCTTACCTGAGCTACCAACACTCTGTACAATCCTCAGAACCAACAATGCGGACCAACTCCGCTGTAAGGCCAACCCCACATTTGCAGCACAATATATTGACATGGTCGAGATGTACACCCAACGACGTCCGGCCATGTCTGCCATGTCCCCGATAACAGCGGGCGCGATTCCAGAAACGACCATATAGGAAGTGATCGTAAGGTTGATCAGTTCTATCGAGACATGAAGATCTTTGGATAGTGAAGTAACTGCGGGGTAGTAAATGAAACTACTCAGCGGAGAGAACATGCCGGCGAAGGCGACCAGAAAGACGATGAGCCTTTTCTGGGTTTTTGTGAAGGTTGAATATGGCACGGGAGGCACTCTGCTATCGTTTTCAGAATCAATAAATATGCCTTGATTCTTGGATGGCATTTGATCAACCGGGTCATTGACTCGACTTTTCTCAATCACGGCCATGGCTGGAAACACTTGGAATCTCCCCTCATAAGCGAGCAGGATAGTCGTAAATGTCTAGGTGATGAAGATTAAGTGCGTGTGAAACATAACAATTTCAGAAAATTGAGTAAATTGAATTCCAGGTTAAATACATCGACGGCTATGCAATGGAGTGGAGCAGACACGTGAGTTGGCATTTTTCTTTGTTGTTGTTGGAATCTGGAATCCCATCGTGCTTCCAGGGCTTTGCTCTGTAGTTTTTCGGAAATCTTTCAATTTTTATAAAAGATTCCAGGATGGACATTCCGTTATCGTAACATTTCACGTGCTTCGGCGCGCAAAATTAAAAATCCGTTGATGCGCTGGCCAAGTTTCGCATGTTTCGTTCGAAGGGGATGGATGGAATCACAGAAGCGGTGCCGTGTGAAGAAATTTGAAGGGTACCCTCGGTATTTTCTTATGAATTTTCCATTCACAAAAATCACAAATACACTAAGTCAAGACCCTGATGCTCACTTTACTAATAGTTTAGGTGCGAAGACAAAATCAACAAGTACGACCACCGCTCACTGCTTGCCCTCTAGAAAAACCGAACCTACAAAAGAACACAGCCTTCAGAAAATCAAAACTCATACCACATTTCAGTTCCATCCATGGGGGGTATGATAAAGGCGGACCGCTTCTAATCCTCCATGTTGCAGAAGTAATCGGCGCAAGCTTCAGCAACACAAACACATGCCTCATCGTCCACTTCGAGAGATCTGCCACATTGGCAGTAGGGCTCATCATGTCGTTCTCCACAAGTGGGATTGGTATTATCCCACCGCTTTTGAGACCATGTGACATGAAGAGCATATCAAAAATCTTCGACATCCGCTCATCGCCTTCTTCAAGCCGGCGATAAAAAAGTAGTTCCGTTTGAATCGCTACCCACAACATTCCATTGATCCGACTTCGCCCATAAAAATTATTATGTTCTGGCTTAAAGTGTTGACATGGTTCATAGTCGTCAGGATCGGCTTCACTATCTGTTTCCTCCGCATCGCTTGGCTGGTCGATATCCATTTCATCGTCGCTATACTCCACATACTCTTTAAAGTCATCTATTCTATTTCTAGTTTCGTTGTTTTTCCTTCGTTGACGTCGACTTTGACTTGATCTTGATAGCCTTTCGTCTCTTGCGAAAGAAAGTACCGCACAAAAAACTTGCCAACCGAGCTTTGCATCTTCGGTCCACCAGGTCATCAAAGTTCCAGGTACTTGTTCTGCTAGTTTCAGAGTGTCAATGGGAATGATCCATGGTGTTCATCAGACATTAGAGCAGCTAGAGTCGCTGGTTTCCTTACAGTCACTGCAGTTGCCCTAGGCAGCCTCCAATGCATTGCTTAAAAACCCAAAAGTGACTTTCCAATCAATACCCCTGCCTCGTACGTTTGAATGTTTCAATTAGTCTACACCAATACTGCAAAGAAGTATTTCGGATGCTTGCTAGAGCAGTGCAAAAGTTGAACCTCCAATCACATTGTGTTTTGGACTAGGCGGAAACGGTAGCTATCATTTCCACTGTAACAAAAATAATCCACTTTCATTCTATTCGCAAGCGTTCTTTTGTTCCTGTGGAATTTGTTCTTGTGCCATAAAAACTATGTCCTTGTGTGACGCACAAAACTGGGTTGAAAACGCTCTAAGGAGCCTTGTATTTGAAGGTGAAAACTCTGCTATATATATAGGGAAAATGGGGTGTTATGTGACCCCATTTCTCGTGACACCTTGAGGACCCATTGTTCGCTTAAAAATGTATCTATATATGCAACGGTCGTTTCTCCTAAAAGAGTGGAAAAGGAAGCATGCTCTTCATATCAACATCATTTTCCCAACAATACTCTACGGGGCCTGCAATATAACCTTTTCCAGTAATAATTCCCAATTAAGTTTCTCACGCGTCCCCATATCTTTATCAAAGAAGAGGTAATCTACCATCTTCCCGTCCTATTTCATGTTAGGCCTGCTACCTGCTACTTTTACTTCATACTTATCAGCTTCTCTCAGCCATCGGAAATACCAAACTCCAGGCTCAAGCAATTCCACACCTACTCAAACCACACTCTCGTCCAATACCAAAAACCACTCTTTCTATCCATCAACCGACCACTCAGCTGCCCTAGGAACCCAATCCTACTACAACACAGCTATATTCAATATGACCCCCGCCATGACACACGCGGTATCGGAACCCAATTCTCAGAGCACGGCTCCTACTCATACCCTCAATCACCTCATCCTTTCACCGAACACCTAGGTTATCATCACGAAGTGGATTACAGGAAGGCAGGGGAAAAGGAAATACTTGAAAGACATATTATAGGAAACTCTGCCGAGCAGTATGCTCTTTTTTCTATGATCCAGGCAATGGGGTACTTTCAACTGCTGGAGGGGGTGTGTAAGCGAATTGATGAATTCCCTGCATGTTAGGATTTGATGTGGAGACTAGAAAGTGGTGTAATTTAGAAGAGACTGGATCTTGAGTTTTACCAAGCTTTGAAATTGATAAGCTGCCGACATGCTCATTTGCAGGGTTGTTTACCTTCTATGGCTCTACGATTTTCATCTCTTCACTTTACTTGCTGGGTCCCTCCGGCTCTTAGCAGTGTATTAATTAACTTGGTTGAGTTTTCCAGTGAATGTAGAAGTGACATATCTCATGACCGCAGTGTTGTCCGCAAAGTCTTGCGGGCGCTCGCTATAGACAAGAAGAAAAGCGGCAGTAAATAGCTTGTTGTGCCATGCTTTCTAGATATTACCTCAATACTTTGGAACAATCAAACTTTATTATTCCAAACCATCTAGGTCAAGATTAAATTATCCTAAAAGTATTTATGTCCATTACCTTAAACTACCTTGATCTACCTAGAACAATGAGCTAGGTAGGCAGGTACGAAACTGGAGTAGTTGCTGCCGCCTTTGTTGTCTACCGCGAGGGGCGTGAACTTCGCTTAGCTTGGGTTTGTCGTGTGACAACCCCTCTCTTTCTCTCAAGGAATAGATGGGAACTAGTGCTATTTCTCGTCGAGGCCTGTACCTTGTTAGAACACTCATGGTAATTGTGTGAAAATGGCCCAAAGAATGAAGATATCTAAGTAGCTTCCGAATGAATGAACGTAAAACTTCATAGTAAATTATTTTGCAGATAGGACAAACAATCACATCGATGATTGGAACTTAGGAAGTGAATAATTGTCTTCCCGTCTAGAAAGCTCTTCTCCTGAATATAAGATAAAGTTCTTGAAACTTTGTTTCCTATGTAGCATCTACGTGTTGTCTTGGGCTGCTCATTAATCTTCGGGAAATTATACCCATTGTTCGAGAAGACTTAGAAGAACGAGATATAAAGGCCCGTGTTCCTTGGACATCTACGAAGCCGCTACTAGGATGTCTGTTTTACAAAATAAATTTGGTCCCGGAAAGCAAGGCCTACTTCGCTAGTTACAGGGCCTCAAATTTTCCCCATTCGATTTATACACGCGATTGCACCGCTTATCCCTCACCTCCAACGCCTTCTTCCACAGATTTTGTCTCCCCTTCCACTCCCACCCACTAGGACAAGCATCAACAGCACACTTCCTCTCCCGCACCTCTCCAGCATATCTCTTCAGTCCCGGGAAACTATCAAAATTCCACCCTCTATGTTCCAAGTAAGCAACACAAGGATAAAAAGCGCAATCGGCGATACCAAATTCGTCCCCCGTCACAAAAACACTCTCTTGTAAATACACTTCCCAATGAGCCATCTCCGCCAGTGTGTTATCAACAACTTTAACAACCCGTTCTTGTTCTTCTTCCAAGATATTATCTTCAAAGCAGAGCTCGATGTCTTCGAATATGTCGTGGGCATTTTCGGATTCGTGGAAGCGGATGAGAGTTCTCGTCCAGTTTTCGTCTACGGTTGTTGTCCGGTTCATGTTCTTCTTGTATTTCTGCTCCAAGTACTGGAGAATAGCCATGCTTTCAATAAGTGTATTGCCCCCATCGGTAAAAGTAGGAGTCTTGCATCTCGGATTGAGTCTCGAAAAGGCCGCGCTTCGGGTTTCTCGTGGTGTAGACATGACTTTCAGTCTCTGCGGGGTATATTCTACATTCAACTCCGAAAGCATCATCATTACCCGCCAACTGGGGATACTGCCATTGACATAATAGAGCACCCTTTCGTCCCTATTATTTTCAATGAACTTCGTGTCTTTTCCCGGGATCTTGGAAAGCTTGGATTCCGCTCGACCGTAGTAAGTCATGATCTCGCTTAAAGCCTTTCGATGATGCTCAGGTGAGGTAGCTCCTACGCACCCTGGGAGGACATAAACATGAAATTCATGGAAGAAAGCATCCGCAGCAGCGGCTTTGACGCAATTACTCGCACTAACTCCAGCGATAGCGACCGTGGTGATGCCCTTACTTCTCAGGTGCTCAGCAAGACCCGTGTTTGTGATGGAGGAGTAATAATGCTTGACCAACACAGTATCGCGTTCCTCGCGGACCTCGTCGCAAGCTGGGAGAAATTCGGCTCCATAAGTGCCGGGAGTACAGAAGACTCTTTTACCACTATTTGAATGCGAAGATGCTAGGAACTCCTCGTTCATAGGTACATTCTGGTATCGGAGACCTCTTGGTCTGGTAGACCACGCAGGGGCTAATTTTTCCTCCCCGTATTCTGAGCGGATCCAAATGATATCCCACTTCAAGACCCTAGCCTGGGTAATCACGTTGATGATATTCGTCGCTAGTTGAGGAAACTTGGCGACATGGTTGTTAGTCGGCATGGTTGTTAGTCGGCATGGTTGTTAGTCGACATGGCTCCATCGTCGGCAAGGAAGTCATTTTGGAGGTCGATAAGTAGGAGGGCTGTAGACATCGTGATGGTTTTCTTGTGGCGTTTCGAATAGTTTTAGATTTGGTCTCGAGTTTTTCTAAACTTGTTGTGATAATTGGTGTGATTTTTCTGAAATATTTGGAGTAATGAGGAGGTAAAGTTGAAGAATGAATAGCATCAGCGTATTAACAAACTACTCAACTACTCGAGTAGTACTCGAGTAGTCGTGAGTAGAGTAGAGTAGCAGTCACTACTCTACTCTACTCATTTAATACGCTGAATAGCATGACCGGAAAGGGAGAATGGGAGACAACAAAGAGGTCAGCACTTTGTTACTGCAGACCTGAGAGAACAAAGACTTCAATTAGAGGAGAATCTTAGGAAAACTTCATAAAAGTTCAAATAATTATAGGTTCGCTTCCTAGGTGAATGTTCATCTAATGGTTGAGTTAATTTGACACACGGTGTTGGTGGGTATGACTGAGTGGTTATAAAAGTTGGTGTAAAAAGGGAGTATTCATTGATTCATGGAGGAGGAAAGAAGTGTTCCTACATTCCCACTGAAATTACGTGAATAGACTGAGATCGCAGCAATGCTCTTTATAGTTGTGATTCAAACGTCAAGTTTACAAGGCTATATGAGACGCACCAAACGGCGGACTAAGTCACTTCTCACAAATTGCAAGCCATGAGCCAGGACCCAATATCAAAATAGCGGAAAATTTAGTATCAAACGAAAGAAATAAGAAAGTAAGGTTAGAATCCAATCGACAAAACATCTACCAAGCTATAAACAAATCTTCTACCGCAGTCATACCTATAAAACCAAACTTCAGCCTTTAGAAGAGTAACTATCAGCGTAAATCCTAGAGCTACCCACGAATAAAATATCAAGGCGCAGGAATTCGTCAAATACCAAGAGCAGAATACCCATGCTTTGCTTCCCTGATCGCTCAACCAAGACTTGGGAAATGAATTGAATTCTTTGAAACGACTATATTTATATTAACTTTATTTGCCTACAAGTGGTGGGGCAATTGACCAACACTGACTTATAACACAATAAGAAGCCGACGAGTAAATAATTCGCTTCTAAATTCTCTAAAAATCCTCTGAATTTTTTTAAAGAATTATGCCAGAATAGAAGGGGGAAGGTGCGGGGAGTAATAATAAGGCATCTTATCAGCACAGCTAACGGTATACTATACCAAAGTACAGACCGAATCACTCGCTCAACTGGCACAAAGCATGAACACAAAACAATGAATTTCTTCTCTAATTTTAACCCGAGCCCTTTCCAAAAATCTAACAGACCCATGACTCCTTGCCCCCAATATAAATCATAATCCCAACCCACAATCAAGGCCCATCACTCCCATTCGTCAAATCCTCCGATTCCGTCTTCGACAGAACCTGAAGAGCCTGCCTCCCCATCTCCTCCCTTTCCAACGTCAACTCCTTCACAAACAGCGTAGAAATCAAACCAATCCCCGACAACACCGTCGCAACAATCCAAATGAGTCTAACGGGACCCGCGTAGAGATGTAGAAGTTTGCTTTTAATCTCCGGCGAAATATCAAGGGTACCAATCGTAGTGATGAACGATACCGCATCCTTAGCATCAGGTAAGGAGACATTGGGAGGGAGTTCTATCCGCTTCGCCGCGCGGGTGAAATCGTTTGCGAAGATGGATGAACCGAGTGCGACACCCACAAGAGCCCCCACCGCGCGAAAGAAGACTTGCATACCCATCGCGGTTCCAGCATCGTCAACTGACATGGCAGCTTGAAGGGGAATTGCCAAAGCTGAGAGGAGAAAGCCGCTTCCTATTCCTGGGGCAAGTTGGACAACACTATATACAGCCTTGCTGCTATTGCTAGAGAGCAATATCATAGTCCCGAAACCCACCGTGCATAGAAACCAACCGACCCAAAGAGTCCAAAGATAGCGTCTCGTTTTGTCGATCAAAACCGCGCAGATGACAGCGGAGGGCGTGAGGGTGAACATCAACGGGAAAGCGTCGATGGCGGATTGAAGAGGAGCATGCTGGATCGCGCCTTGAAAGTATAACACTAGATAATAAACCAGAACCCATATAAGGATCCCTTGAATGAATGAACCGAAGAATGCCAGAGAACTCGTCCACGTTGCAAAGAGACGATAGTTGAAGATGGCCTCCTTGGGGTATTTCTCGTATCGAGCGAGAAGAGCCAAAAGAACCAACCCAAAAATCAGGGGAAATAGCGTCTTCCAGCTTTTCCAAGGGAACAATTGACCGCCCCAGCAAAGAGCTAAGACGAAAGATGTCATTCCTCCCATGAGCAAAGCAATCCCGATGTAATCAACACGTTTGAGCTTGGATCTAACCGAAGATTCGTCGACTGCTAGAGTCAGGAAGAGTGTAATGAGAATCAAGGCAAGTCCCATCAAAGGAAGATTGATCCAGGCAATCCACTGCCAGGAGGCATATTCAGCAAAGACTCCTCCGACGATTGGCCCCAGTATCGAGCCAGCAGCCCACATCAAACCCAAGATCCCGATGTAGAAAGGACGCTCTTTGAGAGTAGTGATGTCGGTCAATATAACCTCAGCCAGTGCTTCGATGCCACCCCCACCCACTCCTTGTATGGTTCGTCCCGCGATGAGCATTGCTGCGTTCTTGGCCAGCCCCACAATGATGGATCCTACGCAGAAGAACAATATGCACAGGTAGAGAATGGCCTTTCGTCCCCAGATATCGCTCATGGCTGTGTGGACTGGTTGGAAGACGACCGAGGAGAGGAGGAAGGAGATGCCGGCCCAAAAGGCTTCCAGCGAAGTCATATTGAGCTTGTCCGCCACAACCTGTGATTTCAAGCTGTCAGCAGAAGCTCAATTGCTGCGGAAGAATACACACAGGGAGGGCCACAGCCAAAATTGTTGCATCGAGAGCACTTGTAAAAGCCACAACAGACAATGCAATGAAAGCCAACGCGAAACGGAGACCCTTCTTCTTGGATGGAGGGGGCTCTTCATTGATCGTCTCAGCAAGCTCGACCTTCTGGTTGGGATTGGGATCCGCTCTTGCGTATGCTGGTGGTGCTGGTCGGATTTCGAGGTCATCTGGTTCAATTCCTTCAATGGCGCTGTTGTTGATATTTGCGGCGACATCTTCTGGGGAGGCTTGGATGCTCATTTCAGAGAGATTCTCCGTGAGAGCAAATGCGAGCCTTGTCGCGTTGCTATCCTCTGTTGCAGTAGACATATAACTATAACTCAATGACTCCAAATAATAGCAATAACATGGAATGTGTACTGAAATGATGGGTAAAAAGAAGTCGGACCTACTTGTATACTTCCCTTTGATCCATGTGGGATTTCTGCCTATATCATGGTCGAGATAGAGTTGGTGATACTTCTCCGCAGGAAGGTGCGATGTATGAAGTTATCTGCGCTTGAGGGCAGTCGCGTTGCAACATTCTTGGCTCGAGGAGGGGGACGGGGAAGGAAGTTGAGTCTTTCGCGCTCCATGATGTTTTCCCTCCATCGCCGTAGTATCTTTTTGAGGCGAAATTGTTTGGGGCAATTAAAGAGATATGGCTTCTCAAACAATTCTCGCAATTGTTTGAGAAATGGAAGGAAGGGGAGAGGGGAGAGGGGAGGTGTTTTCAGCTCCCCACAGTAAGCTCACCTCAACATCGGCCCGAATTTCGGCCGATCCTAAGATCACCTACATAGTTCTCACCACCACACCGTATTCCGCGGAAAGCGAGGAATCACACATCATATTCTATATCTCAAATAAAATGCATCGCTTAATTCAATCTATCGGTAAATACTGTAAACATGCCCAAAGCGGAAACGTAAGTGCGAGTCAGTGGCACGGAGCACGGAGTACCTGGGACCTTTGCTATTACCTAAGACACCTGCATGTTGGAAACCAACCTACTAACATTGATTGCCTTTCGCATATAAAATCATCTCAAGAACCTCCTCATGCCCGTCGCTGACACCCGAAAACGAGGTTATCTTGGCATTGTGGTAGACCTTATAAAACAGGTCAAGCCGCTGTGACACTCAAACCGAGAGCACTGACTTCAACAACATAAACCGACCCCTCCCTCTCTGCCCCTCAAAGATGGCAAATCTGAACGATGAAAACACCAGCTACGATGTGATCATCGTAGGAGCAGGCATCTCCGGCATCAACGCCGCCTATCGAGTCCAAACCGAGCTCCCAGGCGCAACATACACCATCATCGAAGCTCGTTCCGTCATAGGAGGAACCTGGGATAAATTCCGCTATCCAGGAATAAGAAGTGATTCCGACATGCACGTCTTTGGCTTCCAATGGAATCCCTATCATGGCAAAGAATCAATCGCAGATGGTGTCGATATCTTGAATTACATCCGTGATTCCGCCGCTTTATACGGGATCGATCAAAAGGTTCAATATAACCAGAAACTCATCACCGCGAATTGGTCGACGGAGCAGCAATCTTGGAATTTGTTGCTTGAGAATGAGAAGGTAGAGAGCAGGGTGAATGGAAAGTTTATATTCTTTGGCACGGGGTATTACGATTATGATGAAGCTTTACCGACTTCAATCCCAGGAATCGAGAATTTCCAAGGAAAGATCATACACCCCCAATTCTGGCCCGAAGATTACGACTACACCGGCAAGAAAATGGTCATCGTTGGGAGCGGAGCAACAGCAGTAACTCTAATCCCAAATCTTCTCAAAAAGGCATCACACGTCACCATGCTCCAACGAAGTCCAAGTTACGTCCTCACCCAAAAATCTAAAGTTCCTACCACCAGCTGAATCACGAAACTTGTCCCTGAAAGCTTGAGATTCGTCTTAACCAGATATGAGATGTTGGTCCTACCAACCCTCTTCCTAAAATTCTGCCGTACATTTCCCAACGCCGCCCGAAACTTCTTGATGAAAGGAGTCGTACGACAACTCCCCTCCAATATACCTTCAGACCCTCATTTCGTGCCTTGGTACAACCCCTGGGAACAGCGCGTCTGTATCTCTCGCAGCGGGGATTTCTTCCAAGCCTTAAAATCAGGAAACGCAGACGTCGTAACCGCCAAAATAAGCACCGTGACGAAAACCGGGCTCGAAGTCCTGCCCGTAGGAAGTACCACTCCCCAAGTCATCGACACAGACATCCTCGTAACAGCCACCGGCCTAAAAATCAAAATCGCCGGCGGAGCAAGCGTCACAATCGACGGTCAACTCCAAGATATTTCCAAACTCTACCTCTGGAAAGGAGTCATGCTGCAAAACTTCCCCAATCTCGGCTACGTAATCGGTTACGCGGCTGCCTCTTGGACTTTAGGCGCTGACGCCTCAGCCTTCCACATTTGTCGCATTCTGAAATATACGCGAGAGAATGGATTGACAAGTGTGGTGCCGAGAAAGGATGGGGAGGTTAGGGAGATCCCGGTCATGCCTATTAGTTCTACGTATATGGAGAAGGGGAAGAGTTTGATGCCTAGATGTGGGGCGACAGCTCCGTGGCAACCAAGGGATAATTATTTGTATGATATCTGGGAGGCGCGGAGGGGGAATTCTGAGGGTCTTGAGTTTGTATGATTCTTTGTGGTGGGGGTTTGGGGGGTTGTTGATAAGATGAGTTGTTTTGTCTTCATGGAACAATTCAAACTATTGGCCTGGAAATGATTGTTCGAAAGACGTGGGTTGGTATTCTAAACTGCCCCAAGGGTTTGTAATAATTCTGAATTAACCTAAAAAGTTGCAGCGACGAAAGTTCTATACTGTCACTTCTGTTGTCCATCACGAGCGGGTCGACACTTTATTAGTTGACTGCCGGGGATAAAAACAGGGCCTACAAAAGTATAGATAGCAATGGGCTTTGATTGAGATCTATCAGGATTCCGGTTAGAGAAAATAGAAGCATGGTAAACCCATTCCGGGGTTCGATAATATCAAGATTCTGGAGATACCTATCAGCGTTTTCCTTTCTCTTAGTCTTTTGATCTTTTCTTTGAGTGCTTTGTGGCCTTGTTTTTCGCCTAACAGAGAGTAGACAATTTTGTTTGGCAAGCCAAAGGATTTTACTGCTATTTGTAGGTCACCTGCAAATAGAGAGACGTTAAAAAATGGCACCGGCTATCGGCCACCTACAAATAGAGAGATTTCGAAAATTACACCGACTATCGGTAGGTCACCTACAAACAGCTCTACCTTGAGATTATACCGACTATCAGTAGGTCACCTACAAATTGCGAGGTCTTAAGATCGCATCTCCGCTTTCACAAGCATTACCCCCACCTAAAAATATGCGGAATAGTAAGCAAAAATAAGCACCCCATATTCAGCAAAGACGACGGAATATCAACAACATCTTTGGTGGTCTAGTGGTAGGATGTCCGTATTTCTTCGGATTCGAATTCGCGGAAGTCCAGGGTTCGATTCCCTGCCGGGGAGATATTGTTTATTTTCTTTGCTTCTTTTTTGTTTAATTGTTTTGGTGGAACTTGCACCGGCTATCGATAGGTTCTTCGCAAATAGAGAGACTTTGAAGATTACATTGACAATTGGTAGGTCACCTACCAATTGACGAATGCGTTTCATAGGTTACCCGTGAATAGCAACCCAAATTATTTCTCGCTATTCCTGGTTGAATTGTGGCTTATTTTAATTTTGCTACTCCTGGGCACTCTCTTATATTTTTATTACTTCACAGATTCTCAGGTAGTTAGACTTATTGTGCCCAAGATTTTAGGATAACTAGGAAATTCGGTTTTTTGTTCTCCCGGCCTCCTCGAATAATTATTACGATCGAAATAAGGTCTACTGATAACGAATGACCCTCGTCATCCCTCCCTCACCCCTAAAACCAAGTCTAAAAAAGAGCCACAGAACTATTTCCCCCTCCACTTCTCGATTTCGCAGCATCATAAAGCCCCTGAATATCCTTCTTCCACTGCTCCACATCCGGTCGCAAAACTCTCCGATCATAAGTCAACAATCCATTAACCTCCCCCTCTACATCTGTAGTCTGTGTCCAGACTCCTCCACTACAAGCAAAAAGCTTGGTTTGATCGATGAGTTCACCGAGCAGGATATGCGCGCGGTAGTTCCAGGCTTGGATTGTAGTGTCGATTTCGTAGGTTTGGTTTATAGTGTTTATTGCTTCTTGGACGTTCCAGAGACTGTGAAGATGGTTAGTGGAAAATGGGGGATGGAAAGGGGGAAGGGAGAAATACTGTTCTATTGAGACGTTTTGACCGATTCCTCCGAATTCTCCTTGGAAACCTATGCGGCTTGGGTCGTAGGGTGTTGATGCTGTGGAGTAGAATGGGGAACCGCATTGTGGGTTTGCGTAGTGGTGGTTGTCCTGGAACTTCAATTCAGTGACTGGGGTATTGCGAGGGAAGGGGAAAGTCATACACTAAAATCTCCCGCTCCGTGATCAAACCAACCCGTGGTGCTGTCAATAAGTCTCGTTGGATCGATTGCTCGAGCTCTATCAGTGAGTCTAAACTCGGGATATCCTTCGATTACTTGTCCCCATCCTTCGTTGTAAATAACCTATTCATGTCAGAACTGTCTCGATCGTTATCCCGAGATGACTCACCCAAATTACAATACTAGGGTAACTCTTGTGTTGATTTATCAAAATATCGAGTTGGCGATCGAATTCCGCCTGCTGAGCAGCATTCGGTAAATACGTGATACTCTCACAATTTGGCCCGGTATAACTTTGAATAGGTCGAAGAGAAGGCATGTCTTGGATGAGAAGAAGACCAAGTTGATCACATGCTTGGTAGAATAATGCGGTTTCGACTTTGATCTTTAGGACCCTCTGTCAGCAACAACACCTTAATATGAAATCGTGAGGTATATCAAACTTACATGTTTTCTCAACATATTAAAACCAAGCCCCTTCAACATTTCCAAGTCATAAACCATAGCCTCCCGATTTGGGGGAGTATACAATCCATCTGGCCAATATCCTTGATCTAAAGTTCCAATCATGAAGATAAATTCTCCGTTCAAGAGGGGACGTTCGATTCCATCTATGACTCCTCGGGAAATGGTTCGGAATCCAGTGTAACTTGTGATTTTGTCTCCGCCCAAAGTGACCGTGAGATTGTATAGATGTGGGGAATCGGGAGACCAAAGTTTAGCAGATGGAATCGTGAATTGGAATGCATTTCCGCTGGTGCCTGTGTGTGTTGCTACTACGGTTGTTCCTTCGTACACTTCAACTTGGACCTCTGTCGAGGTTGTGTTTTGGGATGAGGTGTGGACAGTGATGTTCAGCTGGCCGTTCATGTTGGCATCAACATCAAGCTGCGTAATATAGTTTTTCGGTGCAGCTTCAATCCAGACACTTTGCCATATTCCACTGCAGGGACGATAGAAGATATGAGACGGTCGTAATGTCTGTTTTCCAATCGGAATTACGTATTCTCCGCTATCGGTTGGATCATGAACAAATATGAGCCTGAAATTAGTAGGTTAGCGAATATTTGCTAGCTGGTTTTAGAAGGTTCACATACAACTCATTATGTCCACCACTGAGGAAATCCGTCACATCGATCGTGAACTCGAAATAACCACCTCGGTTGAAGCCAGCTTTCTTGCCATTGATAAAAACAGTTGCTTCATAATCGATCGCACCAAAATTTAGTAAGGTTTGCTGGCCCGACCAATCCGAAGGGATAGTAAAAGATGTCGAAAACCAGGAGTAAAGTGTATCAACACCTTGAATTCCTATTCTTATCGTTAAAATAAATTTCCAAACCATCAGCATTCCTAGAGACTCACCAGACAAGCCACTCTCTAAGCATGAAGGAACCAAAACCTCATGTGCCAAAGTCTGATTAAAAGGAGGTGATTCAAGAGCGTCCAAACTAGAAGCATCTTGATAAGTCCAAATTCCATTTAAACTCAACCATTGAGAGCGTTGAAGTTGCGGTCGTGGATATTCTGGCCAGGGGTTTGTGCCGGCGGTGTATGTCCATGGAGTTGTGAGTGGTGGTTCCTTGACTGCGTATTTTGTGCTGTTGTATGAAGTTTGGCGTTTGGCTTGTAGGGGGATTGGGTAGTTCGTGCTGTCAACTCGGGCGATATTGGCAGCGAATGTGAGAGTTACTACCATTGGTAGGAGGAGACTAGTTGTGAGACGCATTTTTGGTGTTTTTTTTAGTTGGAAATTATGAGGGGCTTCGATTTTAAAATACTTTACGGGAGGGATAAAATGAACTTTCTTCGCCAGTGAATTGAGATATTACATCATTGAAGACTGGATATCAAAGGAGTGAATGAAATGTTGCGATGTCTTTGGATTTAACTTACTTTTGTTTCCCCACACTTCCCCGGAACTGACAGAAATCTCACTGTAGATCTCCCATCTAGGAAGGTAAACACCCTTGATGCATCGGTAGTACAGCCGAGTAAGCACTAAGGTAGGTACTCCATTCTTGAAAACTCGCGATGCGAAAACTGTTAACCCTGGGAATACAAGGATCATACTTCAACGAACGGCTTCCCCTTTCCAGCGAACCACCCCTCTCATACATAACTTCCTTGGGGAAATCCGTGACAAGGAAACTATTCCGGCTTCCCCTCATCAAACTCTGCATGTCTAAGATTTCATTACCTTTGTTCTACCAATTTTAAGCATGTAACCTGGGATTTTTGTGTTGCTGTATGCATCACGAGTTTTACTAGACAGGGTTTATCATTTGCCGACGTCATTCTTTGCCGGTCATGTAAAGCACGTACTGGGTTTATTTTGAAGTCGAACGTTGCGTTACCCCGCTCCCCGCACATGCTAACACCTTGGCTTTGAGGGAGGCGGGGTTAGATGTTGGCCGAGAAGGATCTCGGGTTATCTCGAATTGAAAAAGTTCCTGCTTGTAGGGGTCTTTGTGAGTGCCCTACGAACTGGGGACTCCACGGAATTCATAACTTCAATCTTCATTAAGTGCAAATGAATGTATGAATACCCCTTGTCATTATTGAGTCTGCTCTGTTATTCAATTTGAGCTCCCTGGTAAGCTTTAAAATTATTCAAAACGTGAGTGGATATCCCCTTTTCAACTTCAACATACCTTACAGGACTTACTGGTGGTCAGAGACTGAATTATTTGCATCAGCAGTAGCAGAAAAATGGCCAGTTTTTGTTGAAAAGAAGACTAGGAGTTATAGCTTCCAAATGACCCGCCCCTTTTAGCTGGACACTAGTCGCTTACTCGCTAAGCGAAAACAACACTGCCACCTCTCGTATTCAAATCGCGAATTATAGCGTATGAGCTGACAATTTACGTAAAATAGAATTGAATTTAGCCGTGTTAGATCGAGTTGATTAGAATCACTTATTTGTTTCTCTAGCTTCTTTGGACATTTATTGACTCGACTCTAGCTGGATTTAAAATGCTCAGCGACATCTTTTGAAATAGAATGATTGGGAAAAAAGAAACTTTGACCGCAAACCACTCCCGCCTCACGAACTGAATATCATGGAAGTCGGTTTATACCAGTTGTGTCTGTAAGACAAACACGTTCTACTTCTTCCCACGATTGGATTCGATGATGCTTCCATAGAAATAACCCTTCTTACCTACCACTTTTATGTATAATTTACGTACATGCTTATTCTACAGGGCAGCTTCAATGGTCCCTTCTTCATCCTCATTCTTTTACGCCATAAACTCTCACAATAACTAAGTGAATAGCACTCGGGCTGTCCGGTTAACGTGACCTTGGAAGTACCATTGGTGTACATAAGGACAAGAAGTTACTCCTTCCCTACATAATCGATGGTACAAACACTACTTCAGAGCACCAATCTTACACTACTAAGAATTACCAACAAATAGTTTTACTCTGATTTGTCTGGTAGACTCTTTGCACAGGTTTCTTCTAGTTGCTTTTCGCCTTCCAATTTCGCATCCAAAGTAATTATATAAGGTGACTAGTCCGCTAAACAAATATTTTCCACCAACACGAAATCCTGGATCTCATTCTCGGACTCGAAATGTCACAAAACCTCGTGATGGCAGAGATCGCTAAGGCCTCCTGGCAATGCTGCAAATGCGAAAACTCCTATGGAGTGGTACGTTACCCGTCTACAAATTTAGATAAAAATTCTGGTACTAATTGAGACCAGGATGGGCGATTGGGAAACGAAATATGGCTCGATGCCGATTGCAACAGAATGTGGAAGCAGGGTATTGACGAAGTCTGCGGGCGTGCTCTCGTTAATTATAACGAGCGAGTAACGACATGTAACCATACAAGATGTCAGTATTGTCGTGATAAATTAAGTTATCGAATTGTTCAGAATACAACCTGATATCAATTAGTGCGTGTACCCAATTTAGGAGTTGAGTGGTTGTCTCGCGGTACCAGAAAATCCAAGGTGTTACCGGAAAATTATTCTCTGCCTTCTCATGAGGTGCAAATTCCTGGAAATATAGACAAAATCTTTCCCGCATTCTTCTTCCTCTTAGAGACCGGCAATTGGGAGTAAAAAGAATCACAAAGAATGAAAAATATGGGCCGCGAAACTCGCCCAACTTTTGTTGATAATGTCTGACAGGGATACAGAAAGCTCAGGTATATATTTACCTGTTTTGAATCTCACTAAAATATCGCCAATCACAGAAAGCTCCTTTGTCAAGGAAAGGGGCTGCAGGAAAGCTGGCGGTCACGTGAAGTGACCCGGTTCTTGTGGGTGTTTCCATGTTGAAGGTTGACGCTTCTCGCGTGGGGGTTGGCCTGTTGGTTTGCAATCAAATAAAGAATCTAGATATCATTCATGGGCAAATTCGATCAATTTTGCCCAATTTTGCCGCATACTAATTGGGGATTCGGCTAAGCGAGTATACAGGAGACTTCCCAATTTCTATCCCTTTGTTGGGGGATTTTAGCCTGTGAGGATTGAACTTACAAAGTGACAAACTTTCATGCACATGCAAAATGGCTATTACCACTGCGATTCTTTGTTTCGTAATTTCACCTGTAGCACTGGGTCATGGAAGTGCCTCCAACATCTGCCAACTTCCAACAGGCGGGGTTCAATATTCAGAATCCAATTACATACGAAGGTATGTTGACTGAATGTTGGGGTTTGGAAGTGATGTTGTCTGTAAAAGGACCAACAAATCAAAGACTGCGTCCCCAACCTCATCGAGGATCGAGATCTCTCAAATCTCGGAATTTATCGGTAACTACATATCATCGACTACTTTCATAGGACTTACAATGCTTTCCAATTATATTTCCTTTTTTAGAGGGTGTGTCGAGCTTCTGCAACAACATTCGCTTGGTGGCTTCACTAGTTGTATCGTATGGTTCTCTGTAGAGTAGAGTAGCAGTTACTACTCTACTCTACTCTACTCATTTAATACACTGTTTCTCAGGCTCCCATCTCAACAACCCAAACCACATCTGTACCGACGCTGAACCACCGAGATTGACGTCTCTTTTTGTTCCCGGATTCGTATAGCTCGGCATACAAGGAAACGAATATGAATTCGTATCAGCAAGTTCATTGAAAATCCAGACCTCAGGATCTTTCCAGTATTATATTTCACGTTACTCGCAATGAATTTGAAGAGCTTCCAAAATTTCGAAATATCGCTTATTTCTTTCCATGACCGGTTGGAGCTCTTCAAACACCAAATAGAGACATTTTGAAGTTCTGCGCCAACTTGGTTTCTCTCATACCTTGGATCCTTTGAGGCTTTGAAGTCCCCTAGAAAACAATCCTTTCATAATTACAATTGAGCTAGATACTTGGTATATCTCCCTCCTCGAAGTGTTTGGTCGACCGTGATGGTTCTTTGACGGATCTTTAGGTACCTCATTCCAGTTATTTCTCCCTGCGTCCGAGGTTCTACTGGAATCGTTCCGATGGAGTTCTTTGGTGGTTTTCTCTGGTTATAAACTACTAATCTAGTTGCTTGATCTTGCTCTTCCTCTTCAGCTGTGAGTTCTTCAAGATCTTCAACTTCCATCTGTTGATTTCCCACATTTTGAATACCTATCCTCGCGATGTCAGGTCCGAGCGAAAACAATATCGACGACATAGCCTGGCAATGCTGCAAATGTCAAGGCAAAAGAGGAACGGTAAGACAGTTCCTCATACAAATAGCCTGAACTAATACAAAATAGGACGGAAAGACGGAATCCTGGGTCGACGCCCACATGAATGAAAAATGGGAAAAGAGCATAAATGAAGTCTGCGAACGTGTGATTTGCGGCTCAGATGGCGTGAATAAAACATGTGGCCACGTTCGATGTTATTACTGCCGCTGCAGACTCGGGAAGAATTGGGTTGATTCAAAGGGTAATCCTAATCGCACTGAGCAGTTCTGGCTTTCTGGTGTTAAAGGACGGCAGACTACCTGGCAATAATCAGGCTTGTTTTGTAAGATAATTTGCTCTCGCTTAAGGAATAGTCTCATATATGATTGACTAGATAAATTAACTTCTCCCCTAGCTTGATTTCTTGTGGTTGACTTTCAAAAGTTAGTCTCTCTCTCTTAAAATAGTAGCTAATAAAGCGCAATCATACTACTACCTTACTAAAACAATAATCAATCCCATCAACAATTGAGAGCTGGGGGTCGTTTTGAAACTAGAACTTTAGCAGATCGCTTTCCTTGACCTCCGAGAATAATCGTACAATAAGATGAAGATGGCGGAGAGTAATGACTGAGCGTCTTGTCTTGAATCCTGTTAGCGAAATATTAAGCAGAGAAATAATTTAGGAAGGAGGACATTCTCAACTAATTTTGTACTCATGTACTCTACACGTAACTCATTTTTGGCCCAACTTACTCATGGCTTACTCGTGGTTTACTCGTGGTTTACTAGCAACATTTTCAGCCTCCAACTATGAAGTATAAGTTAGCCGATATTTTGTGGCTTACTCCGTCCCTCCGACCTCGACCTCGCGCTACTACTACGACGGAAATAAGAAGCGAAGGCACTACTCGAGCTTGAATAAAGTAAAGTAAGAGGGGTTGCCTATTTTCTTTTGTTCTTCAACCGGCTCCATATAATGTGAACTTACTCTTTACTGTTACCCCACTAAAGAAAGATCTTACTGTCAACAGAATACAACAGAAAATTCAAAGGGCATAAGACGAAATTTGCGCAATGAGAAAGGAAAATGGGTTGGTATGAAGATCCTTGAACCCAGCTGGAACTGCTGGAACAATTTGCTCTCAAAGTCACAGCGCTAGAAATCAGAAGGGAGACAAATCCGCGGCTTCTAATTTCGGTGAGAGGTCGGTAGAGTGCGTGAAGAATTACGATTATCAGAGGACTGATTGTGCGTCGATCGGCGACTGTTTGTAATTATACAATATAAGTACAGTTTGATTTTGTACACGTGTCAGAAAAACCTATTTCCAGAGTCTTATGCAGCGACTTTCATAGCCTCTTGTTCTTCCGGTACATATCTCCTTGGAATCAACCCCTCAGCCATCTCAATAGCTCCATCCATATTATTTTTGTTGAACAAAAAGAGTCCTTGTATCGCAGCCGTGCTGGTATGCATTTTAGTCTTGGTATCCTGGCCTTCCCCAGCCACGAGTTCAAGCTGTTCAAGTCTTTGTAGGAAACGCTCTAGACCTTTCCCATCGGTGTCGACATCTCCGTAGAATCTATTCCACATCTCTGCAGCTTGGTATCTTGTAGCTTCCCCAATTCGCACAGTGAGATCCACTCGACCAGGTCGAATCAAAGCCTCGTCTAGTCGATCGATGTGGTTTGTCGTAAGGAAAGCTATCCTTTCCTCTCCAGCCGCAACACCATCCAAAGCATTCAACAAGCCCGAAAAGGTGACAGTCGAACCATTATATCCATCTGAATCCATCTTTCTTCGATTCACGAAGGCCGAGTCTGCGTCTTCGAGAAGTAGGATCGTTCGCGGGGGCAATTTCGTCAACATCAGCGCCAATTTGTCGTCCGTTATTCCTCGTTGACTGAGATCGATAATCGACACGCCAAAATCTAGTTCTCCAGCTAGCGCTTGAATGAAAGAACTCTTTCCGCTACCAGGCGGCCCATAAAGAAGATAGCCTCTTCTATATGGAATTCCGCGATCAACATACCAGTCTTGACTGGCAAGGAAATCTTTTACATCAGCCACCACTCGGTCCTTGATTCCGCGATCCAGGATAACCGACTTGATAGGTCTCTTCTTCCGAGGTTCGCCAAATGGTTTCCATTCCGTATGTTCGACGGTATACATAGTCGTCTTCCCTTCCCGAGCTTGCACAGCCAGTTGATGTGCCTCTCTGAATATATCCTCAAATACATGTCTATACGCATAAAGAGTTGTAAAAGTGACCGTTTCATGCGGCTCCCCCGTCTGCATATTCGCCGTATTATGCTTCTCTCGATTTACCGCGATGTACGCATCTTTGACTCGTATGATATGTTTGCCATAGCCCGGCTGGAGGAGGAACTGCGCATGCATGGGCTTATTGTGTATCGATCGAGAGGCCGTGTTCATGGAGAGGTGGTGCATTCGAGTGAGCTTCGATTGAATGAAGCCGCCAGCCGAACGAGGCTGCGAGAGGTATGCGAGAACCCATGGGAAGGAAGGGTCTTGTTTGCTGATCTCGACATTGATGAGAAGTCGCCGTTTGAGTAGAGATGCTCCTCGGATCACCGTACGGCGTGCGACTGCGGCGGCAGCTCCCAGACCTGCGAGGCCGATGCCACCGGCGAAGAGGGGGTTGTTGAAGAGGGCATCGAGGGGGAGGATGGACGACGCAACTGACGTTGAGGGCGGTGGGGTTGTCATGGAGAGCTTTGGGGAGCAACCTGAATTTTGGGAATTCCGGGGAGCTTCAAAAAGGATTCCGAAGTTCTTGCCGAGACCCGCCGATCCGATTCCGATTCCGCATTTGATGAATCACGAGAGAAGTTATTTGAAAAACATCAAGATTTGCATTGAAATTGTTGAGTTTGCCTTATTAGTTTCTTAGACTATTCAACATGATAGTCGGAAGAATGGAAACGATTTAGACACGTGATGCTATCCAGACTCTTATCCGATCTCGGAGGCCAGTCATTCCAAGACGACAACATCCAGGTATTTTACATGAACACCACAACCACTTTCCTTGTTTCGCCCTACCAATCGAATAATGTATCTCGTACTACTAAAACAATTATGCCTCCTTATTTGACACCCGGACCTTTATTAAAAAGACTCGTAAAGGACGACTAGTTCACGATTCATGATCATCATGAAGAGTCTTTCTCGACAACCTCACCCTCCAAATACCTCCCCCGCCATTTAGAATGGTGTCTGATGTTTGGCTCTCTTACGAAGATGGAAGCCATTGGAAGGAGTAGCCATCGCCAAATCAGCGTCTGGGTGTAATTGCTTGCGCTTCTCGTGAGTTTGCTTGGCATTGACCAGAAGAGGATGGATAGGACGTCGTGGATGCTTCGCTGGAGGCGGTGGACTTGTCATGATAACACCTTGCATGGTATTTGGTGATTCGTTCTCCATCTCAGGTGTGTTGCTGTATCCGGCGGTCTTGTTGGTGGTTTCGATGGAGGTGATGGGTTCGGTCGAGGCGAGGGGTGCCATGCGACTCTTGCCTCGAGGGGTGGTAGCGTCGTATAATGCATACAAAGGTTCGTTTCGGGAACGGAGGGCTCTTAGTTGTGCTAAATCTCCGTCAGAACCAGGAAGATGTTGATCGGCCTTTTTGGGTGTGTCCTCCTTCTTCACCTTTGGTGTGAGTTGGGCATTAATATTGATCATACCCTGAACTCGTCTGAGTTGGTACTTGCTAGTCCGATTGTATTCATCTTTGTATTCAGGCTTTGGTGAGAGTTGCTCTTTGAGGTTGCTGATCCAGTCCTTGCTCTCATCGTCTTCAATTTTGATTCTGCCCTTTGGTGGTGTTGCCGGGTTGTTATTGAAATGCGAGTTGGTTGGATTGAAGACGGGACTCGTGGCTCTCGTGATCGGCGGTGCCATCAATGCTAGAACATTTCCAGTACTCTCTCGCGCAGGCTGGCTCAAGCTACGGAAGATGAATGGTGCTGGCAGCAGAGCTCGTGGCGCCTCAGGTGGAGGTGTATCTTCAAGTCCAGCACAAGCAGCATCCAGAACGGCTTTGGCTTCGGCCTCGTTGTGTCGCCATTCCTCATACAACTCTTGCAACTCGGGCACCTCATACGGAAATGGCTCAGCCCCTTCGCTCTTGTCAGTGATGGTTTGCCCGATGAGGAATTGTCAATGGCACTCACACAAATAGCGCCATTGCATGGCCTCGACCGTATGGAGAATGGTGATCGAGTTTGCGAAACCCATTCGCCTAACTTCTTCAATGCAGAGCTTGTAAAGGGCCTTGAAACCTTGCTTGGTGCGCTCGCAAGGAGCCTCGGCCATGGATGATCCTTCTTGCAAGAACTTGTCGAGCATCTCCCGAAGGCGCGATTTGTACAAGTAAGCCATGATGGTGACTTCTTCTTGTGGACTTTAAGAAGACGGCAACGCAACAAAGGGGAAGGAGGCGCAAAGTATTGGAGGCAAGTTGATGGCTTGGCTGGAGTAAGCGCAACGCGACCAAGAGGTGGAGAGACAAATTGCTGGAGATGAGTTCACTACTCCTACTCAGCTCTGTCGCGACCAAGAGGAAGATGGGCAAAGTTTTGGAGTTGAAATGATCAACGCCCCCACAAGAAAGGACTGAATGCTGGTTAATCTCTCCCGGTTGAGGTAACTTGCACAAAAACCAACGCGTCCGCGAAGCCATCGGTGGTGCGGTCATAGCTCGACCGATAACATATCCGACAACATATAAACAAAGCAATTCACCACTTCAAGCCACGACCACTCGGAGGATTTTCGCACACCCCCTCCCCACCTGCCCCACAGACCCCATCAACTCTTCTTATTTACAAATAAGCATATTTGTGGTATCAATTCTTGTACGCAACCTTGCCTTAATAAAAACGGGCGTGGTTGGGCGGTTACAAGCGCATGTCGCACCAGCAGCGTGAAGCTTGGGCATATCCTTCAAAAATCCTTGAGTGTAATAAGGGTTTTCTACAGGCTCTCCTCTTGGGGGGTCTTGATTTTTGCCGTTTTTTTGGTTCTTTTGGGAGTTTTGGGAGTTTTGTTTTGGGGGAAGGCTCGCTTGTTTTGGTTGGATCGGGAGAGGTAAAAGCGGCGGTCAATATCAGACCATGCTCAGTGGCGAGCTACCAATCGGCGCTAGGTTAGATATGAGCACGGGGGTACTTGGTGTCCACAGAGCTGCTCCAAAAAGTGGACGATGGAGATTAGAAGTGCTGGATTGTAAGAGTCCTGAGTTTGCTCTGAGTCCATTGCCTCGGGATTTTTGTGACAACATAGAATATTGTGAGAACGTTTAGAAGAATGAAGAGGCAGAGCTTCTCATTCTTCTAAACCTTCTCAGACAATGTTACTTTTCCCAGACTAGTGCGCATAATCAAAGTAAAGGAGTTGTACTCGGAGCAAAGCTCAGATTTCTAGCGTTCACATTGCAGTGCTTCACCTAGAGGTCACAAAAGAAAACCAATTCCAACCAAATGATTTCCTAGAATCCCGTCGAGCCCATAATGATTAAACCCACATAACGAAAATCTCAAGAGGAGATAGCACTCTCACTCCTCCACCGGTGTTCAATACCCCGAATCAATTTCGAAGCTTCTTCTTCAGTATACAACCCTATAAGCGTTGTTGCGAAGAGTCTGCCTTTGTTTCTCGTGTTTCTGTGTTCATCTCATCCCTTTTCTGTTTCGTGTACCCGTACGTGTATGAATAACGGTCGTTACCACTAGAATATCCACCCAATGCCACATTTTGTTGTTGATACCCATACGCAGATGGACTTGGGGAATTGCAACTGGATAACTCCCCTGGTGCTCTGATCGGTAGGTTATAGTAACCACCGGACAGGTTCTGGGGTTACTTGAGCTACCATAAGTGGTACTGAGAGAATGTCAATTTTCCCTTGGGTCGCTTATTGAATATACTCAGCTTACCTGGTTGACTAATTCTGTTCCACTTGTGTGTATCCGTATGAGGTGGTCTGATTTGGGAATACACTTTCATGTGTTAGAAGAATCTACAAATTCGTGGGTTCACTTCGCTTACACCTTTGAATAACTTTGCTCGATCTTGATATCTCCAGATGGACGTTCAAAGCTGGACCCGACACCAGTGAGGCGCTGATCTTCGCGGGGCTGGGAAACTGGGCGCGGTTCAAAGCTTGAAAAGTTTACCTTACGATAATACTTTTGAAGCAATTCAAGTGAGTCCGGCTCCAAAACCCCAATATCCAATACTTTGACATTCGTTCCCACAATATAAATACACCCATCGTTCACTAAGGATGGATTTGAAAGTTTCTCACTGCCCTTGGACAAGATAACTCTCAGGGGTGTCTTCATCACCGCGGGGTCAGTCTTGGGGGTTTTTTTGCCAGAGTAAATCGGAGCATGCTCCTCGGGATCAATATTTGGCTTCTTATAACCACGACCCTCATAAGAGGTGACTGGCAAACAGGTGCAACGCTTATGGCTCTGTTTGAAATTTACTACAACGAATCGCCGAATTTTCGTGTGAACCTTGTCTCCGTATTTAACATGATATAAAAGTCTCGTTTTTATTTGTCATTCCTGAAGCGGGAATAGTCCACAGTGTACTGAAAAGTCGTCCCGCCTTGAAGAATTTTTTGTAGTCGCTATAGCGGACTTGGTAACGCGGATCTAATTTTTCACAGTGACCGGGAGTGCCGGTCACATATCTGTGGTCGTCTTCGTTTTCTTGAGGAGGTATCGCTTGTTGACAAGTGTCTGTTCCTACTCCCGGTTTCCTAACGGTGATAATCTCGTGCATGGAGTGAGTATTCAATGTTTGTGGGCTTTTTTTGCAGTTTGGGCGGTACTATAGGCCATCTCTCCTGTGATTTCACCGTTTGGCGTGTCGTGTTTTTCACTTGCTCGTTGGTAGGAGGGCTATGTTGATCGCTTTTGTTTCTAGCTGCTGGGGGCAATGGTGGAGACTGGCGGAAAGAAACATTCGCTATCCAGGTGCACTCGATTTTTTGTTTTCGATATTTAAGGGTTCGTAGGAGAAATGTAACCCTTCTCCGAGTATCACATCGACACAGAGACAATCGACGACCAGAAAAACCGAATTGGTCCATAAATCTGGACCGTCTTCCCTATAGGACCAAGCAACCTTGATGAAGTTCCCCAGAGCTACAGAAAGTCTTAGTCGACCAAGCGCCATTTTGCTAATTTCGCTTTGTTGTCCTCTTTTAGCAGACATCTCTACCCATTTGCCCTAACTTTTGTATGAGTGGATTTCAATAGCATGTGTGGCCAAGACAGGCAGTTCCAACTCGGTATGGATGAAGTCTTCTATCGGAGATGAATCTTTAGTGATATCAACAGTCTTCTTGTCAACTCCCTCTTTCTTTGTCGGATTTTTCCCTTCGCGAAACAAAAATTGATGATAGCTGTTTCATTTTCTGAAAAGAATAAAATATTTAATTGGGTTTTTACATACATATCTCTGATATTGGAACTTCAGGCTGCATTTTGCTTTCTTGGGGTGCCAGTGCCGGTATAGGAGCGTTGTGTGTAGAAGTGACTTTAAAGATGTCTTTTTCCTGTCGTGCAGGAACTTTTGGAAGTATGGACAACTCTGCTGTAAATTCCTCTCGTAGTTTCTCTCTGTTTTGTGCTGCCTTTTTCAGTTCCTCTTGAAGTAACAAGGGCAGTCGCCTGTCTCGCAAAGCTCTTCGGTTCTTAATTTCACGTAGGCGGTTTCTTTCAAGATTGGGAGGCAATTCCTTCTCGGGGAATCCCCTGTGACGGGAAGTATCTCATTTCCAACGCTCGCGTTGGTGGTTCCTTTCAGAACTCGGAGGCCGCAGTGACGCAGTTACTTCTTCTCCCAGAGATCTTCGAGCTCTTCTGCTAGAATCAGGTAATTCTGTCCTTGTAAGCAATTCAATGTCTTCCTTGCTTTCGACGGGGTTTGCAATCGTAAACGGGGTTTCGGAAGTTGCACCACTCAAGCAGATCTCATCCTTCATCTCCCACTCCTCTCCTTTGAAAATATCGTCAGCCCCACGTGCATCAGAACGGAAAAGTTCGGCGTCTACCTATCAAGGGATTCAATGTTTCTAGTGGCATTTCACTCAAAAATGGTATCGAACCAGCTCCCGTTGAATTCAACAACAGTCCAATATTGACGAACAGTCCAAAGGAAGATGGTTATGGCTTTATTTTTCAGCTCATGCGTCTTAGTCTTGGTTTTCTTGCCGTTGTCCAATGGTTGCTTCCATCTGTAAGTCTCATTTTGCAGGCAGACCGATGGGCGGACTCGGCACCTGGGCTCTCCCGCTGAACAGAAATCACCCTCTGTGGGAGTTTGACGAAGGACAATGGATCCGATATCAGCATTATCTGTTGCGGGGACAATTGTGCAACTCGTCGATTTTGGCTCAAAGTTATTTTCCAACACCAAAGCTCTTTACAAATCATCCACCGGGCCTTGGATGTCAATGTACGGCTCGAATTGTTCACGGCTGAACTTCAAAGCCTCCTAGTGAGATTGCGACGACAACCTGAATACATTATTATTCTAGGACCTTTGACAAAAGAAGAAACTCAACATGAGAACAAATTTTCCTTTCTATCTGAGCAGGCTGAAAGGGTTGCGGAGGAGCTTGTCGAGAAATTGGGAACCCTCAAGACAAAATGGAAGCATCGAAAATGGGAGAGTGTTCAACAGGCTATCAGAATCGCGTTCAAAAAGGAGCAGATAACCACCCTGGAGAATAAATTATCCAGTTTTCGGTCGGTTTTGAACACTGAGCTGCTTGTCACTGTTCAGTATGTGAAACTTGCGAACTACCGAAGCAGGCTAATATCAGCATAGAGCAAGGCTGGATTCGCAAAGTCTACATACTTCGGCTCAATTTGAAGCTCTCGACAACCAAACGAAACTTATCATATCTACCCTCCTTAACGAGCGCGCCAAATCTGCCACCTTTTTAAAGACCATTGGTACACATGTCGGCCTCCAGATACTTGCAGTCACCCAGCTTCTAAGCCGTCTAGAGACCATCCACCAAGAAGAGCATCAGAAGACAAGAGATACAATTCTTGCTCGGCTTGAAGAAATGGAATTAACAGACGGATATCAGTTTTCACCTTCTACTGGACTTCATGAGTTTAAGCTGCGAAACTTGGTCAACAATGCAATTCTGGAATCGCTAGAGTTTCCTTCCATGAACACCCGATATGAGGATACCGTTCAAGCTTTCCCAAAAACCTTCCAATGGGTTTTGCAAACCCACACATCTCCGGAACATCCCTGGAGTGATTTTGGGGGCTGGCTTAAAGCTGGAAAAGGAGTATATTGGATAAATGGAAAAGCTGGATCAGGGAAGACCACTCTAATGAAACACATATTCGACGACCCGCAAGTCCATCATTATTTGTCCGGTTGGGCAAAGGATACCCGTCTTTGTATCGCGACCTTTTTCTTCTGGGGCAGTGGTACTAGAGAACAACGATCACAAAGTGGCATGCTACGTACCATACTATCTCAAATTCTAACGACAATTCCGGAACTCACACCCATTCTTATGCCTCAGATTTGGGCCAAAATATATACTGATTGTATCGGAGGAACTGAAAGTCCAAGCTTTTCTTGGACTTTACATTCACTCAAGAGTGCATTTAGTTTGTTTGTACAACAACGTCAAGTTCCGTTGAAGACCTGCTTCCTTGTCGATGGTCTTGATGAGTTCGATGGAGAACCTAATGAAATACTCCCGATCTTCAAAGAAATTGGGAGCACGGATAGCATCAAAGCATGCCTCTCAAGTCGACCCAAGTTATTTTCAAACAAGCTTTCTGATTACATCCTGGGCTCAAGCTTCAAGACATGACGTCCCAAGACATCAAACGATTTGTGAGCGAAAGCCTTCACGAGAATGAGCAGTTTCAACTTCTTACCGCAGAGGAACCGCAAAACTCACTAGCTTTGATTGCAGAGACAGTTGGAAAAGCAGATGGTGTTTTTCTCTGGGTCAAACTTGTCGTTCGCTCTCTTCTCACTGGAATCCTCAATCGCGACTCCATACAAGAACTCTTTCTACGTCTTCGAAGCACACCACCAGAGATTGAACCCCTTTACGAACATCTTATTCGACGTATTGAACCGATGTATTTGCAATGGACGTCCAAAGCTTTTCGAATTGTGCAATCTATGTACCAGATCAAAGACGTGATTGTCAATGAAACACTTACACTTCGTGGTTTTTACTTTGCGATTTGTGATGACCCCGATTTCGAAAATATCCACACCGTTAGCTTGGCATGGATACATAGAAAGTGCGAGGACACAGAGGTACACATTGTTACCCGATGTGGGGGATTGCTGGAACACGGTCGAGCTGAAGATAGAGAAGAAAGCGAAGTTCGTTGGTTCCATCAAACAGCTCGACACTTCATCGAGAATAGTATCTACGGACAAGGCATACTTCAGAGCAGCGAAACAGGATGGACTCCTGAGCTGGCAATGTTCAAGTCCACTGCTCTTGAAGTCGTATTTCAAAAAAGATTCCATCCTGAGTCAGAAGACACAGTTCTCCCGTCGCTATTCCAAGCCTGCTTAAGGTACGCTCAACGATCGCATAACAACTCATCTTCTCTTCCAATCCAACATAAATTCCTGGACCAAATTAAGGCCGGTCTCCTGGAGAGTTGGTCCTGCGGCCAAAAATGGGTTCGTAAATTCATCCACCCTCTCCATTATTCCGAACGGGCCCCTACAGGTGTTGACATGAACATGGCGTTCCTGGAAATCGCCACAGAATACACCCTAACAGGCTACGTACAAGGGAAACTCTTTCAGAGATCCCTAACAGATCGCCATAATATGCCCAGAAATTGCTGATACATAAATTATGCCAAAAGCGTTACGATGAGAGTGAAAATAGTGTGGAAGATGAGGAAATGATTAATCTACTATTAAGAATTGGAGGATTCAAGAAACTGGTTTGGGGTGATGAGAAGCTTATTGCAACTGGTAAGCCATTCCATCACATCCCATTGCTAGACTAACGACCGGAAGTCACTGGACCGAAAGACACCCGAGAAGAATTACGAAGGGTAGTACACGATTATCTAGGCCACGAAACGAGCTTTTTGATAAGAATTGACTATGATCCTTTGTATAATTGAATAGTTACCGAAGTTTGTATGCGAATGTAAAACTCACGAGTGTTTCATACCGATAGATATTTAATTCCAGAATGATAGCGGGGTTTGGTGGAGGTGGGTTTGCTGTGACTTGTTTTTTCTGCCAACTGATACAACTATCGCAATTCTTGACTTTTTGACCCCGAGTTAATTTCTAGAAGACATTCTTCTAGTTAGATGTCGTTTTATGATATAGCTTTTCATTAAATATCATTAATCTATAGCGTTGTGCTGAAGTGAACCCAGAAACCATCGCCCGTCGCTAAGCGAGGGTGGGGTATAAATTTGAGAAAGTTACATATATTTACCATGTTTCCTCCCAGTCTCCCAGGGCCCCAGAACTCAAGCTATATTTCTATCGAATAAATAAGCCAAGCAGAATTTTCCAATTGGTACGCTGAAGGATTGGATGTTGTGGAATGTTGTGTTGTTGGATGTTGGTATGTTAGAGAGAGTTGTGCAATTTCTATAAAACAGACCCATTTTCAAATCACCAACGCTACCTAAACCATGAGCAACGAGAATTTGAAAAAGATGTGACATGTTTAGGTACTACCTAAGAGGTAATAATATATTCTAAATTGCACGAGGCAACGTGATATTTCCCATGTACAGGAGCAGGTTCTTTGACTTTGAACACTTCCTACTGTTTCCCTTCGCCCTTCTCCTCATTCTCCTCATCCTCTTTCTCATCTCCTTTCTCTTCTTCTTTCTCTCCAAACTCATCAGGATCAGGAGATCCCAGCAAAAGATATAGCATCTGCTCTAGATATCCCGACCGAACTGTTGGCAGTGGCCAAAACTGCGTTTCTTGAGTCGTCCCCTCATGATCATGAAATTCCCACCAAAGATCACCTAGCCTCTGATCTACACTTTCTCCACAGGCATACGCGTGATGATAATCATGCCGAGGGCCATGCTCACACCTAATAATCTCTTCTAAGCCTTCGAAGTTTTCCACCTCCTCATTCCAGAAATCCGACTTCCAGCGCGTCAAATACGCAATTATCTCGCCATAACAGGATCCTGACTGGAGGTGCCAGGCCCACCTTCAAACTCGAAGTTAACACGGATAACAGGGCAGAGAGATAATTAAACGACTAACCATGCATCGCCATCAGAGCAATCCCCCTCAACCCGCTCTTCGCTCTCCACAAATTCGTTTTCGTCGCAATATGCTACAGCCTCTGTACTCCACCTCCACATTCTCTATCCGCTCGTCCCCCATACGCTCTAGCCAAGCTGTCATATCATTGGGGGTGAAAGCTTGGAAGGTAAAATGTACATCATTCAGACTGATAGCTGCAAGAAGGGGAGTCGTTTCCTCCCAAACCACACAACAAACTCTTGTCAATGCCCATGGTGTATGACGTGGACGAGGCGTTTCCCCTGGCTCGAAATTCCTCGACGGCTTTTCTTTCGTGAGGTAAGGTCCACTATAGCCTCTGTCGGGGAAATTGCCAATGAGAAGTACCTCGATTGCAGTAATTCCCGTTTTCTCATAGCCAACCTCGAAGGTGGAGGGAGCCATAATATACTCATATATCATATGGCGGAGCTCAAAGGGAATGCCTAAGAAAGAGGCCTGGGGAAAGGTTTGTGTTGCCATGAGTTTGGTGCGGAGAGTTGTGTTCGGGGGCAGGAAGAAGAAAACAAAATAGGGATTTTCGGTACAGAAGTAGATGAAATTGTGGAGGAAAGTGTACGTAAAAACCAAGAAAATAACGTACGTAGCGTATGCAGTCACGTACGGAGGAACTACCAACCGTATTCGCGCTTGCTACCAATCAGGCCGTATCATTTCAGTCTAGCGCCTAACAAAGTGTCAAAGTTATTCCTCGTAACTTGCGTGCGCCAGCTCTGGCTAACACTAACGTGAGTTACAAATACCACTGTTTTTAGTGCCGAAAAAAGATATTCTAACATAATCAAAGCGCAACCAAGTCAATAGGAACCGTGCAATTGAGATGAGATTTTGGATTCAAAACAGCAACTCAAGCAAGCCCACATTTTACAAAGAGAACTTGGTACAGCTTCTGGTTATACATAACAGATCTAGAAGAAATACGGAGTAAAGGCTAGATCGGGTGTCATAGAGTGGAAAGCATACTTTAAAATTCCAGATTCATGCAAATGACTCGGCAAAAGCATGCAGTTTGGCAAATTCAATAATAAAGAGAAGCAAAAATGTTCCTCCACACACGCCATCGCATGCATGTGTGGAGAAGAAACACTAAGAAATAGAGGTGAAACAATCAGAAACAAGAACTCGCTTCCTAGGAATGTTGGAGATATCAAAATACTCAACTAGTGATGATCGACACCTTACGGTCCGAATAGCAGAACATCAACTCACCAGGAATTTGGTAAATGCCAGCAACAATAGAAAACAATGAGAACCATAAAAGAGGGAGATATCTGCTTCAATTGTTAGCTTCTTCATCCAAAAGCAAAGATGCATTTCTCAACTACCCTGCTTACACTTTATACTTGTGTCGCTGCTGTGTCAGCAAACTTCCCTGGAGGCTTCAACCATGGAGGCCAAGGCGGATATGCTCCTGGAGGTTTCGGAGGGGGAAGAGGTGGTTTCCCTGGACGGTCATATCCTCCCCCTCCTCCCCCTCCTCCGCCGCCACCACCGCCACAAAGCACAGGAGGCAATCAACAACCTCCTCCCCAAACAACACCTGGAACCCCTCCTCCCACCCAAACTCCAACATCACCTCTCTGCCCATCAGGACCAGTGGGAGGATTGCTTTACACCATCCCACTCTGCTGCGCAACCAATGTCGCAGGAGTATTAGGACTCAACTGCAAGACACGTATGCTATCTCTTATTTCCTATGCGAGATGTATGCTAACAAGTTGTCAGCTTCCCGACCAGGAACCTCGCCAGCAGATTTCGGAGCCGTGTGTGCGGCTGGAGGAACCACGGCGAATTGTTGCTCTATACCAGTCGTAGGTTACCATGTACTTCATTTTCGTAACTGTGCGTTGCTAATTGGAAATAGCTTGGGCAAGGTCTTCTTTGCATAGCTCCCCTCCCTTGATTTGTTGGTGGGGTGAAGGGAGTCAATTGAGATGGGTTCGGAGAGGATGGTGGTAATGGAGTATTATTTTGAAGCTATATATTTTAGAAGCAGCTCCTTAGTGAAAAGTTTTGATTTACGCACCTGATTGTATCTCTCTCTTTTGCTTTTTTCGGGGAAGTGAGACTTGTGGAGTGCAGAAAGCATTGATTAATGAAGATCTAGACAGATCAATGGGAAAATCTTCGCAGGACTGACCAGCAACTCTTCATAAATTATCCATGGGAAGAAGGTATTTATATGTTTCTTGTAGTTGTAGAGAAAAGGTCCAGCCAGATTTCTGGCCAGCGGGAAAGGAGGGGAAGGTTCGATGCACGTGATCATACAAGCCTTGGTCGTTTCTTGCTGTCTTCATTTTTAGTCAACCACAGATTCAAAGAGTAGCCTCGTTCTTGCTCTCTGTCTCCGCCGCTCAAATTGGTTGCCCTTTGCTGCTCATCCATTTACTGCCCGTTTCCTTCCTTGTCTATTTGCTTATGTCCTTGCCGCGTATCCCGGACATAAAGATCCATTTGCATATCACACGCATCTCCACGAGGTGATTTACGATGCGAACGACCGGAGGCTTATGCGCTTTGAAATCAGAAATCTCGTGGACTTGCGACGGAGCTTTCCTTCCATTTCGCGGATGAGCTTTGAGCATTTGACTATTGTAGAGCAAGGGGTCTTTCGCTGACAATCTTATCACAGACCGACCTTCTTAATCGAACGCCTAGTCAGCGCATATCCCACCGGTTTCCTCTCGAATTACTCCGAATATCATCGCGTAATGAAGGAGACGGGGCTCCCAAAACGAAATAAAGCGACGGGGAGAGACTCGAAGAGCTAGATTTCAGGAAGCCAGCTTCCTGTCCAAATCGTTGGGAACTCACTAGGTCCCCGACCACGCACAGGATGGCAGCAGCCATTGAGAAGCCCATAAAACGGCACGACATAAGCTTTTTGCAGAAAGACCTTCTCCCCAGGAATATTGGTTGAATCGGGTCTGGCAGTGGAGAAAACAAATACGGATTTTTTACTCGTGCGCAATATACCCAGTATCAAAGCTTTGTGGGTTGAAGAAAGGCGTGAGAGGTGTTCGTGGAGCCATCACCATCACCGGCCAGCGACCCCACCGCCAACTTCTTCTTCACACATCTTTCAGCGAGTACAGCTCGGTCCATATTATTCGATAGGTTGTTGGTGGTGGGTTGAGAATTATCACAAGATCATGAAAAAAAGACCATCTGGATAACTCCATGAGTCCTTATTTCAAACCTCAATGGGCATATCGGGACCATTGTTGCGTCCAAATGAGAGCGGCTAACGACTGTCGCCATAGATCACCACCTTCCAATGCGGGTAGTAGTGGGGTGGCTTGGTGTTTCAAGAATCATAAATCGACCGAGCCAATTATCGGTCTAGGATTGAAAATCCCTCTCAGGAACAGGTTCTCTGTGTGCATTTTTTCTCCGGGAATTACCTCCTCGGTGAACAAGGATATCATGAGCACGAAATCACCATAATCCACTTTTCCCAAAAGCAGAGAGAACATTTGAATTTTGGACTCATCAAGCAAGTGCTTCATCTCCCACGTTGATGCTGGAAGGGTTTGCCACCGTCAGTCACTCCAAATTGTACCCTTTTGACTTTCACCAAGTTGAGCCTCTTCGATTCTGCTTTTCACAAGGGACAACTCTGGGCGTGTCTCTGCAGCCATCTCGACCAGTCAGTATACATACTTTCGAAGCGATATCTTACACCGATTTGCAGTCCTGGTAACTTATCGACAAGGAAGTATGGTATGCTGACCACCCTCGTGGTGCGGTGCATATTTTACTTATCTCTTTTCTTTTTGTGCTGGACCACTGAGTGGACATCCAACAAACGGCTCTTAGCACGGTAAACATCTACATGCCGGGTACATCAACGCTCCCCGGTGCATAAATCCGCTATTTTCGGGTCTCAACGATCTTTTGCGGCTCGGATCTACGACCCAAGAGTTTACCAATATCTGCCGGTGTGGCGTGACATGCGCTTAGCTTACTTCTTACAATCACTTGTGCAACTGTCGCTAGCACCATCCTGTTGGTCAATACTGCCAGTGGGAACACTCTTCTTGCTGTTCTAATTCGGTGGTCGTTTTGGTCAGCCAGATTCTCACCGTTGATTTTTTAATAGGTCATACTTTTCTCCGCCCAGCCTTGGCCATAGAATCGAAAACTTTAGGCCATACAATTATGTGGCACCATCTCATGTAGTTCAAATCGACAAAAGCACCGAAGCTATCGGTTTTTTTCTGGGGGGACCATTCAGCGATCGCTATACCCCTGATGTATCTACCCGAACTACCCCTCAACCCCACCTTATCACAATCACAATCACAATCACATTGTAGCTACATGCTATTACCTACCATTGCATAACGCCAACTACAGAACAAGTGAGCCTCCGCGCGATGTTTCTTGGCGAACTATTGCGTCTATTTATGGAACTTTTTCTTTATTGGTGGATTTTGTATCAGACCTTCATTGGCAAGCCTATGTTATGAAAGTAAGGTACTGGGAGCATCAATCTCAATACCATATGAGTATGGGATTTCAAGTATTCTAATTGAGATGTGCACCATCCTGGTATAGTGACTCGATAATTCCACACCCTCTCAATCACTCAGATCGCTCCATGCTCCATGTCCCTGCAAGAAAGCATGCCAGCATGTTGGGAATCCAATTTATCTCGCTGTACCTGGCAGCTCCCAGTATCTTCCAAGAGATCTAAACTTAGTAGGGTAGCATTCATAATTCTTGAGAAAAAGGGAAGGTGGTCTGGGCGATTCTTTTCGCCATCAACCTGCACGCTGAAGCCTTTTTCTCATTGGTCACTTTTCACTCATTTACTACTATTCCTTCCAGTTCCTTGTCACCGTTGGTCTTGGTTCATGTTTCTATTCGCTGTATCTCACGTTCTCACCATATCCTCCCTTGGCTTACAGGGTCACCATGGCAATTTCTTACCCCACGTCACCGAAGCGACATGGACTTTGAGAACTACAATCTGAGCAGCCCATGTGATGGATGGAAAATTCAGTTGTTTTGTAAGATTACAGGAAGAAAATTGGGGCTGTCGGGGTTGTTGGTAGCTTTTCATAGCTGTGCTACTGCGTTTCCAGTTGTATAAAGGTAGCACCCGTTTCCGTGCATCATGAGGGGTTCCTGTTTCTGATCATTCACTTGTGTGTTCAATCTGGTTTTCTCTAATTGCCTTTTGTTGAAAAGTTGTATTCACTCACTACAACATATTTATATGACTACTAACTAGCGTTCTCACTAGCGCTGTTCTGGGGTATTTAATACCCTCCTGTGTCTTGTATTACAAATCAAGAGCTTTTGCCGTCCAATCTTGCAACAACCTTTCTCTTACTTCAAAATGAGAGTAGCATTGCAACTTTTGGCCCTTGTGGGGGTCGCCAACGCAGCATGTCCTTATATGGATGGAGAGCCATCTATTAAAGCCAGAGCTGATACTGAAGAATTCCTCGACCAATTCGCTGTCGAAGATTCCGATACCTATCTTACGTCAGATGCTGGAGGTCCAATTCAAGACAACATCAGTTTAAAAGCTGGTGAAAGAGGATCTACTCTACTAGAAGACTTTATCTTCCGTCAAAAGATTCAGCATTTCGATCACGAAAGAGTATGTTACTTATGATCTACCGCTTTTTGCCCTTGACTTACGTTTGACAGGTGCCGGAACGCGCAGTCCATGCACGTGGAGCTGGTATGTATCCTTACATCAATTTTGATGGTGGCCATTCTAACAATAAATAGGTGCCCATGGAACCTTCACAAGTTATGGCGATTATGGCAATATCACTGCTGCCTCATTTTTAGGAGCAGCGGGAAAGATAACCCCAGTCTTCGTCCGATTCTCAACTGTTGCCGGAAGTAGAGGTAGTGCAGACACCGCGCGAGATGTCCATGGTTTTGCTACTAGATTTTACACTGATGAAGGAAACTTCGGTACGTCCAAGCAATTAATGCTCATTTCAAGAACACCACTAATTCTTAACCACAGACATCGTGGGAAATAACATCCCGGTATTCTTCATCCAGGATGCCATTTTATTTCCAGATTTGATTCATGCAGTCAAGCCTGCCCCGGACAAGGAAATCCCACAAGGAGCTACAGCTCATGACAGTGCGTGGGATTTCTTCAGTCAAACGCCAAGTTCTTTACACACCTTGTTCTGGGCTATGGCTGGCAATGGCATTCCCCGAAGTTATCGCCACATGGATGGCTTTGGGATTCATACTTTCAGATTTGTCACAGCTGATGGTTCATCCAAATTCGTAAAATTTCACTGGAAATCCAAGCAAGGAAAGGCCAGTCTGGTCTGGGAGGAAGCACAAGTGTTGGCTGGAAAGAATGCGGATTTCCATAGAGCTGATCTCTGGGATGCAATTTCCTCCGGCCATGGCCCCGAGTGGGAGCTTGGTGTGCAGATTGTCGACGAAAAGGATGCTCTGTCTTTTGGGTTTGATCTACTTGATCCTACCAAGATAATCCCCGAGGAGTTGGTTCCAGTAACACTGCTGGGAAATATGAAGTTGGACAAGAACCCTCGCAATTATTTCGCCGAGACGGAGCAAGTTATGGTAAGTTCATCTAGAAAACAAAACCTAAACCCCATGCTAACACGCATTAGTTCCAACCCGGTCATATCGTCCGTGGAATTGACTTCAGTGAGGATCCGCTGCTTCAAGGTCGAATCTTTTCGTACTTGGACACGCAATTGAACCGTCATGGTGGACCCAACTTTGAGCAACTCCCAATCAATCGCCCCCACGTCCCAATTCATAATAACAACAGAGACGGAGCAGGCCAAAACTTCATCCATCTCAACACAGCCGCATACTCGCCAAACACTCTCAACAACGGAAGTCCAAAACAAGCCAATCAAACTGTCGGCAATGGCTTTTTTACAGCACCCGGTCGCACTACAGGTGGCAATCTCGTTCGTGCAACCTCCTCGACATTCGCCGACGTCTGGTCGCAAACACGCATGTTCTACAACTCCCTTATCCCGGTAGAACAACAATTCCTCATCAATGCCATCCGATTCGAGACCTCCCAACTCCAGTCTTCAATTGTCAAATCCAACGTCCTTATCCAACTCAATCGCGTTAGCAACGATATCGCAAAACGGGTTGCAGAAGCCCTTGGTCTCGATGCTCCAGCCCCAGATCCAACATTCTACAACAACAATTCCACTGCATTCGTCACAATCTTCAACAACACACTCCCTACAATCGCAACCCTCAAAGTCGCAGTCCTCACTACAGTCTCGAACCCCGATTCTCTCGCTCAAGCAACATCTTTGATCCAAGCTTTCGCTCCAGCAAGCGTAAACGTCGCTATCATCGGAGAGAAACTTGTCACTGGCATCAACACCACCTACAGCGCCGCAGACGCCTCTGTCTTCGACGGCATCATCGTTACATCCGGCGCAGAAGGTCTATTCAGCGGCAATGGAACAGCGTCTACGTTGTTCCCAGCCGGACGACCGGGACAAATTTTGAGTGATGGATATAGATGGGGTAAACCTGTTGGTGCTCTTGGTACGGCGGGAAGTGCATTGAAAACTGTGGGGGCGACGAGTACCAAGGGTGTTTTTACTGGGAGTGATGTTGCGCAGTTTGTCACGGATTTCCAGGAGGGGTTGAAGGTTTTCAAGTTTGTAGATCGGTTTGCTGTTGATGCATAGGGGGATTGGGAAAGGGGAGGGTTGTTTGTAACCCTGGTGTTTGGATGAGGAGATTGGTTTCTTGCACATACTTTTAGAGGGGGTTAGCGTTGTTTAATTGACTTTTACTTTTTAATTTGGGTTTCTCTACATGTGGAATTTTATTACTGTACAAGCGGAATACTTGATTTGTATGCGTGCAACACAAGTACCGAAACCGATCTCCTTGTTGATGATCATTCAAGTAGTCGGAGCGGGGAAGTGGGCAGGTGACGTTTAAGTACCGGAAGATTACAGTATCTAAGTTCATGATGGACATGGTATATACCTGTAAGTTTCGGAATAATGGGTTTTCATCTACGAGTAACTTTCTTGGTAAAGTACGATTAAGTTCATAATCGGCAGGGTTCAGATGAACCTTCATCTAAACTTACGTCCGAAATCTGTAAGTGCTATTCTTGGCGTTTCATGGGCAAAACCTTGTTTTCATTTAATGGCCAAGCCGTTCCTGGAAAGGTCAGCCTTATATCAACATCCTTTCCTTGTCTGTGAACAAGGAATTTTTGCTTGCATGGGAGTCTTAATGTTTTATCTCAACTCTTTACTATTCGGACTTTTGGTGTGTTCTTCGTGTCCGTTGAGGAGGTGTGGTATGGGACTTTAAGATAAAATGGCAGATGATAGGCTTTGGTATTTCGGGGCAGGGTGGGGTAGAGGTGTTTGGTTTGACGAGTTTTGTTGAGTTTTATTTGATGATTTACCAGCTCTCGGAGATCCTTAATGGACGTCGTCTTGAATTTTTGATCTTGAGAGGCATACTTATATTCAATTATATGGACCTCGTCTCAGCACTTTTTCGTTGGAAGGAGGAAATATACCAATGCCATATTAGGACAGGATTTCTCTCTCAAATGACCGAGGCGGGGAACAGTCGGGAAATCTCCCAGACTCCCAGTGAGTGAGCTACGCCTTGAAATTTACCTTTGTAAACAATGTAATTCCGTTATGAATATTCATTTCCTAAAACCGTTTTAAGTATTTACAAAGACCCAAATCTAACTATTACGGAATCTTCACCTCGTAGAAATCCCACCAGCAAGTGAAGTAGAGATTTTTTGTCATAACTACAATTTGAAGATTGTCATGTCAACGCTGCTCGGTATCCTCTCGGTATTTATGTTCTTCGTAGATGGAAGAAAGGGGTATAATTACAAGCAAAATCGTCCTCATAAGTCTCTTTAGTATCATCGCACTTTACCAGTTTTTTCCAAAACTTTCTAAGTTTTTTTCATGTTGCAACGTTAGCCTCTCTTATCATGAAATATGCAAGTACCATCTTTAGGTCCCAAGCAGTCAGCAGATTTATGTCTTTTGTTGAAGATTTTATTACGTGGGAAATGTTTTATCTCTTGATAATTCTGTTTAGAGGGAAAGAAGAGGAGTCGTTCATATTGCGATCTCTCTAGTATTATTTGAGGAAGAAGCAACAATAGATAAATGTATTCTATGGTTTTTCTAACTTTCACTACACTCTGTCACGTCATTACATCCAACCCTTCTCAAATACTTCTTGAAAGAAGCGACCGTCTGTAAAGTGAGTATTTCCGGAATAATACATAACAAATATCGAGTTAAACTTCCTGTCTGACTTTCTTCCCAGAGGTCTAGCTCTTGTGCTTCTAAGGCTGGTTAGCAGTTATATGACGTATCAGACTAGGCACTTTTTTTATAAAAAAAAACCCTCTTTGTTTGATGTATCAAACTAGAATTTGCGATGTGCAACAAAGTTTACCTCAATAGAACTAGTACCATCTATTTAGGCCAGTAACGTGACACATTAATAGCATCGTTAATTCACCAGAGGGCTACAGAATTTAGCTGAGCCAAGTGGCGTTAAGATTCCTTCATAGCTCACTCAGCTCAACTCAACCCCACAAAGAACATCTACTTCAAGACCCAAACACCAAAAAAAAAAAAAAAAGACCAGCTCAAATAACAGAGAAAGAATGAGGTATCCCCCACCTCTCCTTAGGACATAAAAGAACACCCACTTCTCGTCCACCTCTCTGTATATTTTTCTAGTAACTATTATAATTGCACGACTAGTAGTGAGAAACACACACCATATTAATAATCATCCATGGTCTTTGAAAGTAAAGAAACAAACGGAATCATAATTTAGACTTGAAACAACTGCTGCTTCAGAATTGAAAGACGAGATAAAAGATTAGAGCAGAACACCCCCCAGATAGAGAGATAAAACACAACTTATCAGCCACTTGACTGCTGCCACAATCCGAAATATAATCAGAGACCCAGGAAGTCAAGAAATCAAGAAATCAAGTACAAACAAGCAAGATAACACCATAAAAACTTCAACTTACTAAATCAAATATCCTAACATCCTCTAACCTATAAACATAAATTCTCTCCCTCCCCCTCAAAAAATTGAACAGCTTTCTTTCCCCTCCCCCTCCGGTACCCCCTCTATGAAACTCTCCACACACCTTATACGCCAACAATATCTCCAAAATCTCTAAATCTCAGAAAGGAAGCCACATAATACTTCACCGCCTCAACAACTCGCGCCTCAACCCTCCAAAAAGACTCAACCACCACACCAGAAAGAAAGAGAAAGTCCCAGTACAGACTTAGTAACTAATAGAGGTAATTGCAAAAGCAGAAGTAGAAAAAAATCTAAAAGCCAACCAACCAAACGACTGATGGAAAATGGCAATGCAATTGCAAAATGACTAGAGTAGCCCAATCAAACACTCTTGCCTCGATGCCAAATCGAGTAATCGACTCGTCCCCAAATCTCTCATTGCCATATTCAATTCAACAATTCAACAAGAAGCAGAAAATATGACACTCTCCCTAATTAAAGTCACCTCATACCCGCGCCCCAACGGCGGCGCTAGCAAACCGTCCCATCTCTCACTATCCAACGCTCCTTCCCAATCGAGAAAAGCAGCCGAGGAACAACGCCATCCCTTATCCAGTCACAACTCACTTCTCCCCACTTTCACTCCGACCCCTTGCATAACCCGCATAACCCGCATAACCCGGTACTCCCTTCACAAAACCCAGGGGAAATATGCAAAAGAAGATATGCAAACCCCTCCCTTTCAGAAGGCCGTTATCTCGACCCACCTCCATGGTGAATTGACTTTTTAATTTGAAGCAATCATCCAGGTACCCCACACCCGAGCGACTCTTCTCACTTCCGTCTGTTGGCTACACCTTCCTGTCGTGATCGCCAAGTTCCCCTCCTCCCCATCATCCAAACACTTGATAGGACGGAAGAAAAAAAGGTACCACGCGGAATGCTTGTCCATTGCCGCCCAGGAAGCTTCACCTACCCTGCCTCTATTACACCACTACAAGATGGTAGGTCCGCTTCGACCACTATCAGGGTGAAGTCGCAATGCAATCACCAGCAATCGCCAGTCCAATCTAATCAAACCCCCGTCGTGATATAAGAAGATCCCCCTTCTGCACAGGAGGATGGTCTTGGTTCCCCCCATCCAAGTCTTGCTTGATCAATTGGCACTGAGCTTGTTTCCCCTTGGCCGTCAATTCTCCTCATCCTCCCTCAATCCATTTTACAAGTAACAGTTGTAATCATGGTCGGCTTCAGATTGATCTTCTCCCTGGCTGCTACTCTCCAAGTAGCAGTCTCGACACCAATCCAATCGCGTACCGCCTACGCAGTCAAGGAGACGCACTACGTCCCTCGAGCTTGGAAGGAGGTGGATGAGGCACCCAAGTCATATGTGATCAATTTGAATATTGGTATCAAACAGGGTAGCTTTGAGGAGTTGGATAGACACTTGTATGAAGGTATGTTGGAATCACTTACCTAGTGACCGACTGAGTTCGGAATCTCAATTCCCGCCTGTATGTAGGACGAACGGCTAATTGGAAATGATTGATTAGTTTCGGATCCCGAACATGAGCGTTATGGACAACATCTCACGGCGCATCACGTCAATGAACTTGTTAAACCAAGTGACGAGTCGTTGAATAAGGTCCACGAGTGGTTGAGCGACAATGGAGTTAGTGACCTTTCGTACAGTTCGGCGAAGGATTGGATCTCTGTTTCTCTTCCAATCGAAATGGTCGAACAATTGTTGGATACCAAGTATAAGGTGTACGAGCACGAAGACGGAGACCGACTTGTGCGAACTCCAAAGTGGTCCCTCCCACAACATCTCCATGAGCATATTGATGCTGTTCAACCTACCACATCTTTCATGCGATTGTCTGGCCAAGGAACCGAGTTCCTCAAGTTGGCACCGTATACTCCACCAGATTATACTCCTCCAACAAACTCGACAATTGCAAAGGTCTGTAGTGTGGACTCTGTTACACCACAGTGCTTTGAGACTTTGTACTCTACCAAGGGTTACACGCCCAAGGCAACGGACAAGAACAGCATTGGATTCTGTAATTATCTGGGCGAGATTCCAATTCGACCAGATACCGAGAAGTTCTTGGCCAAGTATCGTCCTGAAGCTGTCGGTGCAGCATACACCTTCCCACAATTGTCGATTGATAATGGTCCGGTTCAAGATGGTCCTCTCAACGCCACGCAAGCAGAGGACGGGACATCCGCAGAGGCCAATCTCGATGTGCAGGCCATCATGGGTATCTCCAATCCAACTCCTGTCGTTTCGTACTCGACTGGCGGAAGCCCCCCATTCAACCCAGACATCAACACTCCCACCAACACTAACGAGCCATATCTTATGTGGTTGAACTACATCCTCAACCAAACCTCTATCCCACAAGTCATCAGTACCTCCTATGGCGATGATGAGCAGACTGTGCCACAAGCTTATGCTGAGAGAGTGTGCAAGCAATTTGCTCAACTTGGTGCCCGTGGTGTATCAGTTCTTTTCGCATCCGGTGATCGCGGAGTTGGATTAAATGCGACTTGCTTCAGTAACGACGGGCTGAACACGCACAAGTTCCTTCCTTCCTTTCCAGCTTCGTGTCCTTATGTAACTACCGTCGGTGCAACCCACGAGTTCGAGCCTGAAGTCGTCGCGTTCCGTGCCGGAACTTCGAGACCGGATGGTTCTTTCCGTGAGGTGTACTCAAGTGGAGGTGGATTCAGCGAGTACTTCTCTCGTCCCGCCTACCAAGAGAAGGTCGTCAGCCAGTACGTCAAGGAGCTCAACGGAACCTACAACGGTCTCTATAACTCCAAGGGACGCGCATACCCCGACATCGCCGCTCAAGGTCAATACTTCGCATACGTGTGGAATGGCACAGAGGGTGTCATCAGTGGTACCTCTGCCTCGACCCCTCTCATGTCTGGTATCATCTCTCTCGTCAACGATGCGCTCCTTGAGTGTGGCAAGTCTCCGCTTGGATTCTTGAACCCTTGGTTGTATTCGAAAGGATACAAGGGATTTACTGATATTGTTGGTGGGAGTGCTGTTGGATGCCAAGTTGCCGGGTTTGCGGCGAAGAAAGGATGGGATCCTGTTACTGGCTTTGGTACACCTATTTTCCCTAAATTGGTTGATTTGGCGAAGAAGTGAGGGTAATAAAAGAGGGTGATAATGTAATTTAATGATGGTTACGCGTCCTGGGGGACTGCGCAAATGATTATGAACGGATGAAAAAGTTTGACATGTCGATATTTGCAGAAAGTTGTTTGTGAGAAAGCTGGCGGGGTACTTTCAAGAGTTCAACTAGATGCAAGTCAGGAGTGGCTCTAGCAACTCACGTGATGGCCCGTCAAATGAGCTCTCTAATCGTCGTGGTCGCGATCATTAATTTCATCAACACATTCAATTCTCTTCACCAAATACTTTTGTGCCATTGAAACCGACTTGCGCCCGACCGAAACCCCAATTTCAAGACATCAATACATACGAAATAGGTCGCGATGACTTCAATTCATTTCCACCCATTACCCTCACTCTTCCCTCTACCGTCTTTAACCATGACCATCAGAAAGCTGACTCTTCAGACAAAATACATATAGGAACCATAATCTACCTCAAGTCTCATCTATGAACCTATTCGATCGACACAATGTTTTATACAACTCCTTCCATGACCCCTACTCCGTACGTATTCCTCGCACCCCATTTCCAGCAATCGGGTTGGTTGTGGCTTGGATTATTTGGGCAACCATCAATGCTGTCCACCTGGGAGAAATTCGTTAGATAAAGACGAATGCTAGACAACAACCACAGTCCGACTGGTGATATGCGAGCCCTGGAAATGCAAGGCGCGTCGAGAGAGAAGGCAGTCGGGGCAAGGACAAAACAAACTAGGTCATACCTCTGTTCTTGACTGGTTCATCGAGCCGATTATCTTCCAAGGGGAGCCTGTCTTGCCTTCGTCTTTCAGCTCAGTCCCCGGAATGCCCCTGTCTCAAGATGACCTTCGCCCGGCTGAGTCTATGATTTAAGACTGATGATTGAGGCAAGCATCGTGACGGAAGGATGATTGAAAGAGCTGAAGCAGGTCTGGATTGGCTTCTGTCTAAATACCGAATGCGTTCATCACTCTCCTTATACCTCGTTAGCGGCCATACAAACCTCTTTGGAGAATACATACCAAGAGTTCACCAGTCGCCAATGTGGTTCAAGGATCTCCAACCATTCTCTGATACTTTCACTGGAGCGGCGCCTTGGTTGCGAAGTTGATGGTCTTTCGGGCGGTGAAGTTCCCTGCGACGAGTCCAAAGATGAGCGAGTGCTTCTCAATTCTATGTCTTCATCGTCTTCAAGAAGCTGGTAAGACCTCCGTCGGAAGAATCTCATGAGTCTCAATCTGGGAGACATTGCGGAAAAGATATAAACAAGGTGGTAGAGGCCGAATTCAAGAAAGATTGTCAAAAAGGTCCATATTACGAGGGACATGTCGTATCAAATAACCTTCTCGCGACGCAAGAAAATCCTCTGACCAATTCACTGGGTTCACTTTAATTTCCTTTGAGGAGCAAGTGCCCATTTCTAGGGCGCAACGCATTCTTCCATATCACAGTTCCACCAAATCTGTATGCAGATCCAGGAACATCGAGCATCCCGATGGTATCACAGTACCACTTGGTTCTGGTCATGTGGATGGTGAATAGCATATCGTATGGATACCCACTGTTCAATAAGTATATAGCAGATACGGGATCTGGCGAATTCTGTCAAGTAAGGCATATGATTTGCACAACGCTTGGTTCTCAGGTGCTACGGTGACACACCGCAAAATGTTGGTACCTCGAGATGTCAACACGAACAACTCATCGAGTAATCTTATATGTCTCAATACATTGTCGATACCATCCCGAAAGCCATGACATTGTATCGTCCACTCGATCGAAGTAGTCTGTGAATCTTTCTTCCAAGAGCTCTATCTTTTGCTCTATTTCTCTCTAAATCGCAGATCAAAATTTACATCCCACCACCATCCGCCCTCTCCCCACTACACAAGCTCCTCACTTCTCGCCACCCTCTTTCCCACTCCTCTCCCTCAAAATCTCGGCCAAAACCCTAACAGCCTCCTCCTCGCTCGTACACAACCTCTCAATCCCACAAGCCATCATCAAATTATCCACCAACCCCTTCTCCCCCTCAACCGTCTTAAACTCTTCCACAGCCATTCCCCCTTCATCCCTAAGATGTCCGTCCTCCCCCCTCGTAATTTTCCCCTTCCCCTCAGCCCATGAATGAACTTTCTCCACATATCCCTTTCCCCCATCTAATGTATACCCCACTACCACTTTCCCCAACGCGGCGCCGACGCCCATTTCGTAGGCTGTTCCTACATCCATCGAGGGACCGCGGAAGGGTGTCATGTTTGCGAGGATACCGTCGGAGGAGGATATTGATTCCATATTCGCGGTTCGTATTGCGTTTGCGAATGCGTGGGTGTGGGGGACGTGAGGTTTGTTGGTTTTCGCATCGCGTTCTAGGGCGTTGTCTAGAGGGAAGAGACCTTGGAGGTTATGACTTGTGCAGAGGGATTTAAGGTGGTTGCCTCGAGCTACGGGGTCAGAGAGGAACACGTCGGGGCCTGCTAGGTAGATTTTGAAGAGGGGCGTGGTTGTTGCCATTTTTTGAGAGTATGGAGAGGAAGGAGGGGGTGTTTTATTCCTGGGGAGTTCGATGGGAGTCCAGAAAGTTGTAAAATTGAGGTGGAAATTTGGTTGAGGCTGGTTGGTCGCTCTCTCCTTTTCTCTCGCCTTGGTGAAAAAAATAAGAGGGCAGGTGCGGACTGAGGTGCTTGGTGATCGTTCTTTCCTTTCACAACTCGAGGTGTCGAAACTCGTGTCAACACTTCACGAGGGAAGGAGCAGGTGAGTGCGCAGGGTATAGTAGGCTTCCGTTTGTCTTCTCTACCTGGGCTATTGTCCTTGTCGTCTTTTTCTTCTGGTGTGGGGTGGTAAAACAGTTCTTCTTTTTCTTCTTCTGTTCTTTTGTTTAGAGGTGGAGAAGGGAATAGCTGTTGGAAAAGAATCCTCCGAATCTTTTTCTCTAGTTTCTGTTTGTTTAGTTCTGGTGTTCAAGCTTCGGTCGTTGGAGTATGTTGCTTCCGGTTTATTGGCTTCGCGCTCTGGTACGGGCTTTTGCGTTGAAGTTCTGGATTCCAGTATTATGCAGTCTACTTTCTGATTTCTGATTCCCAGATTTGGTTGCCTCCAAGGCTCAGCGTGATCTTTATCATCGCCAACTCCCGCATGGTCGGGTTTTCGAAGGTGGGGGTGAGAGGAGGGGTACAGCTTGGCTTTACCAGGGTTGACCCAATCATCTGGGAAGGAGGGGCTATTTTAGTATCATCTTGAAATGATGGGTTGAGTGACCTATCGGCAGGTACCGACTGTTTTATTTTAGGAACCTTCTTGTTTGGGTTTGGGTTGGGGTTTGAATTTGAGTTATTTTTGTCGAGATAACTGGGGATGATAAAAAATTTTATCTAATGAGAGAGATATGATCTTTTGCTGACAGAGGGTATTCTATATGAGTGATCTACGAGCCCTCTTTGCTAACTATTTGCTTTTGCGTACTTAATAAACACTCCATCGTTACCATGGATAAGGTCTTCATAGAGAGGACGAGAGCTACGAAGGCCCTGGAAAATGGTTGCTTTTTTTAGCAATAGCCAGGAGAAGTAGAACACCAAAGAGTTAGTACGTTAGTCAAAGAAAACAAAAATAGACGGAACAGTTTTTTCAAGATACCTGGAGCATTCTTAATTTAAATAAAAAAATGTAAATGTTCAATACAAAACCGACGAACGTAAAACCTTTCGACAGTAACAGGGTTTTTTGGCTGTTAATAGTTCAGATGATTAAATCTTTTATTTGGTGGTTCTTCTATTACTATCTCTTTTTTTGCTTTTAAGTTCATTGTTTGGCCAAGGACGGAAGATATATGCTAAGTGAATAAGTTCCTGTGTTAAAAACTCTGACAGCTGTTGAACTCTCTCATCAGAATTTAAGGACAAACTTGGAATTGTAGCAATCATTCAACTTGGTTCGATAATTCACAGACCTGGTTAATTCACAGGAGGAAAAGATCAATTATACAAAATCAAGGCTTCGATATGTAAACAGGACTTCAAATCCAAGAGAGCATCTTTTGTATTTACTGAGTGCTTGATGATTTAGTCCTCGATTTAATTCTCTTTTAGATGGCTTAATAACCTATATCTCCTCCTCAAACCTTCACCTCCATCTCTTCATCCATTCATACGTGACGAAGGTGTTAAGTGAATACATTCCCACCTCCAACATAAACATAAAATCGGCTCTCTTTCCACTGGCACAAAAGTACAGCACCAAAAATCAAACACATCAACCAACAACATAAAAATCCCAAGCATACCCCAGGCTCAAGCCAGCACAGTTGTAATATTAGAGAGACTCTCATGTCCTACTCCCTCTCGACGAGCACGACAACTACGATTCGAATTAAGACTGCAACCACCACATCAGTTTTTGAAATTGCTCAAAAGGTTGGAGATGGAACCGGCGTTGCAGTCCTCTCCGTTCACGAAAGTTCCTCATAGTTGGCCGCAGAAGACTGTTTGACTGATATCTTTTTCCGCCACCCTTGGAGTTAACACATTCTCAGGCGGAAACCGGGATATGGAGGGAAATAATGGTTGGGGTTACGAGAAGGAGAAAGATTTTGAGTTTCAAGGCGTAGTTTGGGGTTGTCATTGGATGGGTGCGGAGCGATAGCCTCTTTCACTCTGACGGGTATATTACTACAGTCGAGAATTTTCCTCCTGTGTTTCTGGTTACTGTCATTTTCATGTTGCTCATTCCTACTGACATAGGAACTTTCATTGATATTTTGGGTCGTGGTTGCAATAGTTGACACTTCTTTTGGAACCTAGGCGAGTGGAGTGATGGAAGCGGTGTCAGTTGGTTGTGGAAATTCTGCTGTATCAGACGCCTCTATTCGATTTGACTTACGCAATGGCTGTATGTTACACGTTGTTACTGCAAGTTACTTCTTACATATTTGGTTCCGCGTGGTGGCTAGAAAGCGTGAAGTGACGGATGGCCCAATTCCAAAGAAATTAGCGAGGGTTTCGAAAATTTCCACGGTACCTTAGTGGACCTAGCACCGACTTGAAATATCATTTCTTGTCCTAGATTTTGGATTCAGAGTTAGCCCACGAGATTTAGCGAGCCTCGAGGCCAAGATATAAAAGTTTGAAGGAGTAAGCCGGCAATTGTGTAAAGTGGGCCACAAAACAAGCCATTTAAAAGCATGTTAGAGACGAGATCTTAAGTAAGTCAAAATGTGAAGTTGGAAAATCTTCAATCCTCATCTACATAAAGCATCTTCAAGCTTACAACTCAAACATCCCTATCTACCAGATTTCGAACCTCGCAGATAGCACAAACAATAAAAGAAAGCGGATATCAAATCAGACAAGACACGATCAAACCCCGAGCCTGCTCTAACTGTGTTCTCAAGGTCCTTGCGTCCAATTCCCAAAGAAAGCACATATCCGAGAAAGGTAATTTTCCGCCAGCGCAAACAAATCCAAAGTTCTCCCCCGGAGATATTCAAACCGGAGATTCAATCATCCGTTTCCATGCTCTATTTTAATGTTAGAAGATGTCATTGTAAACTGATAAGAGAGGAAGCTTACACTAGAGATAGGAAATTTACAAGGTAACGGTGCAAGCCTTGGCGCAAAGGGTACCAGCGAGACCAGCGGAAGCGAGAGTCTGAAATGGTCTGTTAGCTAGTTTTGTAGAAGATTAGATGGATGAAGCGCTTACGCAGGCAGTCTCGCAGGCCTTAATACAGATATCACCTGCTGTGGTACCGGCCTTGAGTCCAAAGCAAGCACGCTTGTCGAGGGATCTGGCCTCGTTGAAAGCGGCCTCGGCAATTGCAATGTTGTTTGCGTCCTCGATTGCCTTTGCCATTGTTGTGAAGTCAAAACCAGTATCAGCTGCTGCAGTAGCAATTGGGTTTGCGACAGAGACGGTGGAGGAAGGAGTAGTTGCTGGAACTGCAACGGCTGAGACAGCGACGAAGAAAAGAGCGGCGGTGGCGATGAATTGCATGTTGGCGGTCGTTGGTGGGGAGTTGGTTGGTGTAGGTGGATTTGTTCGAAGGAGAAAAATTGATTGGAAAGGTAAGAAAGTGAAGTGAAAGTTAAGCTGAAGAATGAATAGAAAGGAAGTGAAGAATGTTGAAGATGCTGAATGATGATGAGGATGTTTTTAACGAAGGGTGAAGAGACTACCTTTATACAATGTCGACTTAGACTGGAGTGCTCCAGAGTCCAGAGATGTCGTTAGATTTCCTGGGCATTCTCGTAATCCACAAAGTTAAGAAAGTGGGCTCGGTGTGGTGCGGTTTCACAACTTTCTAGAAATATACCTTGAATCACGGGAACGCCTATTTTCCCCCTCGGCACAGCCCTCCTCTTTACCCCAAATTTCCCGTATAATGCTTAGATCACGAGGTTGAAAGGAGAAAGTTTACATTAAACTTGTCACTTCAAACCCAGAAGCTGAAAAATACTTAAACAAAGGATCAATTGACTTTGAAGCTCCAATCCATATGCCTATCTTCAGTTAGACCATTTTCCCTTGAGAAGAAGCTTTGAGGACTCCTTACTTCGCAGATTGGTGGAAAATTCGTAGACTCAAATGTGAAATTACGAGCTAGACTCGTACCGCATACGTTGGATTAAGCCGACTTTCCATCGCATTTTATAGTACCAAACCCTGAACTCAACCACCATATACCTTCGTCTCTAGCATTTATAGCCGGAGCTAAGATGGATTTCTAGAAGCACATACCAGCCATGAGACTTTCGGGATCCGGATCTGCTTCTTAGCTATGAATAAATACGGCACTCTCCAAGAATATCCCCACCGTATCCTGGCAAGAAGGAGCTTGCAGGGCCAAATAGACGTCTTGGTTCTCAATCGCCGCTAGAACTCTCGCGCATACGGGAGAATTATGCTGAGCTAAGCTTTTTTGTTACAGAAGCCCGTGGCGCTGTCGGTGTCAAACCCGTAAACCTTATTTCTGGCCAAGCTTCAACGGTGCTTGCATCTTCTTATTTTATTGGAGGTTTGTGGATTGCGTAAAGATGAATGATGGTCGCCTTCACTTTTACGCATTCAACTTTACGCAATCCAAACCACTTTAATCTTACTTCGTCTGATCGCAGCTCTTCTTCGTTGAAAAAAACAAAAACAAATATCAAGTGAAGATTTGCTATCTATCAAGCTTGGGATAATGCTGCCACAACATGCCAGCCCGTCGGAGCAGCCGTATCTTCAATTCTCGATCCTGAGGGGGGGCTTTCCTTGAAGGCCAGCCTCCAAGACGTGGGGAAGCTGGTACCTGCGTCTCCTCGAGTGGGTCGGTTCGAGCTATTATCGGCGTTATTCCCTCTTTGGGCTCATGCAATAAGCGACCTTCCCCCTTTGAGAAGTCAAGATCCGCTTTTGACAACTGCCTGAGCTCTTCCTGGGCCGTGGACTCTCAGCCTCAGCCTTGAAATTCATGCATCAAAGGCTTCGATCGTTTTATCGTTCTATTTTGCGTTTTAATGAGAACAACACTCTGTGCACGACCTGATGCCATGCCATATTTTTAGAGCTCTTTCAAGTCCCATTTTTATTTTCTGGAGAGCGCAATTGGAAATGTGTTTGAGTTAGACAATCGATTGAAACATTACACTAATCGCTTCTGAGTGACGATAGGACGGGATTTCCTGGATGGTTATTTATGTATTTTTATACCAAGTGAAGATCTTGGGGATGTGCACACTGCCACGTTCCATGAAAAGGGTCAATTTGCTAGCAAACAAAAATGACTTGCTGGTGGACTTTAATTCCTTCGTGCACGTCGTAAGCGACCTTGAATCACATCGCAAACCTCTCGAGTAATCTGATGTATTAGATGGTTGGAGCCTTTGGAGCTTTTGGATACCTTGATGGCCCGTGTATTGAGATCTCGGGCCAAAGTGCAGTTGACAGCAACAGAGTCCGTGACATATAATCCACTTTTTGACTTCCCTACGGTACCGGGGTAACATCAGCCCGCAATAGGTTTCAGTCAACTTCAGTTGAACCTTATTCTTTTATTCCATAGCTTCGGGCGAACTGGATTTACTCGATTCACAGTTTCATCACCACAACGTGGTCTGAAAACCTGAGTTTGCTGAAAAGCTTGGGGTTCCTCGCTGAATCTTCAGATGACATTTAGAATTTATTGGAAACTGCTGCCGGCTAGTGACCATTGAAGGTCTGATCATCCCAAAATAGGATGTTGAAACCGCGATATGGAGACAACACTGCGGAAAATTGGTGCCGTGCTCTGAGTGGAGAATGGAGGCACGGGGAATCCGAAAATCTGGCAGAGACGACTCTTTCTATACAATTGAGATTTCTATATATACAATTCTTTATTCCTCTATTCTCAAATTATCCTTATCATCTCCATCTTCATCTTTCAGCTCCATTTTTCAGTTTCTTCATTCACTTCGATTCTTCTTTGTCTTCTTCTTTCACTTTTTCAAATTTCACACTACTACCAAACAACCTTCCCACTTCATCCAAACAAATCAGTCAGTATGCAATTCATCACCATCATCACTGTCATCTTCGCCACTGCTGTTGCAGCTGCTCCATCGGCACTCTCTGCACGTGACATTGCCGAGGCTAAGGCTATCGGAGTCGCTGTCGCAGAGCGATCCATCGGTTCTACCATCTGCAAGGGAGCTGTAAGTCATCCATTACGCTACATTTCCACCGCACTTCTTTTTCTAACAATCTCAAAGTGCGCCGTGGCTTGCAACTCCACCGTTCTCGCTCTTGCTCAAACCAAGTGCCTCGAGATCTGCGTAAGAATTTCCATTCTTCACCTCCACTTCGTACTCTCCATTCTAACATCTTCTCTACAGAACGGCAAATGCTAGATGCTTCCCGCAACCACCCAACCACTGGAATTGGTTTGAATATTCATCCGCCGAAGGGACGCCTAAGGAGTTTGAGATCTACACCACAGGATTGGGCAACTTTGATAGGATGATTTTTATTTCTTAGTGATTTGTTTTGTTCGGGGGGTTTGCTGGCCAACAGGAAGTGGTTTTACCAACTTGATGTTTGGTTTGGAAGTGTGGTTTGGATTTATCTAGAAGAATCTTAGAAATGGAGCACTGGCTGTTTAGCTGAAAATTCTTTCTGTTCCATATCATGCTTGTGAACTCCACGCACATCGCCTTGTCTTTTAAAAACTTCTCAAATGGTTCTCCACAACCTTTCCATCGTCTATGACAAGATACTCTACTCCCACAGTAACAACAGCGGATTTAACATCAATAAAAATCATCTCATCCGCTTTAATCTTCTCCAGATATTCAGCATCCAGAAACGCGTTTTCAAAGTCTTCATATTTCCGCACCCAGAAATCTGCTGTTCCATCATAACTCATAGCGGGTTTCCCAGAAGCCGCACCCGCACCCGCATTCTTTGCTAAATCCTTAAGTTCACTTGTCGTGTGATACTGTATTAATGTTAGTGACACAGTATCACATTCCAACTCGTACAAGGGATCGTGATATGAAACTCACTTGAACATATTTCAGTACTCCACAACGAATCAACCATTCTTGAACCATGGGTGCATGCACATTCGCCCAATATTTGTGAAACTCCACCTCCGTAGTTCCCTCTTTGCGATTTATGGAAATTGAAACTCTGATTAATGGCTCCGTATTCATTGTTTCCTCTTGATTCTTTCACGACTGCAAAATATGTGAAGAGGGAAGAGACAGAGAGGGAGTTATCCAGAGTATAGTTCGTCAGTCTTTACTATTGGAAGGGATTGGAAATTTGTTACTCGGAAGTGAGTGGGCTCAACCGCACCTTGGTTGTCGTCGGTAGCGGCATCCGGAAAAGTTTAACCTAGTTTGACGGGTACGGGCATCTACGAGTTAGGAACACGTGATTTAGCTTATTGGGGCAGGTAGGCCACACATATTTGACGCGAATATTCTTGCGAAGATGGTGAGTTGTGTATGACAAAGACTCGATACCAAACTTTAATGCTTATACGAGAGGCGGATGATAGAAAACCCAGAATATTCATTTAACAGATGCTCAACTTTTGTTAGACCGGGTATCCCCCCACACTGTTGTACAAATTGACCGTGAGATGAATCGCTCTTGCACTACCATGAATCGTGTTTTACTTTCTATAATATCTTCACAAAACACACAAAACACCCCCAGCAATAATTACAGCTGCAACCCAACTCTTGAAAATATCAGCTCTAACCGAATTTCCAGCAGAAGGTTTCGTAGTTGAGGCCGAAGCGGGAGCAGGCGAGGTCGCATTACCACCTGTTCCCCAATCAATATTTTATCATTCGTATGAAGGATTTAAAAAAGTGGCTTACCAGTAGTGGTTGTAGAATTGCCAGCCCCAGGAGCTCCAGGGCATGGAGGTTGCTCACTTGGTGAAACAGTAATACCGAGACTGAGAAACGAATTAATTCCCATATCCAGAACTTTGGGATCGGGACTTACGTTTTGCACAAGGCGATACCGGCAGCAGTAGCATCTATTGAATGATTAGCTACTGTTTCGGAGCAGTGTGTAGTTTTGGGGTGCGGGATAACTCACCAGCAAGCTCATCGGGTTTGCATTTTTCAGCGTAGCAGCAGGATTGGGATGCAATCGCTTCCTTATTGGTGCAGACACAGTTTGCATCGTTACAACCCGCTGGAAGAAGGGAAAGACATGAAGTCTTGAAAAGGTTAGCCTAGTCATTCTTCATTGGAGTTGGAGAGCTTACAGCACAAGCCGGGAGATTCTGAGATGTCACGGTGAAAGCCAGGCTGACAACGAGGAGAAGAGTGGTGTGAAAAGCCTTCATTTTGAATAATGATTGGAAAGAGTGCTTGAGATTGGGAAACTATGCCGACGTGAAGGTTGCACTGTACAAGAAAGAATGGAGGAGAGAGGGGTAGGAAAGGAGAATCTGGGGAGAAGGGGGGGGGAAGTATATATGTTAGGGTTTTTCGCACACTTCAGCTTCAGGACCCCATCCTGATGACAGGCAATGTGTGCCGCCACACATACAAAAGCCATCGTATGCTGAAACCTTTTCACGTGCATGTATTGGCTAATGTAATCGAATCCTTCGCGCTTGGAATGGATGGATCGACTACTCAGCATCTCTAGCATGTAACACAGAGTGCGGCTCAGCCGCTGTATGCACTGCATAGTATAGTGTCTTTAATGAGAGAAGATCGTACGCCGATAATTTGCTTGCATAAACTGAGGGCGAAATAATTGGATTAAAGAACTCCAAAAGCTTGGCTTGAGTTTTTGGGAATGCTATTGGATCTTGATATGAGGTATTTATAGTCCCTTGAGGTTTATGCTGCCATCCAAGCGACGTGTTCTTGTGTAACACACATACAAGCAGGTGATTTGGCGAAACGATTCTCGTCAGCCCATTCAAAAAAGGCGTATGGCACCCACATGGCACGATGGAATCGGTGTCTGAGAGACGTTGTGCGGATTAAGCCCTGAGCAGATGGAGTGGTAGCATGAGAATGACTTTAGGTTTGAGAACTCGGCTGAACAATCCTATTGGATCAAACATATATTGATGGGTGTTGCACTATAAGTTATTCTGCAGACAGATGTACTCTAGGAAAGTGAATTTAATTGAGAAGCTACAGACATCAATTTTGGCTGGTAAATCTTCATCGAAAACTAGTGCGAGTCGTACCTCACAGTTCTTTTTTTTTTCTTTTTCAAAAAAGGGGGTTTGCCCAGACGGGCTGAGAAGAACCCGCATGCTGCATGTTATCGCCCCTTCTAGCCCCCAAACGAGGCTATCAACTCAGAAATGGTGGAAATCATTGAGGGGAATAATACGAGTTTGGTAGCCAATAATAAATCGAGAGTACGATAGTTCAAGGCGTGCGTCGCGTATCTCGCAAACAAAATTTGCGAGTGAAAGATCTGTTTCATTGATCGCTGAACAGACGATGACACAAGGGAAATGGGTCCATGTGTCAGCCATGCAGTTTATGGGGTGGTATCTGACTATATGCAGACATGTGCTGATAGGGGGCGAAGGACGAAAATTAGGGTTAAGCGAGATGGTGGGGTGGAAGGGCTGACAGCTCATCAATTTTTCATTTAAATAGACGGCTGCTTACAAGCCTACCGAAACCATTATACGCTACACGCACCTTCAATGCAGGCATGATTGTATTTTGGTTGTTTATCAGAAGCAATATTCCAATTGGTCGGGGAATTCTTGGTAACAGAATGCGAAAATCTGGGGATTCAACTATTTGAACAATGGATATATCCCAGGATACTTGAGCAATTCTGGAAATAAAGAGGTGATAATGAGAGCTATAATAAGGCTAAGTCGCACAACTAATTAAAATTAATAGTTACGTCACTTTCTTGAACCAAAGTCCAAAGCGTAGCATAAGAACAACAAGCCATCCAAAAACAAGAAAATCAACCTATGAAGATATTGAGGTTTTTGCCATACTCAAAAGAAGAAACTCTTTGAAAGGGAAAACGATCTCCTATTCTATAAGAAGAGATAAACAAATAGCGTATAGAATGAAAAAAGGCATAGAGAAACGGAAACGCTATAATGGCATCGAAATAGCTTTCCGCTGTTTTTACTTTCTACAAGTACATGTGCCTAAGCTATAGTCTTGAAAAGGGTGTCATTGTCCAACTTGTTTCCGTAAATTCCCAATGTCGTTGTCACCTCAGTTGCTATCTAACCTCTATCCTCAAACAAAGTCCCTAGAATTGCATTAGTACACAAAACCTCAATATATTCTACCCATGATCCAACTCACCAAGTAACACTAATGCGACCAGCATTCACATCCCCACCCAACTCCACAAACTTGGACCTCGACAAGTCGATACCGTCCGCTCCACAGCCAGCACAAGTATCGGCAACCGTTGCAGTGACCGATCTTCCATTGGAGCTTACACTAATAGTACGACCGCAGTTGCCATCGTGACTTCGTGATAGGGCAACGATTGGAGAGTCGGGCTAGATATTTGATATTCTAGTGTGTGGTTTTTGAGGAGGTAAATGGAGGGCTTACAGTAAGTATGTCCCCACACGATCCGGCACCATCGGGATCGTAGAAGGTAGCGTCTCCGGTGAATGCGGATGCGAGGGGAAGAGAGAGGGCAAGGGAGGCGAGGGCATAGGTTGGGAATTGCATTTTGATGGTTTCTGTTGGAAGAGTGCTCGGTGGTTGCTGATTTGATTCTGAGCGGATGAAGTTATGATGATTTGATACAAAAAAGATTCAACCAAGCGATACCTTGAGCAGTTATATACTTCATTCGTGTACCACAAACTAAGTGAAATCCACCTCAACACCCTGGAGGAATTTGTCGTTTTGCTTTCGTTTGCTATCGTAAACCCTTGAAGACATTCTGTGTTTTGAAATTTCCGCCTCGCATTCCATTTCCTTCTTTGGATGAAAATTTGTGTTGACAGACGATGAATTTGAAACCAGAGAGGCAACGACCACACCTTGTTCAGTCGCATGACTGTCTTTGGTAGATATTCAAGGATGTTTATACCTCAAGTCGAGGGCAAGCTGATCCCCAACCTCCATATGACGACGATAACTGAGGTATACGATGTACGTAAACGAAGAAACATTTGAGAGTTTTCAGAGATTCCGGTTCCCAAGTCGAGGCAGAAGAAGGATTTAGAAGCCTCGTGATGCGGAGGAAATGTTTCAAATAGCTCTCATGCTTGTACATAAGCCTCATTCGAAACAGCTTGATTTATGCCTCAACATATGTGGAAGATGATGGACAAAATATTTTCGGTTAGTATAATACTATAAGGTAATAGGAGGAAATCGCTTACTTTGACGCTGCTTCTTGAGACAAACATAAAGATCCATCCCTGTTAGTAAGCCGAGATCATCTCTAATAACTTTTCTATTGCTCGAATCGTATAAAAAATATGAAACTAGACGAGACTAAGAGGCTGTACAGATAGAACAATATGTATATCATGTTCTATAAAATACTAGGAAGAAATATGGAGCAAAACTTGTAAGAAAACTTTTAGTCACGTCAACTCTTGACGCAACAAAGTATGTAACAGAAGGTATCCCAAAGTCTCCGTCATAAACCCCAAAACTCCAAATCGTAAAAGGACCTTCATAAATATCATTTCCCTCAACTCTCAGAGTCTCTCAGACCAGTACGTTCCTGCTTGATCACAGGTCCGGAGACGCTACCTTTTCTCTTGAAACCAACAGCGGCAATATAAGCAACACCCATAACACCAGCCACAACACCATAAGCAATCTTTCCTCCATCCGTGTTATCTGCCAGTCTCAAACCCAACCCTCCATTGATGACGGCAAGGATCATCAAGGCGCGGCCGTACCAGATATGGAGATGGGACACTGAAGTTCGACTTTGGTGTCTCTTATACAAATAATGATGCGCAAGACCGAAGAACGGTTGGAGGACAAGGAGGGCCACGGCTATGAACCCAATCACGAAATGGGCCTCTGTGAAATCCTATTAATTTTGTTAGTTCTGCCATTAAACAAAAGGAACAAGCGATTAAAATTACCATTTCAGCGTCATCGACGAGAATTATTCCAATCGCCATGCCAGCAATCATGAGTATCAAACTCACAACTTGAATACCGGCATGAATCCATGGGTGTCCCACCAATCGCATGAAAATAGTTCCAAGCGGGAATAAAATTACAACAGCAATTCCCATGAGAATACCATGAGCTCTTTGACGATCTTGTGCCTTTTTCTGTGCACCACTTATTGCGACAGTTGCACCAGAATTCGAGCCCGAACTGGACGGGTTGTCATCTGATCCAGAACCTCCTTTGTTGTCGTCTCCAGAGGTCGTAGTTCCACTTCCTGTTCCAGAAGCGGCAGCAACGAAAGGGTTACTGTCAGCAGTTAAGGCTGCTTGGGTAAGGTCGAATGTGAGCGTGGTATAGGCACTATGTATATTTATCGATGCTGAGAGGGAATTTGTGTTCAAGGCGGAGCCCTGATTCCAAGCTGCGATCCATGGGGACGACGACGCTGTAGCAGATGATTGAAGCTGACAAGTTGTGCCTATTTTCTTGTTAGTCTCAGTTCTCCCTTCAAAATCGTAGCAGCATATAAGATGGGATAGACCCACAGTGAACATTCGCTACCATCCTTCCGTTCACAATTCCACTTCCCTCCAAAAGTGTTAATCCAGCCTGCAGTGTACTATCCAATTGAGGTTGAATATGACCTCTTCCCGCTCTTCCACTTATCGTCACATTGTTGTTTCCATCCGCATACATGACAAAAATAGTGGAGCCGGACATCTGCTCTCCAGTTCCTAAACCCACCCATGCATACGTCGTCGGCGCAGAAAGGGAGAAGTATATTCCCCCTTTAGAGGTGGCCGATATCGCCGAGTTTGGAGGAATTCCGACACTGTAGCTTGGTCCATTTGATGGGGCGCTGAACGTTGCGAGAGCATTCGTGAGTGGAGCTAAAAGTGAGTGAAGTCAATAAAAACCCGGGGAAATGTGGAGTGGAGTGGAGTGAAAAGCAACAAAGCTTTGGCAACAAACCGAATGCTCCAGCCGCAAGGCCGAGATATTGATAGAGTCTCATCTTGTAGATATCTTTGATTTGATGCTACGATATCGTGCAGTGCGCAGCGTAAGTAAACTTACTTCAACTCGAGTCCAGCGAAATTGAATCGGTTCTAAGGTTCACGAGCTATGTGAGGTACTACAGGGTACCGGTGAAAAATATGTGCGCCGTACCTCGGTTGGCTTGAATAAAGAATGCAAGAACGAGCAAATTTGAAACAATTGCACAGAGAAGAAACGCCAAACTTATGTACGGTGGAGTAAACGCAATGAAGAAGAGTGGTGGGAAGTCAATATACAAGTAGATTACGCGCAAGACAGCTTGTCTAAGCCTCCACCAGAACGGCTTGGTACATGCCTTACAGGCTTGTTGATTTGCTCATAACGCCCAGGGACACACCTTTTCGATACAGATCCAAGTCAGCATTTTTAACAAGCCGGTGGGCGGTGTGGGAGTTAATTGGATATGCGATGAGTGTGATTGGTGTGAGGGGTGGATAAGGGGAGTTGCCCAGAGGCTCAATAGATACGAAAAAGGGGAAGGGCTGATTGTACACCACCTGCCAAGGAGAGCAAGTCCATTTCCCCCAGCCATCGACATCATTCCAAGATTCTGATACCACGACGGCCGCGTAATTGTTTAAGGGAAGATCTCCGCAGCAAGAAGAAGGTTTTGACAAAGAAATGACCGGACTTCCGAGATCAGTTCTTGCTCTTCTTGGTTCGTGAGGAAGGTGGTTCTCAGAGCCTTATTTTTAGGGATGAGCCCTAGGGAGGCCTGTATTGCAGCTGCCCGATATGTTTTATTTTGACTGCCGTGCGTACAAGGTGCGTTTTGATTGGACACTGGAGAGAAAAACCCCTGGAGCGATTATGTCGTGAGATGTGGAGATCGGCGGGAAGGTGGCCTGCAGCCCCTCGGGTGTCTCGCTAGCCGGAAAACACCAGCTTGGAAACCGAGAGGGAGCCGTTATTTCAAATCTCCAACAACGGAAAATGATTGTCTTGACACGATATTTACTTTGTCGGGAAGAAGCATTTAACTCCATCTTATCTCCCCACCTATACATAAAGAGCTGCGCAACTGCCACAATGCGCCAAGTTCTGGGCGATGAGTTGGATCCAAAGCCTGATTACACGAATCCTTCCTCGCTGCGTTAGCTACTGTGTATCAATTGTCATTGTCCTCTTTGGTTCTCGCTCACACCTGCCTCGTACCTAACTCCAACGATCTACCAGTCACCAAAACCTTACGTGTCATTTCCACCAACCTAATTCGGTATGCAAATCATCCACAGCACTCTTCAGGCGAATACTTTACCACCTACCACCAGAGGAACAATTGGCAAAGTTAGAAATGACTGGCTGCGTCACCTTATGCAACTGTTCTAAGGTGACAGGTGGGACACTTTTTGGTGAACATTAAACAACAGCTGATGTGTTGTTAGTGATCATGAGGTAACCTATCTGATAGAAATTCTTATCAACTTCAATGTAGTGATTTTTCTCCAACGAAATTCAGCAATTGGAGCGATGATCTTATCAGATGTTCTTTACCTGCCCAAGGTCTCATAGCTTTGCTTCATTTCTGTCCTGCATATCTTGCCTTTTCAGAACATCAAAAGGATGGCAGCGATGTCAGCATATTCTGATTTGAATTCTTATCGGCGATATGCAGTAAGCCAGCGAGCTCCATGGGTTGACTCGCTTACTCTTTCCAAAATTACAACTCCTTTTTCAAACCGTAACAATTTCGCCTGATCATTATTCTCTTTGGCACGTAGCGATGGCAAACAAATTCTTTCCTGCGTCTAAAATTGCGTGATCGCTTCGTTGAACGTTCAGGCCGGTGTTGGTGGAATGTTTTTCTTATGGGACAGAGTCGTAGCTTCACATGAAGTGACCAAATTCTTATTTTTTTTTGGGATACGCTAGATGGAGAATTGTTTGTGCTTCGGTGTCACTTTGTATCTGTGTAGCCTGCCAGTCCTCGTACACACGATTCGGTCGGGGCATTATTCATTGTGGTTATACCTTCGGTGATAGTAATGATAACCAAGGGTGTAAAGTCAGTATGATTCGAAAGAAGAACCATTGTTTTTCAATGTCAATTTCTATGGATCAGGCCGACTTTGTTTGAAATTTCGAATCCCCTTTCATTGCTCTCTTGCTTCACGGCGTGGTTGATAAGAAAACTTCAATCAGAAAAAGGAAAATTTGTTATCGATGGTTACATTGTTCAAGGTTGCACCGTTAAGTCTATGTATTCGACGGTTGTACACAATCTTGAAACATCGGGAAACTACCTAACGATGTTATCCATGTGATATTTCTATGAGGACGTGACCTAGTTGAGGATAACTTTGAAGATAGTTGTTTTTATGTTCGTTTCTTATGTATCATTGTATAATAAAATCCTATCATGTATCCTAGGTGCAATTGAAAACTTCATACCACAAGTGTCTGTCAAAGCATCCCCCTTTTTTCTTCGCTTGGGCTCAATAGTTTCTTCAAGAAACACTTCGATTCCAATTAACGAAAAAAGAGGGCAAATTTATGCAATCGAATTATATCACAAGTCTTTTCCAACTCCAAAGAGTTACAGTTATATAATGTTTCTTCCTCATTTGAGGGCATCGTGAAAATTTGGCCATTGATGTAATGACCAATTCTGGAACAACACCATGATGAAATATAACGCTACCAGAAATGTGTTCCATGATTCGCTAGAATTTCATGCAGAATTAGCCTGATGTGAGTTGTCGGCCAGCCTTGTATTGGTGACTGAGCTGCATCTTCAACACCACCGTCACTCACCATCATGATTTCTTCTCCTCTATCTGGTATATCCCACAGCTGGCCGTTAGACTCCGAGTCTCCTCCCACACTCCTTCCGAGGACAAGATATCAATACACCTTCGATCTACAATGGCAGAAGCGATCGCTTTAGGTGCTTCTATTGTCGCATTCATCGGGCTGGCTGGCCAGCTTGCGCAAGGCTGCAGCTATGTGCGAACGATAATTGACGATATCATCGATGCGTCCGACGACTTACGAGCTCTGCAAAGAGAGATACGATTGTTTGAGGCCACTATTGAGACATTCCAAAAGGCGCTTTCGTAATTAGAGGAATCAGAAATACCCGGGCACCAAGAGCCCGCTATGCAGATGGCTCTTGACTATGGCGAAGAAATAATGGAAAGTTTGCTCGAGTTCTTTTTGAAGAAGAAAAAGGGTGGCAGGTGGGGCCAAATACGCTTTGCATTTGATAAAGCAAAGTGTGCGAAGTATGTTGGCCGAGCTGAACGAGCGAAAGGGTATTTGTCTACTGCCCAGGCTGGCATTCTCTTGTAAGCCACCAAACCCAAAAAGGGTTTAAATCTATCAGCTCATGTTTCTGATTAGGTCACTTGGGCATGAACATACACTTAGCAATAGAGTTACCCAATGAACCCTTAAACTCTTAAATTTGAAGGCTAAGATGACCTCGAACACTATCGAAAATATTCCCCCATACCTTGTCAGAATCGCCGCTGATACAGGAAGTATACATAGTTCTATGGATAAAATGAGGAACGATTTCTGTGGACAGCTACACGGGTTGTCTACAGACATCGATGCAGTTCTTGCCGGGAGATTCAACGCTTTTACGAGTATGATATCCGAATCACTTGGTACGATTGACGAAGTGCGTCATACAGCACGGCAGACAAGACATGCGATCGAAAATTTAGCAGCTACTTCAGAAGGACTGCGTTCCTTACAACGAAAATGTCGCAGATTGTTCATATCACATTTCGAAGTGTGCTCGCTGGATTCTATTTGGAAAAGCAAACCCAAGCCTCGGACTCCAGTGACTACAAACAAGGATATCGCCACGTTACGCCGAAAGGGGCTTCGAGGAGGGTCATCAGTCAACATAGAACATCGAGAAGATATCCTCGAGCAATTGGAATTATTACAGTGCACTCTATAACCACGAATTTTGTGAGGTCCAGTGACCACAACTACTTGGAAGTACATCACCCAAGCACTTCAGCGGTCACTCAAACGTACGTCGAGCTTTATCCAAATCCAGATATTATCAAAATTGGAGTTTATTGCTTGATTGTTCAACATGGTTATGCTTCATTCCAATTTACCCCTGAACCGCGGCTTCGGGTATACAATATCATCGATTCAACAGCCCCTATCGTGAGAGCTTGTACGCGGGGTGATCTCCAAATGGTCCGTACTCTTTTCAATAGTGGCCAGGCTTCACCCTTGATCAGATATGGGGCGAAAAGTTGCTACTTGATCTAGTTTTTTTGCATTTGACAATGAAAACAGCGCGTTTGAAAGGCCTTGTAAGTGTATTTGAGGAATTTGCCAACCATGGATTGGACCCTGGTGTCCCCAGAGCCAGTGATGATCTTTATGGAAAATCAATCATCGGTGCCCTCGGGGAGTTATCGATAGAATTCCCGACAAGAACATCGGAGTTTTTGAATTTAGCCCGCATCGTCTTAAAGAAAAGTGTCCATGATCCATTTCTTGAAGAGGACATACTATTACAGAGTTTATTAAGTCATATCAGTGGCCTGAAACACCGCTACTAATACTTTTACGGACACAGGAAGAGTGGCATGCAGAATGGCCACCACTAGATAATTTTCAGCAAACCCGCGACTACCTCCTTAGTTCCAAGAATTTGGAATCACTGATATACTCGCGACTAAAAGACTATCTCTGCTGGCTGTACCTTTCTGAAGCAACGAACCTCTATTCAAAGATTTACTTTACAAAATACTTATTCAATAGCCATCATCGATGCCTTACAACGCGCCACCCGGATGACAAAGCTAATAACTTTGGAGAGTATTTAATTTTAATATTTGATTCGCATGGTACACCTGAGCCTGATTTGAAGGGAAAAGGCTGGGAATGGATGTTGTACATTCTGAAACTACCATCGGGCTGTGTGGACTTTGGTGAAATATTTAGTTCCCTATGGCAAGGCATCTCTTCTTTCGCCATCGAGGGGAATGACACATTTAACGATGCCGTTGAAGAAGACTTGTACATTTCGCTCGCCTACCAAGTTATCAACCTTTCAAACCTACCGAACCCCCCTCGCGGAGATTTCTGGTTTTTGCCAACGAAGCTTCAATACAGCTACTTTACAGGTCTTACTGAGTGTTCTCTGCTCGAACGATGGAAAATAGAGCCACCTCAATCCCATAATCAGCCCGGCCGATTTGGGCCAGTCGACCAGGATAAAGTCTATTCAACTCTCCACCAACCATTTCAAGATGCCGAGTTAGAGCGATTTACCCCGAAAACTTGTCGGACTCCGAGTACTCGGAAAGCTATTGGAGCTCTGATTATGAGGACTCAGAGGCTTTCGTTCCGCTGTTTGAATGGGATGAAGATTATTGTCTGGAAGCACTGTTTTCTCCACCAAGCGAAGACGACGGCACCACTATTACAAACCAACGTTCTTCCACGAGAGCAACGAAGCCAAGCTCCAATGACCCAGGTATAGAACTCTCGATGCTCACGAATCCACAACTCGATGTGGCCGACGAACTCACGGCTTATGGGTCGACCCCGAGAAAACTAGATGCTGAACAAGACTGCTCTGACCCCAAAGATGAGAATCCGCCAAGAAAACTCCTGAAAAAAGAAAACAATTTCAAACCCGTGGTACATGAGAAGTCCATTTCAAGAAGTCACGAAGGAATTATCAACGTTGAAGTAGAATCCAAACCAGATTCCGGAAAAGAGATTGAGGACTTGCAGTTGTTTATGGATTTTCTCTCGCTTTAAGGACATATTTTCAACATGAAGACTGGCACATTTTCCCTCACCTAAGTTTTTTCGGAGTATCTCAATAAATATTGAACACTCAGACCTCAATCTACTCTCAAAAAATTGAGTTTCTAGCACTCCCCAAGAAAGTAATCTATATACATACTACCCCCACTACACCGCAAAAGGTATGAAATACAAAAATTAAGAAGTCCGGTTTTCCAGAATTCCAAGCATATCATACAAATTACTTCAATCTTCGTCCTCTTCATCCTTCCCCTTCTTCGTCTCGGCCCCCTTTTTCGCTGAGCTCGTCTTTGCTGCAGGCGTTGGGATTGCGACGGAAACTAGTGTTGTAGCAACAGGAGCTGTATTACCACCAATTGTCGCCCCAGTAGCGAGTGCCGCCCAAGTTGCGAACTCTGGAGATTTCGCTTGTGCCAATTGAGCATCAAAAGTATCGAATCCTACACACCAATCCATCAGTTCAATCCCAACCAAAGACAGGTGAAAGGGAGCTTACCACTATCATGAAAAGGCATAACCGTCGCCGGATCCGCCTTGTTCGTCACACTATTACTCGCAAGCGCCCATCCCATCTCGAAATTCCCCGCCGTATCCGCAGCCGTGAACCCAAGTTTGGCGTCCAAACAGTTCTGACAGAGGAATGTATATTGCATATGCGTAGCATTAACTTTCGTTCCTTGACTTATTTCCTTTACTGAAAAGCTCCCTGGTAGAACAGGTGGAGAATCATCTTCATTCGCAGCTAACCTGAATGTTGACACGACTTTTTCGCCATTGGGCCATGCTGCGAAGAGAAGGGGGCCGACCATATCTCCCTGCAAAGCTATTCCACCCCAGCCGTTCCCGGAGGGAGTTGGGAATGTCATTTGTCCGATGAAATCTGTGGTTGGCGTTTCAGAGAGGGCAATACCAAAGGCGAACTGTGATTTCGCGCCGAAGAAACGTTGAAAGGTTATGTTACTTAAAGGATCGGTGAAAGCTGCAGTTACTGCAGCTGGTTTGTCGCCGGAATCTTTATCATCGTCGTCGTCGTCTCCTGCGTAGACTAGGTAGGGAAGGAGGAGTGCGACGAAGAAATATATTGTTGGGGAGAGCATTTTGAATATATGTTGACCTGCAGCTTGAAGGAAGAGTAGAAGGAAGAGAGAAAAGTGAAGAGTGGTGAAGAAAGTAAGGATGAAGGTCAACTTGCCGCTTTGAAATATTCGTGGGAGGTCAATAGCCTTTATAAGAAGTTACAAGCCCTGAATCCCCAGATGTAAAGGCAGAGATCTATGATCTCAGTCCACACGAAACTCCTCTTTTCCAAAATAGGAGATTGCTCTCGTGCTCTGGGGTATACGATCGTTGAAGAGTGGAGCCTCATCGTATCAAGCTCGCAAAAGCAGATCCATTTTTCCATTGAGCCGCTGTCTAGTTCATGTCTAAAACTCTCCAAAGGCGGCTAAGCGGCAGTCTGATAGGGAACTATGAGGAATGTAGTTGTCAAAAAGTCTTGGTATTGTGTCGAGAATGTGCTCTGTTCGGGATGGCTCGTTGATAACTCGACATCAAGTAGCTGACATATCTCTTGGTACTGCCAAGCGAGACAACAAACTTAAGTGAGCAACTTGAAGCGATAGGGTTGACATGCGAAATAGCTTCCCCAGCTATAGCTTCAAACCAAACAGAAAACTCTGGAAGACTGCCCGTATCTCATATCGGCAGTCACATCCCCACAACTTTAAGGTTCCGACAGAGTAACTCTAGACGATGTCACTTCAAATCCAGACTTCAACCACAAATTGCAACGCCTCTACTTCTTGGCTACACTGGTACCCTATCTCTTCCCCGTCGAAAAGCTTTTACTGGGATATTCGAAGCGAAAAGGAAGACTCCTTCCAAAACGCTAACCTAGCTCTTGGGTAAAACAAACATTGCTCACCCAATCCCCAATTCTGCTTACGAGCCCTTGGTGAGAATCTGAAGATCCAAGACTTGCATTTCGGTGATCGATGTTTGACCCTGTCTCAGCTAGCTACGCGGGTATTTGAGACGAGGACTTAAGCATAAAAGGGCTTGGCTGGCCATAGGGCTGTTTGACAGACAAGCGCATTGGACAACCCATGGCGCCTCCCAGTTTTTGGGTCCCAATTTGAGACATGAAAGTGCAATACAAGCTCATAACTATTCCAGCAGGAAATCAAAGGATCTCTCAAAGACTAAAAACGAGGGAGAAAAAAACTTTCTACCCCATAGCAACTATGCTCCAAGGGGACAGGACAAGGGACGCAACTGTTTTGGCGTACAAAATGTACACTGAACTTTGTTTTGGGGGAACCTTGCCCAGGTAAAGGGATCGAGTTCGAGGTCGAGCGAGGTCGAGCTCAAGGCGTCAAGGTCGTTCCTTCCCAGACTTGACCTTTTCCGGCAACTTGACCTCACCCGCCTCGTCCCTCGTCCCTCAACACGACCACCTTGAGGTCGCTCCTTCCCTCAACATCAACACCCAGCTTCCCCAAAGCAACTCGAACCGACCACCCAGTCTCTCCCATCCACAATCAAGGACCAGCCTGGAAGATGCCATCCAAAGAGAGGAATCCAAAAACCTTGGCATGTATCAAGAGCAGTTTGACACGAGCCAAGCCCATTGCGGGGTGCTTCCACCCCTCGTCCCTCCCCAAAAGAATTGAGGCTCAACTTTAAATCTTCCAAAGAATTGGGGGGGAAACAAGCTGTATTGAACCCTGGGAATCAAACTGGTGGTAATGAGAATAAGGATTTGAAATGTCTTTTTCCAGTTGGAGAACGATGGGATGCGCATCGGCCGGTCACGTCACGGAAAGGAAGAAGGGAAGACACTCCAACCAATTTTTTCCCCCTCAAACCTAAGAAGGCCTGAAGCAGACAGCTCCTCTTGAAAGAAAAAAAAGCTCGCCTCCCCCAAAATGAAGGAAGAAAATGCCAAGAAACAACATCACTCCCCTCCCACAGAACCTTCCACCTGCAACATCCTTCCAAACACACGCCAAGAGGAAAATGTCAAAGATTCGAAACTTCAGGTCTATGACTGGACCGGGTTATCCGCTCTATATATCAAGAAAATCTCTCATTTAAAATTATAGGAAAATATCACCTCCTCTCGCAGCTAACGTTTGGGTATATTCCTAATCTTGGCTAGCATTCTAGAATCTAATAGCGAGGACTTGCATACCTTCAATCCCCCGCTGTAACTAAAGACATGTGTTGATAGACAAGATTCGTTTTGCATGCGATATTAGATCTCAACATTTCCACACTTTTCAGGATTACGATCAACAGATTTCTACGAACACACGTATATATCTTATTCCATATAATTGCGTTGGGTTGTAATATATCATACGAGTAAGATTTACGTGGTAGACTTCGTACGTACTGGGGTGCAAGTTTTCGTGTAACACGAGCTGGCGGATAAGCTAGTAATTGTCAAGTAAGCGAGAAATTGAAGAGTAAGCTGACAAATTACAAGTAAGCTATCAATCAAAAAGTAAGCTATTAATTCTTAAGTAAGCTAAATAATATTTTAGAGTCAAAAGATAGTAGAAATAAACTATTAATTAATAAGTAAACCAAAATAAAAGGTTCTGCACGTATAAGCTAACAATATACCCTTTCAACTTTCCCACCAACACAGAGAGAAAAGCAGAAGATATATAATCAACACATCCCAAGAGAAGCCTTATTACAATAAAAGAGCTTTAGTGGAAAAAAAGGTTCCTCAGCGCTCTATTTCCATGTCAAACTATGCCAAGTTCTTGTTTATATACTCTGGAATTCCCCAAAGATCTTCATTTGAGTAAAAAGAAAAAGGGAAAATAGAAGAAAGAAAAAAGAAGCAAGTCCCACAAATCACCCACCTAGAGACCAACCGAGAGAGAAAAACCAAAAAAACGTATAAGCCAACGGACTTGAAAATCCTTTCAAAAAAAACTCATTTTAGTAGAAAGGACTGACAAAGTAAACACACCTCATCCCATCCCGTCCCATCTCACATAAAACATGGAAACACTAAACACAAACAACTTTCAACACCCCTCCATCTCATGCCCAGACAACCCCNCCCCCCCCCCCCCCCTTTCTCAAAAACAACATGTGACTTCCCCTAATACATATCTCCCTCCCTCAATCTCCCCATTCCTTCTATCCCAGAAACCTCTCCCATCAATACCTACCTCTCTCATTCCCTCTCTCTCATTCCCTCTCTCTCATTCTCCCTCCCTCCACCCTAATCCCCCCAGGCTAAAAAACCGCCATCTACATCACAAAGCATTCAAAGCCCCAGGGACTAAAATAATAAAGAAGTTGTCTGTCAGTCAATAAAACCCCCCCAAAAAGAGGGAAGATTCAAAAAGAGAAGAAAAGGAAAAAAAGGAAAAAAAGGAAGAAAAGAAAAGAAATTAATAATAAAAAATAAAATAAAAAATAGACAACAAATAGTATCCTTTCCAATCATCCAGTATACATACACATACTATCTCACCAAGTACGTCGGACGCATCAGCAGCGACGCCAACTCCAAGAGAGAGAGAGAGAGAGAGAGAGATGGCCAAAAGAAACCATAAAAAAAAAAACAAAACAAAAAAAACTAAAACAAAAACTCTAAAAAACTTTAATATTGAAAACAAGTGTTTAGTTAAGAAGACGAGGAACCATATCCACCCACAGGCCCCAAGAAAAATCCAGAGGTTGAATTGATGATGATGATGATGATGATGGAATTCATATAGGAGTGGTGGAGTGGTGGAAGCCCCAGACAGACTCATACATACATGCTACGCACACTGGCTTAGGTCGTTACTGCCTCGACAAGAATACAAGGAAGTAAACTTACTTGTCTAATTTTACATGCACAGCCCTCACACAATCACACTATCATAGAACAGCAATGCGATTTCAATATAAAATTTTATTTTGTCCGTCATAAAGTCGTCTGGGAAAAAGCGAGAAAGAAAGAGAGCAGTGCCAAAGCCATCCCATGCCAAAGCAAATTCTACTCTAAATCTGAGCAGCTCAAAGAGAAATTGCTAAGCTAAGTCCAGTCCCTTCCCAAACGCCGCCAACGCAGTCATAGTGTACCAGTCAACCCAGTCACAGATCCACGCTCACATCAGCATACAATTCTCCACCCCAAATTTTTCGCCACGTAAAAAAAGAAAGAGCGTAACAAAAGAAAACTTTTTCAGCACCTCACACCCCCTTCTAAAGACCCCTCAGAAATTTCTTCCTAATTTGACAACGAAATATCAAACTCAAAGATCTAAAGAAGTCGAGAGAAAAATCAAAAGAAGGTCCAAATAACCATACTACTCGCAAGTCTCAAGATACAACAAGAACGGAAAAGAAAAATAAGAAATAAAACATGACAGCAATAATTCATTGGTGTATAACATTGAGCAAATCCGAGAAGACGAGCGAAAAGCGCACACTAGAAATGCGATGGGGTGAGGCCAGGGATACCCATCTTTCCAAGAGGGAGATGAATATGCCATCCTCGGCGTATTACGCAATATTCAATCGAGCATTAAAGGTATGCCGATATGAAATGATTTTTCAGCTGAATAAATCCAGGTTCGAATCGTGGTGGAATGGATGCAATCAGACAGCGCTGCGAGATCGTTTATGACTGAAGTGATCACCATCAAACTTCCTCTTGCTATTGGAAGAAGCTTTCGAGAGAGGGCTGCTAGGACTGTTGACGAAGAGCTCAAGATTTCGGTCTCGTGGCATAGGTGTGATTGGCGAATTGGCAGCAGCAAGTCGTCCTCCTTTAATTCCTTTGAGTGTGCCATGGCCATATGGACCAGAGAAAGCGAGTGCATCGGAAGATACAGCATGTCGTGTGAGTTGGGTATGGAGGTTTTGGTTCTTTCGGAAAGAGCCGACGTTCCTAACTTCGAAGTGATCAAGGAGAGGATGGGCTTGATCTTCGCTGGCAGCAGTAGTGGGTCGCTTGGGTGTTGATGTTGCTTCGACGGTATCGCTAGACGGAACAGGATCTTGATTGTCCCCGTTCTCATCATCAGACGAATGATCGCCAGGGAACTCGAAAAAGTCATCAAGTCGCCATACGTGTTCGTCCTCATCAAATTCATCCTCATCCCAAGACGAAGTGCCATCTTGGGTAATGGTACCATTCGCATCGATGCTGGTGAATGGGTGGAAAGCTTCAGGAGGACCGAGAGCTGGACCGAGACCAGCATACTGATCAATTGAGGAAGACATGGCACCTAGCATGATGTTACCCGAGTTGCTAATCATTGGCGACATTTGATCAGCGGGAGAAAAGAGTTCTGAATCCATCTCCGGTACTGTCTCTAGCATTCGGCGGTTACTAGTACCGCTGAAGCTGACACGTCTCTTGACAGTTGCCTTGAACATGATCAATTTCTTTCCATGGCTGTCCAAAACTGCAAAAGGTTTGCTGCGATCATGTACCCAGGAAGCAAGGAAAGGCCCACGGTTTCGCATGGATGTGCGGCGAGTGACTGTAATCTCTTCCTCGGACTCTGAAGCATCAGAAAGTCGACGGAGGACTGAGCGACCGGGAGCTTGAATGAAGCTTGCAGCTGGGGGTAGATCTTCTTCAGTTGTCTCTCCTTCATCCGCTAATTATTAATGTCAGCATTCATATCCATCTCAAAGTCCTAAGCTGGCAACATACATTCATAGCCACTTGAGCTAGTACTGCAGTCGCTATCACTGTCGGTTTGTTCTGCCTTGCGTGGGATAGCCTCGTTATCACTGCAATCCCAAAATCCACCACCTCTGTGGTGGTCTGCGTCGATATCTTTTTGGATCTCTCTGCGGAAGCTGGGTGCAAGGCTGTTTTGATCGACAAATATATCTGGGTAAAATGGGTCATCATTAGGGCCCTCGTCGTCACTATCACTATCGGACAAGTCAAAGTGGACTCGGCGACCTGGAGTATCTGCATCAGTAAATACCGAACTTCCGGTAGTGTTCCATAGAGTGGCTTCTGTATCATGATCTGGCGCATTCATCCGAGAGATATGCTCATCGAAGAATGTTCCACCAGGAATGACGGCTATGTCTGGGCCGAAGCCCTCCCAGCTAACTTCTTCTTCATCAAATAAGGGTCGAGGAGTAGATTGCAGGTCATCATCATCGTCTTCGTCTTCGTCGTCAGCTTCCGAATCGATGATTGCTTGCTCCTCGACCCCCTCTACATCTGGCTCGCTTTCCTCGTCGTCAGAGATCAAATCAACACCGTCATAATCATCGTCGGACGAATTATCGGTGGCTCTGGAACTTCGGCGCGACTTCTTTTGTAGAGGAGTGCGGGGTGTCGGAGGCGACTTGTGTCGAAGACTGCGCGACATGGTGGGCAGTTTCGAGTGAATTGGTGGAGTATATTTTGTGGTGGGGTATTGCGGAAAAATTGGCGGTGAAGCGCAAAGGCAAAGGCGAAAAAGTATAATGACGACAGAGTTTTCCTAGTTGACTCTGCGCGCCTGCGAAAGTGGTATATGGTTTATTCGACTTCGATTGAGATTGGAACTGGAGTTTGTCGGATCGCTGAGGCTCTCTCGAGTGGGATTGAGGCCGGGGGAGAAG
>LLEY01000180.1:0-119368 GCA_001414485.1 Calycina herbarum | reverse complement strand
CCCCCCCCCCCCCCCCCCCCCACAATTCTATTCTCTGACTCAAGGCTAACTTAAAGACTAGCATGCAGCTCGAGCTTTAAACTTACTGGAAGTACTGTGGAAACGACAACATCAGTATGGAACGAAATACGATTGGAGACAGGTACAAATTCAGATGGGTTTTCAAGTGTGAGTTCGAGTTTTGTCCTTTTGTGGGGACTGTAAGGCTGACTTGACCCCTCTTTAGATTCATCTTAGCTTGAAACACAAATTATAAATCGGTCGCAATTTCGGGACTAATTTTTAGGGCGACCCGGAGCCCAGTTCTTAAGTCCGGGAATGGCGCGCGCTAAAGAGTTCCGCGCTCCGTACTATTGTACAAGAGACCCAACGGCATATGTATAAAGGAGTAAGTGGTTGAGGATCATTGCACTCATTGATGCTTCACAAACTAACGTTCAAAAGGTTCTCGAAATAAGCCCAAAGTTGAATTTTCTCCTCTCACCCTAGATCATGTCTCCACCCGCCCAAGAAACTATTATCCTCCTAGGCGGAACAGGCAAAATCTCCTCGCGCATCGCACCCCTCCTCTCCTCAGCGAACTACTCCGTCCTCCAAGCCTCAAGATCAGGAAAAGTCACTGCCGGTATTGAAAACTGTACTGGCGTAAAGTTCGATTGGGATGATGAAAAAACTTACGAATCGCCATTCCAAAACTCCAACACCTCGGCAGTCTTCCTCGTCGCCCCACCGGTTCTCGATGCCTTACCACCGATGAAGAAATTCATTGAGGGGGCGATTAAGTATGGTGTGAAGAGGTTCGTGCTGCTTAGTGCTAGTATTTTGGAGGTGGGCGATGGACCTGCGATGGGGGAGGTGAGTGGGTATTTGAAGGGGCTGGATGTCGCATGGGCGGTTTTGAGGCCGAGTTGGTTTATGGGTATGTTTCGACTTGTCTCTTCGGTTGTTTGAATTCTTGAAATGTTTCTCCTTGTGTCTCCTCTTCCTGTCACGTTTAATCCTGGGATTGAGTCTTTCGAGATCACTTGAAGTCATATCCTAACAACCTCCCTCAGAAAATTTCTCCGAAATGCACCATCTCAACACAATCCGCGATTCGTCTCAAATCATAACCGCAGCCGGCAACGGGAAACTTCCCTTCGTATCAGCGGATGATATCGCAGCCGTTGCTTTCCACGCGCTAACAGATGAGAAGGCTCATAATACTGATCATTTCATCCTCGGTCCTGAGTTGTGGAGTTATGGGGATGTGGCGGGGCTTTTGTCGAAAGAGCTTGGGAGGACGATTACGCATGTGTGTATTAGTGAGAAGGAGTTGGCGGACGGGATGAGGAGTTTTGGGGTTGAGGAGAGGTATGCTGGGATGTTGGCTGAGTAAGTGATTCCCGCGCTTTTTTGAGGAATGAGGGGGATGCTGATTGAGTATAGATTGGATACTTTTGTTAAGGAGGGGAAGGAGGAACTTATTTTCGAGGAGGGGAGGGGTGTTGTTGAAGCTGTTACGGGGAGGAAAGCGAAGGGGTTGGAGGAGTATGTTAAGGAGTGCGTGGGGAGGGGGGTTTGGGGTTGAGTTGTTGGAGATCTTTAAGTAAACCTGAGGGAGAGCGGATACGGGGGTGTAGTCGGGACTGTTTGAGATGCGTGAGTAACGAAGTATGGGAGAGCGAAATTGAGCTTTGGTTCGAGTTCGAGGTCTCACTGCTCTCTCGTGGTATTGGGGAATATGGACGGGTACTTGAAATGCGTGAGATTGGGCAAGGTCTCAGTATTCTACTGTACCAGAAGTCAAATCTACGCACCACTGTCTTGGCCTTCAAGAGTTATGATTTACTTGTTTGTGTGCTGTGATAAATTCATCACCACTAGATCAATTTTAAAGCTCACACTCTTGAAAAGTCAACATTCCAGCCTCGTCCTCCCCTCCTCTGGGTACAAGAGCATGGGGAGGACTTTCCCGAAAAGGACTAATCATAATTTACTATTCCTTATTGGGCAGTTTTCTTTGGATATTCTTCCATGTGCTGCGTGGAATTCGGTGAGGTTCTATGAGGTTCATTGACGCATCGTTGGAGCTGGTCATGTGGGTTTCCTCAGACATTCTATGGTCTGGACGTGTAATTCGGTGAGGTTCCATGAGGCTCCATGAGGCTCCTGGAAGCGGTTGGAGTCAAGATTGCTTTGTGCTGAACTGCCTGAAAATGGCCTCAGGTTTCGTGAGGGTGGGTGACCTGTTGATACTGCCCGATTGGGTTTAGAGGTGTGCGAATTCTGTATGCGTTGGTGCAAAGCTTATCCAATGGGAGACGGATGGTGTGCCACGTGGGTGGTTGAAGAAAGAGAGGGATGTTGTGTGCGATGAAGAGTTCTGGGGCTTTTGCATCAGGGGTTATGAAGAGGTTTTTGTGAGGTGATGTTTGTGATGTTTTTCATGACCCCTTTTATAATAAGCGAAGCGCATTGCACTCAGTGCAACTGTCACTTCCAACGCACAACTCCAGTTAATTGGCTAAAAACATACAAACTGCATTGCTTGAATCTTTAATTTTACCTGTTTTCAGTGGGTATGCTAGAATTCTTATAGGGGTGAGTAAATGTTGTGGTCATTGGGTGGTTGGAACTCACCCCCAAGCTTGAAATAACACCTCAAAATCTCTCTCCAAGTTCACAGAAAAGCCAGCTCCCCTCACCGCACTTAATGAGAGCCTTGTCCGCGTCCCCATCCACTATTGTTAATGGCCGCAATTGACTCCAAACGAAGCTAATCGAACACTTGGACTTCTTTCCTTTGTTCCCAAGGCAAGACTCAAACTGCCTCCATCGTGAACCGACGCGTCTTGCTGTCGTGCTGTGGTAGAGCTCATTTCGGTTAATTTTAGCGTACTTTTCAAGTCTATAAAACTTCGCCAGGCACCCTCAATTGAATTATTTTCTTTCCTCGTCTTTGACCGTACGCAACCACCAGCCCCCAAACCGATCTCGCACCAACACACCCTTCTGTCTGCTTTCTGCTGCTGCTGCTCTTGCTCCGATTTGCCCTTGGACCTCCTATTCCCTCGGGGTTTTCAATTATTGTTTACTTCTCGTCCCTGCCTCTCCAACCCCCTCAACACCACCACAATGGCCGCTCCTCAAACCGCCTCTCTCTCCGCCTTGCCCGCCAAAATCGCGCTTCAAATCTTCAAGTTAGGTGGTGACGGAGCCAGAATCATCGAAGTCGGCCTCGAAGACAAGAGCCAGCCTCGCTTCCCAATTGGGGAAGTAAAATTGGTCTCACAATTCGCATGGGGATGCTCGCAATTCGGGCTGGTCTTGTTGTTGGAGGACGAGGAGGAAGAGAAGAAGGATATCTATTTGAAGTCCGATGAGGACATTGTCTTCGTTCCCGCTCCCCCCCTCGTAAGTTCATTCTTTTCTCGTTTCTTTCATTGAAATGCATAGCATTCCACCAATTTTCAAGGCTAATTCAATGAGATAGGATCCTCTCACTCGCGTGGCCATGCCACCACCATCTTACCTCTGGGACGTCGTCGCACGCATGTCAGACGAGTCTCTTTACACCATCGAGACCCTCGCCATCGACCTCGATGTCGTTTGCAATGCCGCCCTCAACATGACGGTTACCCTCTACCTCCCCCTCCTCCAATTCCGAGCCCTCAAAAAGCTCATCATCATCAGCAAGGGCTTCTCCCGCAACATCACCTCCCCCTCCGCCGTCGGAAAGCCCCTCGGGGTCGATTACTGCTTCGATGAGCTCGACCTCGTCCTCCCCAACCGCAACAACCACCCCGAGCATTACAAGCTCGATAACTGGCTGGCTATTGCCAGAGATGATGTTCGCCGCCTGGCCTTGAGCGACCGAGAGTGGAAGAAGCCGGAGGTCGTTATGATGGCGAAGACCATCAGACCATAGGGATTTTTTATTGTTGTTTTAGAGGAATTTCCCTGGTTTTTTGTGCTTGTTTTAGAGGGATTTTTCTCTGGTTTTTACAGAGATCTTTTAGAGGACTGCTGGGGGATGCAGTACCACCAGAAATGCGATTTTTTACCTGGCGCGAAAGTAATAGTCCAATGAATGTGAAATGTGAAATGATTGTGCTGAAATGATAAGGTAATTTTGATTTATAAAATGAGTTACTAGAAGGCAAATTTCAGACGTGCTTAGTAATAATTTATATTTTCTGTAAGTTTGTTAGAATAGCTTATTTCTCTTAGAAAGCTAGAATAATTTTAAAATTTCAAGAAACTTACTTGAATATAAATTTTAAACGTATTTTAAAGTAATATCTTTTTTTTATAACTTCTTTTAAATTATCTCTTTATTCTATTTTATTAAAATAATTTTATAATTTTAATATACTTATAAAAATAAAGATTAAAACGGAATATTTTCAAAGAATAAAGATTATTCTAAGAATTCTTAAATAACTTCTTTCTTATAAATATTTAGAATAATCTTATTTATTAAAGAAACTTACTAAGATATCTAATAACTAGTTTCGTTTTTATCTTAAGTTTATATAAATAACTACTTTATTTTAGAAGTTTAGTATAATCTTATTCTTTAGTAAAACTTACTAGAATACTATCTTTAAAGCTTTATTATTAGTTATTTAAATTTTAACGTAGTTTATCACCGAGTTAGTAATATCACCGAGTCGGTAATTTTCCTCTATATTCTACTCTATTAAGTTTAACACGCGTTTTCTCAACTACTATAAATAGAAGTTTATATTAAAGAAGCTTGAATAATCCTAGCTCTTAAAGCTATTCGTTTATCTAAGAAGATTAACCCTTTAGCTATAGTAAAGCTTTATAGAGTGCCTAGATCTATACTCTTAGATAGAATAGCTAGCTAAACTTCTTAAAACGAAATCCGACCTAACTATATTAAGTTATCTAAGATAGAAGAGGAAGTAATTATTTAGAATATACTTAACCTAGATTCTAGAGGGTTTATACCCTAGCTAGCTAGTATAGAAGATATAGTAAATTTTATCTTAGAATTAAGAGAGAGGAAACGCGTTAGTAAGCTCTAGGTATATCGATTTATATAACGATAACCAGCTCTTAAGACGCGTTTTAATCGCGTCTATGATTTCTAAAGAGTCTTATATAAAGATTCTAAGCTAATTAGCTCGTAGTTCTAACTAGTTGAAAATATAAGAGTAAAATATAAGGTATTAGACTATAACTTCTATAACTTCGACAAAACCGGCTTTATAATAGGTATAATTTACCTTATAATAGTTATTACCTATATAGATCGACGTAGTAGAGGTAAGACAGTTTAGCTAGAGAATCGAGAATAGGCTATAGCGATTACTTATATTAATAGTAAAGGCTAGAGTATCTCTCTATTTCTAGTAGTTTAGAGTAAGAACTACCTCTTAAATTAGTATATAGATAGTAGTCTCTTAACTAATTAGATTAGGGCTTATAGCAAGTGCTAATGAATTGAACTATAGAGGCTGTCTATGTATAAGAAGATTCGATTGTCCTTTCTAAGCTAGAGTCCTTGCTAACTTATATACTTAGTTAGCTCTTTCTAGAGGGTTCTACTAAGGGTACTCTCGAAGGTTCTGTTACGTCTATACGTTGCTAAGCGAGGTCACGTGAATGCGTCGCTAGAGTACTCCGAGACTTATTCCACAGGTGTAACCCTTGATATTACCCCTCTTCCTACTCTTGAAGGTAGGTGTCTAGGGCTACTATATCCTCTAACTTAGTAGTAGGTTCCTATGTTAGGTTTGCGTATCCTGTCTATTTAACCTTATACTTAAGTTAAGTACGAGAGCCTTTCCCTAAGAGCTTCTTTTACTATTAACCTAGTATTCTTTTAACTTACTATTCTATAGTATCGTCTACTAATATTATAAGTGGTTAATTATCGTCTATAATTTAACTAGGTAGCGGGTCTATAGCTGCTAGCCTTAATAAGTCTATATTAAAGACATTATAGATACTAGGCAGAGTGTCTAGCTTATATATAAACAGGCTAATAACCTCGATAACTATAAACTTAACGGATCGAGTGTCTAGTTTCTTACTAGCCCTGTCTATCTATATATTCTATAAGCTTAAGTAAACCTTGTCTCTAACCTTATACGTAGAAGCGGTATTCCGTGAACGATTTACTTAAGTCTCCTAGTCTTATTATACCCTTGCTATTAATGATTATGCCTATTCTATAATAGCCTTAATCTTTGCTACTATTGCTTCGCTCTTTTGAATTAGTGTTTTTATGTTTACAGGTACTACGATGTCTATTAAGGGGTCGATAGTCTGTAACGGATAGCCGTAGCTAAGTTAGAAGAGGCTTACACCTGTTGATGTTAAATCCTGTCTGTTAAAAGCTAACTATACTACTGGCAGCTAGTCGGCCTAGTCGTCCTAAGCTATATTAATCCACTACCGTAGAAGCGTCTCGACTTCAGCATTTGCCCGTTCCGTTAACCTGTTAGTTTGTAGATAGAAGGCTATAGAGATCCGTCGTTTAATCTGTAAGAAGTTACAAAGCGTCTTCTATACTTGTCTAATGAATTACAGGCCTCTATTAGACACTATTGCTCTTAGTAGTCTATGTAAGCTATAGTATATAGTAATAAATAAGCGAGCAAATTCCTCTGATAATATAGTCGAGTTATAGGCTATAAGAAGCACCCCTTTGCCTAAACGGTCTGTGAACACTGTTATTATATTAGAGCCTTTACTTATAGGTAGTGGTCTAATAAAGTCGATAGAGATCTCCTGCTATTACTGCTTAGGAATTAGTAAGAGACGAAGCAGGCCTTGTTTACGATCTCTCTAGACCTTAGTACGTCTATAAACTCTATAGTTATAGATAAACTGCTTAACTATAGTCTATAGGTTTAGTTAGAAGAACTCTCTTAAGACTATTATAATTGTCCCGTTCTTACTAGGATAGCTTATAAGTGTAGAATTATAGAGTTCCTATATAATTACAGTCTATAGTAGCTTATAGTCGAGGACCTATAGTCTACCTCTAAACTGTAAATCACTATTCTTATTAACTAAGTAGTTAGAGATAGAGACTTTGACTAGAGAAGCGAGGTCTGCTAGAAACACCCTATCTCCTTAGTAGATAGTATCTGTAAGACGCCTAAAGTCCTTGTTCTATACCTTTCCCTCTTCCTAGAAGTTCCGTAGTTGGTCTATAAACGCTTACTACGTCGCTACGTCGCTTACTTGATTCCTCCCGTTTGTTAACACTAGTGCTAGCTATATAGTATTTCCTTAAATCATTCTGTCTAGAATTAATTATACTATTCTATAATTAAGGCGTTTATCTCCCTCCTCTAGAAGGTCCTAGTCCCTCCTTGTTAATATATCTAGTAGTTCTTCTTCTTTACCTAGGTAGTATTAGATTATTAGATTAAACTTACTAAGTATTAACTACTACTATATTTGTCTTTTAGACAGTTTATAGACTATTATAAAGTACTTAAGATTCTTATAATTTATAAGTATTATAAACTACCTAATACTTTTTAACTCTACTTCCTATTTCTTAAAGTAATAAATAATAGCTAATAACTCTTTATTATATATTAGGTAATTGTATTTAGCAGGTGTGTGTTTCTTTAAGAAGAAGGCTATAGGCTATAAGACGCTATTCTTTACTTAAGAGAGCACGCCTTCTAAGTAATATCTAGAGGAGTCTGTCTCTAGGACTGTCTTATAATCTAGGTTAAACTAAGCTAGTACTAGGGCCTCTATAAAGGCCTGCTTTAACTATTCGAAGGCTTTATTTGCTTCGTCTATTTATTAGAAGGATATATCCTTTTTAACGAGTTTGTAAAGAGGAGCTATAATCTGTAAAAAGTCTTTAATAAACTGTTAATAGAAATTTATAAATCCTAGAAAGCTAAGGACGCCTTTTGCTATTATTAGTACTTTCTAATCTATAATAGCCTATATTTTAGCTAGGTCTATCTGTAAACCTTTCCCTACTTCTATAATAAACCTAAGGTACTTTGTAGACTATACTTCAAATTCGTACTTATTAATATTAAGCTATAGTCTAGTATCTTAAAGCCTTTGTATTACTTTATAGACATGCTCGCGGTGCTAGTTATAGGTGTTGTCTATAAAGACTAAGACATTGTTAATATATATTAAGATAAAGTTATCTAAGAACTCTTGAAGTATATGATTAATATACTACTAGAAAGTGCTAGAAGTATTTATAAGCCTAAAAGGGGTAATAAGCTATTTAAAAAGCCTAAAGCGTGTCTAGAAAGCCGTTTTCTACTTGTCTCTCTTCTTAATTTATATCTTATAAAACGTAGTAATAATATCTATTTTTATAAACTACTTTGCTTTTCCGATCTAGTTAAGTATCTCTTAGATTAAGAGTAATAGATAGCAGTTCTTACGAGTTAACTTATTTAGTACCTAGTAGTTATAATAGAACTGTAGGCCCCCTCCTAGCTTCTATATAAAGAGTACTAGCGTAGCTGCTAAAGAGTTACTTACTTAAATAAATTCCTTATCTAGTAGCTCTGTTAGGGTTTTATAGAGTACTAACAGCTCGTCTTATAATATATTATAGAGTGGCCTCTATAGGACTGTCTCCTTAGATCTGCTGTCTATCTATAAAAGCTTAATACTATAATTAATTCCTTATTAGTATACTAGTAACTTGTTTGCTTCTTTTCTATTAAAAGCTAGGTAGAATTCTAGACTAATCTAGCTAGGCAGCTTTATCCGCGGGTCTATATACTTCTTCTCTACTAACGCTTTACTAATGTCTACGAGGCTAGCTAAGAAAACTTATAGCTTACGTTTATAATCTGTAAGAAAGTAGAAGACAGCTGCGCTTACTTACTTATAAGAGTAAGACTTTTCTAACTTACTATAAACTTCTAACCTAGAGTCTTAGAAGAGTAAGTATCCCTTAGTAGTATTAAGTAAAGCTTGCTCTTTCCTTAACTAAGATTTTCCTAGAATTATTTTATAGCTCTTAATCTTAGAGACTATATAAGTATAAACCCGTTTCTACTAGTAGCCTCTAATATCTATACTAAAAGATACTACTTAGGATATAGTATCCTCTAATACTCCTTCTACTAACTATAAATGCCTTAGTATAATTTATATATAAGAGAGCTAATAATAATAGATAAAATAGTCTAAAATAATTCTATAGACTAAATACTCTAAATCTACTAAGGCTTATAAAGTAGCTACTCTATTTACTAAAGCCGATATAAGAAGAAGTTTTTTGTCTATATATTCCTACTTAAAATGTCTCTAAGTGTCTATTACTAATAACTCCCTTCGTCGCCTCTACCTACGCTTTCTAATAGAAGCTACTAGTTTTCTAAATCTAAGGAGATATTACCGTCTTCTTCTTCTAATTCTAGCGCTACCTCCTTAACCTCTACCTTCTGTTTATAGACCGAATCCGCTGTTATAGGTTGCCTTAGTAGTCTATATAGACATTCTTAAATAAAATAACTAGTAACTCTATAGCGAAGACAGCGACTAGTATAGGCACGGTTACTTCGTTCTTTCTAGAACACCTATTTAGCACGCTTAGTACTAGTTATTAAGACTTTAGCAGGTGCCGGTTCCTAATCTATACCCTCTACAGATGCCTTATAAGTGACTTTCAGTCTGTTAGCGATATTACCGCTTATTACCTACTATATAGTATCCGTCGAGTATTTCTAAGAGATCTGTAGTGTTTCTAGAAGAGTCTAGGCCCTAGATCTTAATATTCGAGCTTTATAAGCTCTTAAGCAGTTGTTCGTTTCTTTAATAATAGAGTAGTAAGACTCGAAGTTAGGTTAAGAAGGAACTGTGATTATTGCCTTAACTAACTCGTTACTAAGGATTCGGTTAAGAGACACCTTCTTTACGTTGTCTAGCTAAGATCCTTCTCTAGACTCTATAAGCAGGGCTTGCTATTCTATAAAGACCTCTAGGAATAGTCTTAAGCCTTAGCGGAAGGATTCTAGCTTTTATTACACTCTTTCCTTAGCTTACGAGTCTTTAAACACAAACTCTACTTAATCTAAGAAATTACTACTATTAGCTAGCTCTAGCTTACTCTATTCCCGTATTTATACTTCTATTCTATAGAGCGTCTTACCTTATAGGGATCTATTAAGTACCTAAAACTTAATATATTTAGTATATCTATAACGTGGTATACCAGGACCTCGTGATTATCAGGACCTCGTGAATTTTTTCCCTACCCTACTACCTCCAACTTTAACACGCGTTTTCTTAACAACTACCTAATGGAATCTCAAACCTAAGAAGCTCGAATTATCCTAGCTATCGAAGCTATTCGATCATCTAAACGAATAAACCGTAGTAAAGCTGCGAAGCTATATAGAGTCCCTTATTCTATACTTACTGATAGAATAGCTGGTCGAACTACTCTCAGCGAACGCCGGCTAGTAAATTATAAAATAACTATAATAGAAGAGGAGGTGATTATTCAAAATATACTTGATCTAGATACGAGAGGATTTGCGCCCCGGCTAGGTGGTGTAGAAGATATAGCAAATTATATACTTAAGTCGCGTAGAGGACAACGCGTCGGAAAGAACTGGGTACAACGATTTATACAACGACGTCCAGAACTAAAGACGCGTTTTAATCGCGTTTACGATTTCTAAAGGGCCTTGTGCGAAGATCCTGAGCTAATTAGCGCGTGGTTTCGACTAGTAGAGAATATGCGGGCGAAATATGGGATCTAAGACTACGATTTCTACAACTTTGACGAGACTGGTTTTATAATAGGTGTTATCTGCGCTGGAATGGTTGTTACACGCGCTGATCGACGTGGCAGAGGCAAGGCTGTCTAGCCAGGCAATCGGGAATAGGCTATAGCAATTGTCTATATTAATAGAGAGGGTTTAAGCATCCCTCTATTCTTAGTGGTTTAAGGGAAAAATCACCTTGCTAGTTAGTATACTAAGGGCGGTCTTCCTAACAACTAGGTTATTAAACCAACTAGCAATAGATAGACTAACAATAAGATAGGCTTAGAATGGCTAGAACACTTCGATAAGCATACTCGTGGTTATACAAAAGGGCTATATCGAATGTTAGTTCTAGATAGGTATAAGAGTTATGAATCGGCAGCATTCCAAGAGTATTACAAGTTATACAACATTATTACTCTTTGCCTACCTCCTCATTCGTCTCATCTAACCCAGCCACTCGACGTTGGGTGTTTTAGTGTTCTTAAACGCATGTACGGGCGTCAAATCGAGACCTTTATTAAGGCTTATATAAACCACATCACCAAGGTCGAGTTCTTTCTTGCGTTTCACATAGCCTATAACCAGTCAATAACAACCTAAAACGCCAAAGCTAGGTTCCGTAGAGCTGGTCTAGTACCTCTAGAACCCCAGACTATGATCTCAAAGCTTAATGTCAAGTTACAGACTCCTACACCTACCAGACCCCCCTCTGCCGACGCCACCCCTTAGGTCTCCCAGACTCCTCGCAACCCTTCTGAAGCTCTTTCGTAATCAACTCTTATTAAGGATCGTATTACTCGTCACCAAGGAAGCTCGCCAACACCTATTTTCTAGACAATCGCTTTGTTGGTAAAAGGTACAGAGCGATTAGCCTATAAGGTGACCCTCTTATCAGCTAAGGTTCGTACACTTCGAACAGTAAATAAAGCCCTTAGCAAACGCCAGAGGGCTAAAAATACCCGTATCCAAGAAGGAGGTGTACTTACTGTAGAGGATGCACAAGACGGATTAGCCTAGAAGAATGCAGAGGAGCAGGTTCAACGTAACAAGCGCTCTAGGAAGGGTAGAGAAGATGAAGGACAAACGACTCAGCGACGTTGTAGCACTTGTGGAAAAACTAGTCATAATACGCGGACGTGTTAAGAAGTTATAGATACATCTAGTTCATCAGATTCCGAGTAGTTTTAATTAATTTAATATGTTATAGTAGTTTTATTATATTTTAAAGTGGTGGGGTAGGAAAAAATTCACGAGGTCCTGATAATCACGAGGTCCTGGTATACCACGTTAGTAGTCAACTTCGATTTTAGCTTATACTTATTATAACTAAGCTTCTAGCTTATCTAAGTCTCTATAGAATTCTAGTAGTAGAGGAAGAGATTTCCCAGGTTTATTATCGTTATAGACTATCTATAAGCAAGCTTCCTTATCCTTCTTTTACTCGTTCGTAATCTATAGACGATTATTCTCTTAGGTAGATATTAACTGATTCTACTACTCTTAAACATATTATAGGAACTAGGCAGGTAGCTGATTTAGTATACCGCCTTCTTATAGTTCTCTTATTATCTATAAGTTCTATAAATACCGTAAAATAGCCTATAAGTTCTAGTATTACTATAAAGGCCTAATATGTTCTAGTATTACTAAAATAGCCCGATATATTCTAGTATTACTATAAAGGCCCGATGTATTCTAGTATTATTAAAATAGCCTAATATGTTCTAATATTACTATAAAGGCTTGTTATATTCTAGTATTACTAAAATAGCCTAATATGTTCTAGTATTACTATAAAGGCCTGTTATTTTTAAATCGAATCTAATATCAGAGCTTATAGTAAGTGCTAATGAATTAAACTATAGAGGCTGTCTATATATAAGAAGATTCGATTATCCTTTCTAAGCTAGAGTTCTTACTAACTTATATACTTAGTTAGCTCTTTCTAGAGGGTTCTGCTAAGAGTACTCTCGAAGGTTCTGTTACGTCCATGCGTTGCCAAGCGAGGTCACGTGAATGCGTCGCTGGAGTACTCCGAGACTTATTCTACGGGTGTAACCCTTGATAAATAAGTAATAAATAGACGAATAATAAGATAGGTCTAGAATAGCTAGAATACTTTAATAAATATACTACTACTTATATAAGAGGTCTATATCGAATGCTTATATTAGATAGGTATAAGAGTTACGAATTAGCTAAGTTCTAAGAGTACTATAAGGTATATAATATTATTACTCTTAGATTACCTCTCTATTTATCCTATCTTACCTAGCTACTTAATATTAGATACTTTAGTATCTTAAAGCAGGTATATAGTTAGTAGATTAAGACGTTTATCAAAGCCTATATTAACTATATTATAAAGGTAGAGTTCTTTCTAGCCTTTATAGTAACGTATAAGGAATCTATAACAGCTTAAAACTATTAAGCTAGATTCCGTAGAGCTAGCTTAGTATCTTTTAACCTATAAGTAGTACTTTTAAAGCTTAACGTAAAGTTATAGACTCTAACTCTCTCTAGACCCTCTATAGCTAACAGTGTTACGAATCACGTGTACACGTGATAAGTGAAGACCAGGCGGCGTCCTAACAGGTTAAGCACTATCGGAATACCTTATAGTAGATAAGGATCGGTTAGGTTAGCTAAGCAATCTAAGGATTTTATTATATTAATCACATAACGGACCGCTAGATCGCTAGACGAACTAGCTCGTTGGATCGCCAGCTTAACGAGCGAGTTAGCTGCTTAGAGGAACGAAGGTTCTATATAAGACTAGCACGTCTGCTATTAGATAGAAGCTTCGTACTTAACTTTAGTTATTAATCTTATTATCTTATTTAATATCTTTGATATAAGTAACGAGTTCGCTTCTAAGTAAACAACCTAGTATATTTATACTTCTTACTATATACTAACCTTCGAGACTTAGTTATCTTTGTTTAGTTTACTTAAGTTTCGTTATACTTTAAGCACCTACTTAGAAGTAAGATCGCTACTATGTTAGCAACCTCTTCTACTCCGAGAACCACCCTACTAAAGCCAGCTGTAGACCCCCTAGTTATACTAGTTACTACTCTTTGAGAGGAAGTGAAACTTCCTCTTCTAAAGCTGTTTAATAGCTTGCCTAAGAAACTAGCTAAGTTCTTAATAAAAGCTTCTCTTTACTTAAACTTTTATTATACTTAGTTTAGAAATAAAACTAACTAGGTTATATAGTTGTCTACCTGTCTTAAAGAGGTAGCTTATAACTAGTTAGAACTATACTTAGAGGATTACTAGGTAAATAAAATAGTTGAAGGAAAAGTCTCTCTTTAAATGTTTAAGAAGACGAGGGATTTGTTTAGAAATGTTTAAGAGTTTAGAGATAGAATTAACTAGGCTTTTAAGGATGTTAATATAAAAAAGAAGGTAGTTAGAGCTTTATATATACTTAGGTAAAAGGGGTTAGCTGCTAAATATGCCTTATAATTTTAATAGTACTTTATATAGATAGGATAGAACGACGAAGTATTATTGTGACAAACCTAATCTGCTAGCCCTCTGGTAGTTATCCTTACCTATAGTATACACAGGTGTAGCGGATAATCAGAGAAGTAAGAGGTAGTTCAATTGAAGGTCTAAAGCTATAGAAGAGAAGAGAAGGAAAGAGGAGACTTCTAGAGGTCCTATAATATAGAGATAGCTAAGGAATCGATAAGTTATAGAAATGTCGATCCGTTTGTAGAAATGGTTCCTGGCCTAGGTAGGAATGGTTCTAGGCCAGGCTAGGAATAGCAGGCTTTACGGACGCCGGCGAGCAGCCGTACGCGAGTCACGTGCTCGGCGGTGGCCAGGTCCGTAACAATTATATAAACAATTCTATCGTAGACTTAAAGATAATATAAAGGATAAACTCGTATAAGAGGATTTTCTAGATATATTAAATAAATTAATAAATAATATAATTAGGATTAATAACTATATTTATAAAAGGAATCTAGAGAAGAAAGGAAGTTATAGTTACTAATATAGGAAGGGTAGATGAAAAGATTATAGAGACCTTATAGAAATCGATACTACTTAGAAATCATAGGTTTTAGAGAAGGAATCTAAGAAAGAAAACTCTTAGAGAGGAGGACTATCTTAGAAAGAGTGAAATCGTCGACGTAAGTAGAACTTATATTATAACTATAGTCTTCCTAGCTATAGAGTAAATAAGTATAGTAAGAAGAAAGACTCTAAAGGGAAATAAGCTAACGCTACTATCTAAAAAGAAGTAGCTTTGCTAGAAAAAATCGAACTTATAGATAAAGAACTCGAGGCTAGAGGTTATAGTATATAAATTAAGATAGACGCTATAGATATAACGACAGGTGTTATATACTTATAGCTAAACGAAGGAATTAAGTTATAAGTTAGTAAGGTATAGGATACTAATAATAATAGAGATCTATTGCTTAAAGAATATTATAATATATAGTTAGAAATAGATTATAAATTACTCTTTTAGGTAGAATATAAATTACTACTATTAATAAGTTTATTAGAGTTATTAGAATTAATATCCGACTTATTAAAGGTAGATCTAGGAATATATAAGCTTAAATAAGGTGAAATATAGGTATTTATTAAAACCTTTAAAAGAGGGAATAGATAGGTATATATAGAAAACTAGAAACCTGATTTTTAGAGCTTATATTCTATTTAAGGAATTAACTCTACTATTTTAACTACTTATAAAATAGTTTAGAATAAATAGGATAGAATAACTTTAGTAAGCCTTGTTAATAGAAGGGAAACCATTGAATTTAAAAAACCTAGACTAAAATAAGCAGTATCTAATAAGCTATCTAGTATATCTGAGATAGGAGATATTTAGATAGTTATAGATATATAAGAAGAAACTAGCTTATAGTAATAGTAGGGTTCTAACAACTTTATAAGACGCTCTAAACCTAGTTTTTTAGGTACGCTATCTAATAACAAAGAAGCTATACTAGAAATAGGAGGCTAATATACTATAGTTATTTTAATTAGAAAAGTCGAGGTAATATTTTAAGAATTAAGAAATAGAAAATTATTTAATATAATCTTCTAAGAGATAAACGAATATAATATAGATTAAGAAACGAAGTTAGTATAAAGAGAGCTCTATTAACTAATAATTAGAGAATTAAACGCTATCTCTAGAGAAAATCAACTTATAGTAATAGTAAAGATAAGAGGAAAGGAACTCCGAGTCTTAATTAATTTAGAAGTAATAAGCAATTTTCTTTCCCTAGTAGCTTAGAAGAAGCTAAACGTCTTAATTAAAGGTATAAAGCTATACTACTTAAGAGTAGTTAATAGAATAGACGTTATATACTAGAATAGAATTATTGATTAATAAACTATTCTAATAAAGATTACTATTAAAGGATACTATTTAAATATATAATTTAATATTATTAAAATAGGAAATAAGGAAGTAATACTTAGTATACTATAGATTAGAGAACATAATCTAGATATTAATTAAAAGGCTTAAATAATAACCTTTAGTTAATATAATTATATAGGTTTATAATTATAACTATAAAGCTAGAACGAGGTTAGTACTACCTTTTCTAAGATGCTAGGACACCTAGCCTAGGGTCCTTTATAAGTTAGTAGGACAGCTGATAACGAAATACCTATATAGTATAGAGAATTTAAGGCTTTATTTAAAAACCTAGAAGACTTATAAGCTTTACTAGAACATTACTTATAAGATTATAAGATTAAATTAAAAGAGGATTATCACCTCTCGAAGTAGAAGCTTTAGTTATATAACTAGAAAAGCCTATAGAGGATAGAAAGTTATATAAAGGAAGGTATTAAGAAGAGATATATTAGAAAGTCTAAGTTACTAATTACCTTAAACATACTTATTATTAAGAAGAAAGACGATCTAGATAAGAGAGTATATATTAATTACTAAGAAGTAAATTATACTATAGTTAAGAACGCTTATCTACTACTACCTAGCTAGTACTTATAAGATAAGTTAGGTAAAGTAGTACGATTTACGAAACTAGATTAATAAAACGCTTATAGACTTATATAAATAAAAGTTAGAGATAAATAGAAGATAGTATTTACCTTATTATCAGGCCTTTATAAGTATATAGTTATGCTATTTAGACTCTATAATATACTAGCTATATATTAGAGATAAAATAATAATATTTTAAAAGATCTTCTAGGAGTAATAGTAATCTATTACCTAGATAATATATTAATCTTCTTAGAAAAAGAAGAAGAATATAAGGAATATATTAAAGAAGTTTTATAATAACTTATAAGAGTAAACTCTTAGTTGAAACTCTTAAAATACGAGTTTAGAGTAACTTAGACCCTTTTCCTAAGATAGGTATTTAGCTTAGAGAAAATAGAAATAGATTTAGCAAAGATCTAGAACGTCTTAAACTAGAAGTTACTAGAGAATATAAAAGATATATAGTTCTTCTTTAGATTTATAAACTTTTACTATCTGTTTATCTAAGACTATATAAAGATTACTAAACTAATGTTAAGACTAGTTAAAAAAGCTATTAAGTTTATATAGAATAAATAGGTAGAGAATGCTTTTTAGAAAATTAAAGCAAAGTTTATAGAAAAACCTATTCTATATAATTTTAATATAGATAAGCCTAGTATAATCGAAATAAACGTCTTAGATATAGTAGTAGGTGCGGTTTACCTATAGCTAAATAATAAGGGAAAACTTATACCTATTATATATTATTCTAAGATATTTAACCTAGTATAATAAAACTATAGCATCTTCGATAAGGAATTACTTACTATAGTATTAGCTTTAGAATACTAGAGAATTTATTTATAGTTAGTAAAATACCTAGTTATAGTTTTATCTAACTATAAGAACCTTAAGACATTTATAACTACTAAGGAACTTATAATAAAGCAATTAGCTAGATAGTTAGAGATATTAGAAGGATTTGATATTATTATTTAATATATAAAGAGAACGTTGAATACTCGAGCTAATACTCTTAGCTAGAAACTAAGATATAAGAGAAATAAGAAGTATAAGAAGATTATAATCTTAAAAACTCTTAAGAATAGAGACTTAGTACCTACTATATATAAGATAGTAGTAATAAACAACATCTAAATAGATAAGATTTAAGATATATATAAGGGTTATAACTAATATATAAAAAGGAAGTTATAGGTTCCTAGCTTATATATAAAGGAGTTTATATAAGAATACTATACTATACTCGCTTATAGTTACTAAGGAATTCGTAGAACTCTATAAAAGATAAGATAATACTACTATATTAATTAGTTATCTATAATAGTTAAGGAAGTAATAGTAGAATATAATACCTATACTAGGAATAAGGCTTCCTACTATACTCCTTATAAACAGATAAACACTACTCTAATACTATAGATACCTTAGAAATTAATATCTATAGATTTTATTATTAAATTACTAAAATCTAAAGATCTAATAACAAGAGTTAAATATAATACGATCCTAGTTATTATAAAATAACTTATAAAATATATAATCCTAATAATATATATAGAGTTAAGTATAGCTAAGGAATTAGTATTTATATTCCTTAGAGAAGTAGTCTTAAGATATAGACTATCTAAAGAAATACTCTTAAATAAAGATAAGCTCTTTACCTTAAAATTTTAGATTACTCTTATAGAATAATTAAGTATAAAAAGAAAGCTTTCTATAGCTTTCTACTCTTAAACAAATAAAGGAAATAAATAGATGAATTAAGTAGTTAAAACATACTTTTATTATTATATAAACTACTAGTAAGATAACTAGGTAGAACTACTGCCCTTAACATAGTTCGCTTATAACAGTTTAGTAATAGAAATAACACTTATTATACTATTCTATATTAATTTTAGATATAAATTAATAGCGTATTAAGAACTACTATCTACGACTATTAATAACTAACTTACTCGTGTTTAGGTCTTGAAAATTAAGAGCTTATATAAGGAACTTATAGAGGACCTGTAATTTATAGTAGAAAGAAACGTATACTACTATAATAAACGACGTAGTTAGAAGCTAATACTAAAAGAGAGGGATAAAGTCTACTTAGTATAAAAAAATATTAATACGAAAAGACTAAGTAATAAACTAGATTATAAAAAACTTAGACTATTTAAAATTAAACGTATTAAAGGACCTTTAAATTATAAATTAGTACTATTAAGAATAATAAACATCTACCTAGTATTCTATATATCCCTACTCGAACTAGTACTACTAGGAGTACTACTAGCTCTACTTATAGAAATTTAACTAGTAAACCTAAATACTAAGTATAAAGTTAAGAGGATTCTTAACTATAGACTTATTAGAGGATAGGTTAGATATTTAATAAAATAGTTAGATTACCTATATTTAGAAAATACTTAGGAACCTAGAAAAAACATTAGCTAGTACTCGGAGGAACTTTAAGAGTTCTACTGTTAAAACCTAAGTCTACCTATATCGTGTAGTTAGTAGGAAAGGACGTAAGAAAGGCTAGGTCGAGGCCTAGAGCGAGGGCAGGGTCGGAAACGTTAGACGTAGGAAGGGCGGCTAGCTTAGCAGCCTCTTCTTCTATCTGCTTCTTTTCTTCCTCCTTCTCCTTTTCCTTTCTTTCTAATTCTTTAGTAGTATCTAGCTCTTTAAGGAAGTTAAGACTAGCTACTATTATTCTCTGCTTCCGGGCGTAAAGCAGCTTCTTCTACTTATTAACCTAGAGGACTTTCGCTATAGCCTTATCGGCCTCGTCCTCTAGTTGTTAGATCTAAGTATTTATAGACTCCTAATCTTGAATAGTTGGTATACGGTTTACCTTACGAACGTTGTAAGTCTTACTGTTCTTTGTATAACGACTATAGCGATTTAGACTTTTATCTTAAGAAGTAATATATTTATTTATAAAACTAGCTTTTAAACATCGGGTATAGAGTACTATTTTTATTCTAGATAAGTTAATTTCTTTTCTAAGAGTAATATACTTAGTACGTTTTATTAAACGATTAGGTAGTATAGTAAAAAAGGAAGAAGGCTGCTAGCCTTCTAACGATATTTCTTAGGTTATACTTAAGCGTAGAGACACGCTAAGCTAAGAAGGGGATAGTATTACAAATTACGTATACACGTGATAAGTGAAGACCAGGCGGCGTCCTAACAGGTTAAGCACTATCGGAATACCTTATAGTAGATAAGGATCGGTTAGGTTAGCTAAGTAATCTAAGGATTTTATTATATTGATTATATAACGGACCGCTGGATCGTTAGGCGAACTAGCTCGTTGGATCGCTAGCTCGATAAGCGAGTTAGCTGCTTAGAGGAACGAAGGTTCTATATAAGACTAGCACGTCTGCTATTAGATAGGAGCTTCGTGCTTAACTTTAGTTATTAATCTTATTATCTTATTTAACATCTTTAATATAAGTAACGAGTTCGCTTCTAAGTAAACAACCCGGCGTATTCATACTTCTTACTATATACCAACCTTCGAGACTTAGTTATCTTTGTTTAGTTCGCTTGAGTTTCGTTATAAACAGCTACTCTTAGGTCTCCTAGACTCCTTCTAACCTAACTAAAGCTCTCTTATAAATAACTCTTATTCGAAATCAGATTACCTATTACTAAGAGAGCTCGCTAACTCTACTCTTTAAGACAGTTACTATATTAGCTAAAGGTATAGAGCGAATAGCTTATAAGATAACCCTACTATCTACTAAGGTATATACTCTTTAAGCAGCTAATAAAGCCCTAAGTAAACGCCGAAGGGCTAAAAAGGCTCGTATCTATTAAGAGAGTATACTTATAGTAGAGGATACCTAAGATATTATAGCTTAAAAGAATATAGATAAGCAGGTGTAATACGATATACGTACGGCGGGGGGTAGTCGTAAGAAGAGGCAGCTATCTAGGTAATACTATAGAATCTATAGAAAAGCTAGTTATAACGTACGAACTTATTAAGAAGCTATAGATATATCTAGTTTATTAGATTCTAATTAGATTTAGTTAATTTAATATATTATAGTTGATTTATTAATATTTAAAATTTAATACTAAGGAAAAATTACCGACTTAGTAATATTACTAACTTAGTAATAAACTACGTTATCTATTTTATTTCTTTAATAATAATTATATATTAATAAGATTAATAAATTAAGATACTTTTTATATAATATAACTCTAGTAAACTAGTAAATTCTTAGTCTTAGGTTTTTTATAATGTATTTGTAACGGTTTATTTGTTGGGTCACGTGACCTGGCACATAGTCACGTGAGCTGTGCCTGTAGCGTACATCTGTGCGAAGGAGAGCTTATCTCTTCCTTCCTTCCTCACTTATAATACAACTCTCTACTTGTACTTGACCTCTCTACAAGCAGCCCGTAACATAAACTTACTTATCAATCGAAGTTAACGTATAATAACTTAGCTAGAGTTCTTAGTAAATAGAGAAGACGCTCGTTGTGACGGACGTGAATGAATAGCTTTTACCAGTGCGCCAGCCGGCCAAAAGGCACAAGAATTGATCTACAGACCAATTCGCTATTCTACTACTTGATAGGAATCCCGGTGTAACACCTCCCACGTGACCTCCAGCCACGTGACGGCTGTCACAACTCGTAGTTCTAGACATAGATAGCTACTATGTAAGAGTTCTATTATAGATTATTACTACTATATAACTATTAGATAGGTAGTTGATAAATAGAGAGAGAAGTTTTTTACGATAACTTTGCTAGAAGTCTTAATAAATAGAGGAGGTTTCTCTCCCGGCATAAGACGACTATACGAGGGTGCTTAATAAGTAGCAGAGGTTCGCTTTAGAAAACGATGGCGACTACACTATTACCATGCGATTAGGTTGCAAGGGGGGCCGGGGGGGGGGGGGGGGGGGGGGGTCGAACAAAAACCAACCACAAATTAAGCCTAGCGTAGGTCGATTATATTATTGATAAAAACTAGAATGAAATCTTAATAAAGTAAATGCTAGAATAGCGTGCCTGACAACACTGGCCACTAACAGTTGTATGCTCTTCGTCATTCTGGGAGGGCTCAAGTACGGCTACAACATATAGGAATGCAAAGGCAGCAAATGATGTAATAAAACTCATATACGCCAATCGAATGATTATCGATGACAACCCACCGGACGGGACCAAAGCCTATCAATTGTTCTCCAGTGGTAAACAGCAAGTAACTGTCTTTAATGGCGGGTAACCCTTAAGACTTTTCATGAGCAAATTCATCTTTAACACCGACATAGATTTAAAACTACCAACGACGAGTTTCAAGAAGTCGTTGCTATCATAGATGTTGACTCAGATTGAATCAAAGTTTTCATGACCGGAATCAAAGGTCGAAAGGGCTTTTGCACTTCTTCTTCTTCTCCTTTGGGCGAAGGGTTGTAACAGGTGTCGATGGCAGCTAGCTAGAAGGAATGAAAGTCCAGCAAAGCAATTGTTTTGTAGACTGACAGTGCTCTTCTTTCTCATCACTATTGTCGATGTCCAGAGAGACAGACGTAATCCCTTTCGAAGATGTCTAAAGAAGTGAGAATAAGGCTGCGCGCTGAGCGTATAAGAAGTTCCTTTTTTACGCCACCTCGTCGCATGCCCTTTCTACCTTCCTAAACTAGCCTAGTCTTTCCTCACAATGCAGTCCTAGTTTATCCGATGCAATTCACACAAGGGGCAGACAGCACCACAGATGCAGATAAGAGGCAGAGCCTACCCCGCCCCGTCTCTCCTTTTCCCAGTTGGTGGGGGGGGTCCAGTGGGATTTTTTCCGGCCCTCCCTTCTTTGACCTCGTGTTTCTCGAGCAAAAACAAAAGCTAGAGACCTAGAAAAAGGCAAGAGGAGTAGAGTGTAGGGGGAATTGTGGGAAGGATTAAACGAGTAGGAAGGTGAATGTAGAGAGGGGTGGCGAAAGAGGGGTTTTATTATTGAATAAAAGTAGAAAAGTTAGCATTCTAGATTTCGAGGTTTTGCCATATATAATTGAGTGGGACTTGTAAATACATGGCTTTGCGATTCAGTAATTGAGTTACTGAAAAAGTGTTCTAAAAACACGCTGTAGGCACTATTCTTACTTCTTTTTTTCTTTGTCCAGAAAAAGAACAATTAATCTCTTCAAATATAAGCCAGATTATGAAAAGCGACCGTACGGTTATCAATGCGAAGGCAGCGGAATCACCCAGCAAGGAGACCACCAAATCGCCTAAGAAGCAAAGAAAAGACAATAAAGTTGGTATGAAACCTTCTGAGACTATTTTCCTAACAATAATAGCGTCTTTTCAGAGTTAAATGGCTCACCCTTAGAAAGAAGGGTTGCGGGGATAGGTTTGGCCACTCCTTCACCATCAGGCGCGAAAGACCTCGGGGAAAAGAAGGAGAACCCAGCTCCCCAGAAATACCCAGTAATTGACCTGGGTGGGCGGTTGAGGAGAAATTTCTTCGTTAAATTCTTGTAGCTCGGGAGAGGAGGTTGAAAGCCACTGCAACGCAGGGGAGGCGCAAGATAAGAGTATTGGGGAGGATATGAGGCCAACGGATAAGAGTGGCTATGAGAGAAAATCTGGGAACGAAGCACACTATCTGGAATCTACATGATTTGTAGGCTGGTAGCTCAGCAGGTCAACAATTCGTTATTGCCTCTCAAAATTAGTTGGTGGACCGTGGTCACACCCAGGTGTCTACATGCCCGAGGCGGATACGTGGGAATTACAATACAACAACCGTTGGCAAGAGATCGTAGTTATTAGAGAGAATTGAGATTCTTTACACTCTCTCACAAGTATCATTTAATGGGAGGAGAGAGATTGTAAGAAACAATGAATTCCAATTGTCATTTTAAGCTCGCTAAATTCCAAAGCTGTAAAGGATGATTTCGTTAAGTAAACTTCCAAGAAAAATAGGAAACCAGCAAGGCAGCATGAACACTCCATTCCACAGAATAACTAAGCTACTTCGGGTGCACGTGTAAGGCGCAAACCAACAACAAATCACATGTTATCATCACAAGTATTCCAACAACAAGGTATAATTCTTGTAAAGAAGGGAGTAACCACTAGTTTCTCAAGTTGGAAATCCTTTTTCAATTTGGTGTGCCAACTCATTCTGAAGCATATGTGAGAATATTCCCCAGGCAAGAGAATGAATCAATGGACCGAGAGAATCGTTGAGTTTGCTTAATGAGGGGAATTAGTATGCAATCTGAACTTGTGGGTGCAGGTTTGAATGGGAAAACAAGTTTTCTTTTCTTGCTGAGACAGTAATACCAACATCGCTGAACAATGAACGGTACTCATCAACGGTGGTATCCCCTATTGGTTTTACTAGCTCTAAATATACTGAAGTGAACTAACAATCTCCAGTTGTCTCCTGGGAATTTTACATGTGTTTGACCCGTTCAACAGGGGTCGCAGTTACTCCGTGCGCACAGGCCAAAATCACTGAAAACACACCCAAAATCAGCAACTTCTCCTACTAGTTACAGAGCAACGCTCATATAAATTTAAATAAAACTAAGTATAGAGGATTAAGCAGCTAGATAGTTGAGTTTCCTTAGCTTTTTTCTATATTAGAGTAACTTATAGTATATATTATATAATCTCTTAGAGGATTTATTAGTAAAATATTAGTCTATGAAATTAGACACGTAGCATAGGAGTTATAACTAAGAGGTTGCTTAGGAATATATTCTTTTTATAAAGTTCTATATATAGAATTGTTATTAGGATATAGTATATTATATATTTATTAAGTTATAAAGCTGCAAAGAGGGGGACTTTTGGTGTGAATTCGGCTAATTCTAGCCTATACGCATGGAGTAACTGCGACCCCTGTTACGTTGGCTATCTAATTCAGTGTTATTATCTCTGGTTTACCTCTCAACAATGAAGTCCCTCAGGTCCTTGCCACTCGGGTCTTTGAACTTTGGTATAACAGATTTGAAGAAACAAATAGATAAGCTGCTTCAATTATCATGATTGGTAAATGATAAGAAACCTCTATATTAAAGTACCTATTGCAAATATGTTAGCATCAGTGGCGGTAAAATTGTTCCCGCTCATATAAGCTCTTACAATTCTGCCTTTATTAAGTAATTGGTACGAATGCGGAAACAACAAATGATATTAGTAGATTGCTAAAAATCGCTTTTTAACCAAGTATAGCACACATCTGGCGATTTTTTTTACCCCACTCAAATATGACTCGTAAGTGATATACAGTCACCGTCAACAGCTATTAATCGAGTCCTCGTTTCACACCAAAACACAGGGTTTTAGCGTTACAATTAGACCCTATAAAGTACTATTTAAAACTACTGCTTTCTAGACATTTAATAATTCAATTAATTACTAACTTTCATACAATTCAAATTTATTCCTATAAATACACCCCAATATATATAGTACCTTAAAGTAGAGTAAATCAGAAAAACGCCGGTTCTATATATAAATACGGTAATTGACACTTTTATCCCCTAAATAATTAGAAATACCTAGAATATCCCCTAAAATCCTGATGTTTTGACAGAACTACCCCCTAAATCATACCCCCTAAATATAAGGGTATTCTAGTCAGAAAAGAGGGATATTTAAGTCAGTTTATACATTTTCTCTCTTCATCAGTTTCCTTATACTAATATACTAAGAAATCAATGAATATAGTAAATTAACTAACTCATGTATAACCTACTTACGACTACGTAAACCAACTCTCGAGGATTTTGGTGGTGGTTGAGCCCAATATTCTTGACCCTTTCACTTACGGCTTTTAATTCCTTCTTCCGTAATTCCCTCTTGAGCCTTAATTCCTCCTTCCGTAATTCCTCCTTGAGCCTCAATTCCTTCTTGAACCTTAGTTCTATCTTGAACCTCAAATTCAACCTCCTTATCCCTCTTCTTTCTCGCTCTAATTGCCTCCATTTGTTGACCAAAAGTAGGCTTCTTTGTACGAGCCTTTTGCCTCTTCTTATGCCAATTATCTCGTCGCTCCTAATCAGTATTACCTGGCATATAAATAAGATCTTAAAGAGTAGGACCAATTCTCTTTCCACGCCGATCGACAGTAGCCTATGCCAAATATATATCGATCGGGATAGTGTCGATATACTCTGAGAGTTTCTTCCTACTATATCGCTTTTGAACTTCGCAATTTGAGAGAGAGTTTCCGTACGAGCGCTTTCATCTTTTGAGCGACAAAGCCTCCACCAAAGCTTCCTTACATCCTTACCATAGCGAAAGGCGATATTATCTACGATATGTTGACAACATGCAAGAGCGTAAGCTTTTGGAAGTTCCTGAGGGAGTTCCTTTCGTAGTCCTTTTTGGCGATCACTAATCACCACCCATTTTTCGCCCTCTGGCTATGTTATACGAAATGTTGGAAAGGCTTCATATGAGTAAAATACTACTTCCAACCTTTCTCTCCCTCTCTCGGCATAAGAGCCCAACAAATCAGTAATATCTCATTGTTGGTATCAATACAGACAGTAATATAGAGTACCATCTTATACTTTGACCGAGTATGTATACCATCAACCGCTCCAAAATGGCGTATATAGCTGACAGCTTTACGAAGAGGTCCTAGAGCGATAAACAATCCTTCGAACTCTTAAGTGGTTTCGTCGGTTTAAAGATATACGTAGTAATCAGGATCAAACTTTTAAAGCTCCTCGACGTAGTAGGGAAAGAGCACAAAGGATTTCTCCTCCTCTTTTACACTCTCGTTTCGTTGTTTTTCGACCGCTCGATATGCCTGTCGCGAAGGCACTTTATGGCCTCTCCTATACAATATCTCATTGTTTATTAACGTTATAGCTTTAAAGGAGTGATCTCGATCGATGGCTTCGCCGTGATTATAGAGGATATATCAAACGCTATTCTTAGCTCGGTGGTCAGTATGTGTATACGAGGGGCATTCGTATAGAATATATGCTGAAAGGACAGCGCGGTCGATCTAGGATACTCGAATATGGAAAGGGCAAGTTTTATCTTTGCAATCTAAAACCAAACTTCGTACGTCTAACTTTATAATATACTAGGATAAATCGCGGTCGGTTAGCGAAAAGTAAATCCTCTCTCTTGCCTCCTTAACAGTATTCCACTCTCGACCAACCTTTAATTCCTCTTCCTCCGTTAGGGCATAATTGGCAATAGCCTCATCTTGTTTCTCTCGTTATCTCTTAATTATACAGCGTAGCCCAGAAGCCTTTATACGGCGGGTCACCCTTTTGACATACTTGTGGGCGAGCATATTGGTGGTGACAGTGATGGTGATAGTAGTAGAATAACTAGAATAGTTGAAGTTACATATTAAAGTTTAAATTCGGTCCATTTTAAAGTACTAGCTTAGCGTCAATTCACTTATATTTAGTGTATTTACTACTTAAATTAATGACTCAAATATCCCTCTTTTCTGACTAGAATACCCTTATATTTAGGGGGTATGATTTAGGGGGTAGTTCTGTCAAAACATCAGGATTTTAGGGGATATTCTAGGTATTTCTAATTATTTAGGGGGCAAAAGTGTCAATTGCCGATATAAATATTGTGATTTTTAACTAAAAATTCCTTAGTCTGTGTATGTACTTCTACTCTATAAGCCTACCTTCCTTAATCGAAAATTCTAGTTATATAAAAGATTAATAACGTCATCCACAAGCGAGTGCAACACACAAGTGAATACAACACGGAATTACACAAGACGCGTCACCCTAACTAAAACTCGAATACTACCATAACCAACGATGCAAAACAAAAGCGACGAAAGAAAAATTCTCCTAGCTAGTCAGGCTATGGATCGTGACCGTGATTTAAGCGCTAGAGCCGCTGCTACAATCTATGGGGTCGATCATAGTACACTAGGTCGCCGACGACATGGTCAACCTTCACGACGTGATTCTACGCCTAAATCTCGAAAGCTTATAGATCTAGAAGAGTTAGTAATAGTTTAATATATCCTCGACCTCGATGTACGCGCATTTCCTCCTAGACTTGCTAGTGTAACAGATATGGTGAACCGACTACTCTATAACCGTAACGCGGCACCTGTTAGTAGGAACTGGGCTTCTAACTTTATAAAGCGACAATAAGTCTTACAAATGTGTCTTTATTAGAAGTATAATTACTAGAGGGCCTAATACAAAGACCTTGATACGATTTCTACGTAGTTCCGACTAGTTTAAAATATAACTACTAAATATAGTATCTAAGATAAAGATATCTATAACTTTAACGAGATAGGCTTTATAATAGGTATTATCTTAATAGGAATAGTGGTTATAAGTACTAAAAGACGTAGGAGGCTGAAAATAGCTTAGCAAGGCAATAGAGAATAGGTTATAGTTATTTAGAGTATTAGTTCCTATAGCTATATATAACGAAACTCAAACGAACTAAACAAAGATGACTAAGTCTCGAAGGTTAGTATGTAGGTAAGAAGTATAGATGCGCCGGGTTGTTTACTTAGAAGTGAACTCGTTACTTATATTAAAGATGTTAAATAAGATAATAAGATTAATAACTAAAGTTGAGTACGAAGCTCCTATCTAATAGTAGACGTGCCGGTATATATAGACCCTCTCGCGCTACCTAGATCCCTATATAAGCCTGGATCCCTAGATCTCTCTAGATCCTCTAAGGGATCTAAGGGGATCTATTATATAACTATTAACAGTTATCTAATAGTAAGATCCTAGAATACCTAAATACCTTTTATATTATTAATTCTCTCTCGTATTATCTTCTATTTCCTAGATATCGTGCCTTGTCTTATTAGAGCGCTGTCTAGACTACTTACTATATATAATGTAATTTGTAATACTATCCCCTTCTTAGCCTAGTATATCCTTATACTTAAGTATAAACTAAGAAACTTGGTTAGGGTACTAGTAGTATCCTTTCTTTTCTATTATGTCTTATTTTATATGAAAAAAGAAAGAAGAATAAATACTTCTTATAAAAAGTATTAAAATAGTTTATAACGAAATATTACCCTGTTCTTACTACGCTTCTTAAAAGCGTAGATGTTTTATTAATACCTCCTAATCTTCTTAATATTCTAAATATGTTTACTTAAAGCTGAAATATAATAGAACCGATGATGCCTAAGAGAAGAACGTTCCCTATACTAGCGACTAGTCCTCTATCGAAAGATAAGAGGAGAAGCTAGATAGGGAAGAGGAGGAGGCGATAGCGAAGATTCTATAGTTACGAAAGTAGAAGGCCTTTCTTAAAGAAAGGCGACGTAAAATGTCTTATTAAGGACTTTATTTTCTTAATAAACTTAATACTACTAAAGAGGTAGAAAAGAAAGAGAAGGAGGAGAAAGAAAGAGAGGAATAAGAGTAGCGGGAGGCGGAGGTTGTCTATCTAGTAGTCTTATCTATTCCTGCTAATTCCTAATCTAAGATAGTCCTTAACCTATCCTTCTTCGTAGCTTTTCCTTTAGACTACGAAATATAGGTAAACCTAGGTTTTCTTAATAGAACTTCTAAAGTTCTACTAGGTAATAGTTAAGATTACTTCTTAGCTTTTAAGTGTTTTCTAAGTATAGGTAATCTAACTATTTAATTAGATACTTAACTTATCTTCTACCTAGTTTATAGTTAAGAATCCTCTTAACTTTATACTTAGTGTTTAGGTTTACTAGTTAAATTTTTATAATTAGAGCTAGTAGTGCTCCTAGTAGTACTAGTTTAAGTAAGAATATATAGAATACTAGGTAGATGTTTATTATCTTTAGTAGTACTAATTTATAATTTAAAGGTCTCTTAACTTATTTAATTTTAAATAGTCTAAGTTTTTTATAATCTAGTTTATTACTTAGTCTTTTTATATTAATATTTTTTTATACTAAGTAGACTTTATCTCCCTCTTTTAGTATTAGCTCCTAACTACGTTGTTTATTATAGTAGTACGTGTTTCTTTCTACTATAAATTATAGGTCTTTTATAAGTTCCTTATATAGACTCTTAATTTTTAAGATATAAATATAAGTAAGTTAGTTATTAACAGTTATAGATAGTAGTTCTTAATATACTATTAATTCATATCTAAAGTTAGTATAGAATAGTATAATAAGTATTATTTCTATTACTAAACTATTATAAGCAAACTATACTAAGGGCAATAGTTCTACCTAGTTGTTTTACTAGTAGTTTATATAATAACAAAGGTATATTTTAACTACTTAATTTATCTATTTATTTCTTCTATTTATTTAAGAGTAAAAAGCTATAGAAAGCTTTCTTTTCGTACCTAATTATTTTATAAGAGTAATCTAAAATTTTAAGGTAAAGAGCTTATCTCTATCTAAGATTATCTCTTTTAGTAGTCTATATCTTAAGACTACTTCTTTTAAGAATACGAATACTAATTCCTTAGCTATACTTAATTCTATATATAGTACTAGAATTATATTTAACTCCTATTATCAGATCTTTAGATTTTAGTAATTTAATAATAAAATCTATAGATATTAATTTCTAAGGTATCTATAGTATTAGAGTAGTGTTTATCTATTTATAAGGAGTATAGTAGGAAGCCTTATTCCTAGTATAGGTATTATATTCTACTATTACTTTCTTAACTATTATAGATAATCGATTAATATAGTAGTATTGTCTTATTCTTTAGAGGGTTCTACAAACTCTCTAATAGCTATAAGCAGGCGTAGTATAGTATTCTTATATAAATTCCTTTATATATAAGCTAGGAACCTATAATTTCCCTTTTATATACTAGTTATAACCTTTATATATATTCTAAATCTTATCTATCTAGATATTATTTATTACTACTATTTCGTATATAGTAGGTACTAAATCTCTATTCTTAAGAGTTTTTAAGATTATAATCTTCTTATACTCTTTATTTCTCTTATATCTAGGTTTCTAGCTAAGAGTATTAGCTCGAGTATTTAACGTTCTCTTTATATACTAAATAATAATATTAAATCCTTCTAATATCTCTAACTACCTAGCTAATTATCTTATTATAAGCTCCTTAGTTATTATAAACGTCTTAAGGTTTTTATAGTTAGATAAAACTATAACTAGGTATTTTACTAGCTATAAATAAATTCTCTAGTATTCTAAAGCTAATACTATAGTAAGTAGTTCTTTATTAAAGATACTATAGTTTTATTATACTAGGTTAAATATTTTAAAATAATATATAATAAGTATAAGTTTTCCTTTATTATTTAGTTATAGGTAAATCGTATCTACTACTATGTCTAAAGCGTCTATTTTAATTATACTAGGTTTATCTATATCGAAATCGTATAGAATAGGTTTCTTTATAAACTTTACTTTAATTTTCAAAAGTATTCTCTACTTATTTATTCTATATAAACTTAATAGCTTTCTTAACTAGTACTAATATTAGTTTACTAATCTTTATATAGTCTTATATAAATAGATAGTAAAAGTTTATAAATCTAAGGAAGAACTATATATCTTTTATATTCTCTAGTAATTTCTAGTTTAAGATATCTTAGATCTTTACTAGATCTATTTCTATTTTCTCTAAACTAAATACCTATTCTAGGAAAAGTATCTAAGTTATTTTAAACTCGTATTTTAAGAGTTTCAACTAAGAGTTTACTTTTATAAGTTGTTATAAAACCTCTCTAATATATCCCTTATATTCTTCTTCTTTTTCTAAGAAGATTAAGATATTATCTAAGTAATAGATTACTATTACTCTTAGAAGATCTCTTAAAATATTATTATTTTATCTCTAACATATAGCTAGTATATTATAGAGTTTAAATAGTATAACTATATATTTATAAAGGCCTAATAGTAAGGTAAATACTATCTTTTATTCATCTCTAACTTTTATTTATATAAGTTTATAAGTATTTTATTAATCTAGTTTTATAAATTATACTACTTTACCTAACTTATCCTATAAGTATTAGCTAGGTAGTAGCAGATAAGCGTTCTTAACTGTAGTATAATTTACTTCTTAGTAATTAATATATACTCTCTTATCTAGGTTGTCTTTCTTCTTAATAATAAGTATATTTAAGGTAATTAATAACTTAGATCTTCTAATATATCCCTTCTTAATACCTTTATTTATATAACTTTCTATTCTTTATAGACTTTTCTAGTTATATAACTGAAGCTTCTACTTTAAGAGATAATAACCCTCTTTTAATTTAATCTTATAATCTTATAAGCGATGTTTTAATAAGGCTTACAAGTCTTCTAGGTTTTTAAACAAAGCCTTAAATTCTCTATACTATATAGGTATTTCATTATTAGCTATCTTACTAACCTATAGAGGACCCTAGGCAAGGTGTCCTAGTACTTTAGAAGAGATAGTACTAACCTTGTTCTAGTCTTAAAGTTATAAATATAAACCTACGTATTTATATTAACTAAAGGTTATCGTTCTAGCCTTCTAGTCGATTTCTAGATTATGTTCCTAAATCTATAGTATACTAAGTATTACTTTCTTACTTTCTATTTTAATAATATCGAATTATATATTTAAATAATATCCTTTAATATTAATTTCTATTAGAATAGTTTATTAATTAATAATCCTATTTTAATATATAACGTCTATTTTATTAACTACTCCTAATCGATATAGTCTTATCTCTTTAATTAGAACGTTTAGCTTCTCTTAAGCTATTAGAGAAATAAAGTTGCTTATTACTCCTAAGTCTATTATAACTTATAACTTTTTCCCTCTTATTTCTATAGTTATTACTAACTATCTTTCTCCTAAAGTAGCGTTTAACTTTGCTTTAATATATTAGACTTTAAAAGATCGATTTTCTTAATTATAATTCTTCCTCTCCTTATCCTTATACTATAGGAAGAATCTTACTCTTTCCTTATCGGTATATACTACCTTATATACTAATCTATATTCTATAATTCCTATAGTTTTAGGAATTCCTTTTATAAATCGTTTTAGTATTTATTTATAATTATATTAGATCTATTTATAACTAGTTTCTAAAATAGCTTCTATAGACTATAGTTCTCTTATATATAGATAATCTAAAGTAGCTTCTAGTATACTTATCTCTAATTTTATATAATAAACCTTAAATATATAATCTCTTAAATTCTTTTCCTTAATAGCTTAAATCTAAGACTAAGGAAAGAATACTACTCTTTCTTTATTTAAAGATACTACTTTATATATCTAATAATATTCTACTATTCTAGTAGATTCTAGTAATATTCCTTTAAACTGTTTTTATAATAACTAGTCTAAAGTTAGACTTAGTTTATATTATATCTATTATACTAATGTTTCCTAAACTGTTTCTATAAACTATAGTTCTCCTATTAATAGAAAGTATAATTCTTCTAGTTCCGTTTTAGCCTATCTAGTTATATTAAGCTCTCTTTATTCCTAGAATAGTATACTAAACAATTATTATAAGTTATATTTTTTAAATACTAACCTATTATTTCTAATTAATATAACTATAATATATTATTTAAATTCCCTTAGTATAACGTCTTTAGGTACTATTCTATAAAATAGGGTTTTGATTCGCCTCTTAAATCCTGTTAAGACTTACTACGTCTATATACTAGTTTCTTCTAAAATATTATACACCTTCTACACGTCTCTAACCTTAGGATAAGTAGGTCCCTTAAATCGTAGTTAGTTATATATAAGTTCTTTGTCTTTAATCGTTTCTTACCTAGTAATTAGACTAACTAGAGTTATTATCTTAAAGTTGTTTCTTATAACTATATATATTATTAAGATAGTTAGGTTAACTTCTTATATTATATAAGAACTTTAGAAATCTAGTTTCTAGTTATTAATATATACTTATTAATTTCCTTATTTAAAGGTTTTAAGAAAAGCCTAAGTTTCTCTAACTTTAAGGTCTTTATTTCTTATTTCTTCTTCTAAACTAGAAGATAAATCTAATGTCTCTAAAGAACTAGTTAATAGTAGTAATTCGTATTCTACTTAAAGAGGTTACTTAGATTCTATTACTAATTATATATTATAATATTCTTTAAGGAGTAGATCTCTATTATTATTAGTATCTTATATACTATTAACTCCTTTATTATTTTTAATCTAGGTTTTATATTTTTATACTTTAAGCTCCTTATTTATAAGTTTAATATAATTAGTTAAAGCTACCTATTATTAAATAGTAGTATTAATTTATTTCTTTCTCTTAGAGTCTTTCTTCTTACTATACTTATTTGCTCTATAACCTAGAAGGCTATAGTTATAATATAAGTTCTACTTACGTCGACGATTTCACTCCTCCTAGAAAAGTCTTCCTTTCTTTAGAAAGGTTTTCTTCTATATAGCGTTTACCTTCTTACTATGTTTACTAGTATAAGAGTGCTTCTACTTTCTTAACCCTTTATTCTTTTCTCTATACTTAGGGTTACTCTTTCTAAATTCATATAGGCGATTATCTAACTAGACAACTTCCTCTATTATACCTATAATAGTTAAGAACTATATATTCTACTTAGCTATTTCCTTATAGATATATATCTTTAATCCTCTATAAAAGAGTTCTATAAGAGTAATAGCATCCTATCCTAACTTCGTCCTATAACGTTAGAATTTATTAGCGTAATCTATTACTAATCTAGTCTAGTATAATTCTAAAAGCTTATATATAGCTATTTAGATTATATTAAAGTCTTCGAAAACTTTCCTAATAGTTACCTTAAATCCTCTCTAAGATTTAAACATAATCTTAGTTAATTCTATCTTTCCGTCTTCGTCCTTATTCTTAAAGAAGTCCTCTAAGTATAGCTAAGCCTATTCTAATACTAATCCTCTAAGGTAGGAGATAGTAAAGATAGTTCGTAAGTTATAATTACCTTCGAACTTATTAGAATTAAAGTTAGAGTAGATGTCTATTTAGAGAAGGAATAAGTCGAGTTCCTTTCGCTTCCTATAATATATATCTAGTATCTTAACTTTAATAGACTTAAGTACTTCAACCTTATAGAGCTTAGAGACATCTAGTATACTAATATTATCGTCGTTCCTAGTTAACTATATACCGACAGGTATTCTTCTAGTTACACTTCTAGATATTCCTACAACGTTGACTTAGCTAGTATTCAAGCTAGCTGCTACGGGGGTTGCTAGGGCTATAGCAACTAAACTTCTAAGCAGGTGCTTAAAGTATAACAAAACTTAAATAAACTAAACAAAGATAACTAAGTCTCGAAGGTTAGTATATAGATAAGAAGTATAGATATACTAGGTTATTTACTTAGAAGTAAACTTATTACTTATATTAAAGATATTAAATAAGATAATAAGATTAATAACTAAAGTTAAGCACGAAGCTCCTATCTAATAGCAGACGTGCCGGTATATATAGACCCTCTCGCGCTATCTAGATCCTTATATAAGCCTAGATCCCTAGATCCCTCTAGATCCTCTAAGGGATCCGAGGGGATCTATTATATAACTACCAACGGTTATCTAACAGTGAGATCCTAGAATACCTAAATACCTTTTATATTACTAATTCCCTCCCGTGTCACCTTCTATTTCCTAGATATCGTGCCTTGTTCTATTAGAGCGCCGTCTGAACTACTTACTATATATAACGTGATTCGTAATACTATACGGTCCCCCTGTTTATTATCGTCGCTAGTAAATACTACCTCGTGCTATAGTATAAAAATAGTGAATTACTAAAGGACTGACGTATTATTATAAGCGATAACAGTTAGATAATAAATAAAAGAGGTCTTAAATAGCTTTAGTACTTTAATAAGTATATTAGAGGTCGGATAATTAGTATATACTATCTACTTATCCTCGACAGCTACGAAAGCTACTACTTAATAGATTTTAAGCTTTATTATAAAGAGAATAATATTATTACCCTCTATATACCTCCTTATTCGTCTTACCTTCTTCAGCCTCTCGACGTTGGTTATTTTAGCCTACTAAAGCAGGTATATAAGCGGTATATTAAAGATATAATATAGAGATATATTATATATATTATAAAAGCTGACTTTTTACCTGCCTTCTATACTGCCTTCTAGTAAGCTATGTATAACGAAACTTAAACGAACTAAACAAAGATGACTAAGTCTCGAAAGTTGGTATACGGGTAAGAAGTACAGATACGCTAGGTTGTTTACTTAGAAGTAAACTCGTTACTTATATTAAAGATGTTAAATAATATAATAAGATTAATAACTAAAGTTAAGTATAAAGCTCCTATCTAAATAGCAGACGTGCTAGTCTTATATAGAACCTTCGTTTATATTAGAGTTCTCCTTAGTAGGAGTCCTAAAAATAGAGTCCGACTCTATTTCCAGGGCTCCTTAAAACTAGACTCTATTACTTAACTGCTCTTAACTAAGTTATATAATATAACTATAATAAGATCCTAGAATTATATATCCTACTATATCTAATCCTTTCTTTCTTCTAGGGTTATAATAGTGCTTGTTCTATTAGAGCGTCGCCTGGACTTTACTTCGTCACGTGCTGATATATAATTCGTAATACTATCCCCTTCTTAGCCTAGCGTGTCCCTACGCTAGGATACGAACCTAAAATACTTTTAGAAAGATATCGACCTTCTTTTATATATAAACATATCCTCCTTATATACTAAATAAAAAGAGCGTTTAGCTCTTGCTATATAGATCGAAACCGCGTAACGTCTAGCTAAGACTTGTTCTTTTTATCGTAAACAATCCTGTCGATGTCTCCTAGAGCTCTCTAAATCTTCTCGCTATTCTAAGTATATTTAGTTGAAAAGGTCTTACGATAGCTCTAGCTATCTTATCGTTCCTGTCCCTAGGCCTTGAAAACCTATGTCTCGATTCTTCTTTAGTCCTATATATAAACGGTTTCTTATTACTTCTCCGAGTCCTCCTCCCTCGAGTCCTCCTCCTAAATCCTCCTCTACCTAGTTTCCTACCTTTGAAATAGCTCCTTTTATTAAACAGGTACTTTCTGATGATATATCCCTGTCTAACCCTAGTCTTGAATTCTAGGCAGCCCTAGGTTTCGTTAGTAGAACTCCTGAAGTTTCCCTAAGTAATAGTTAAGGTTGCTTTTTAGTTTCTATATATTCTCTAAGTATAAGTAATCTAACTATTTAATTAAATACTTAATCTTACCTCTAATAATCTTATAGTTAAGAATCCTTTCGACTTTATATTCAGCGTTTAGATTAACTAGTTAAATTTCTATAAATAGGGCTAGTAGTACTCTTAGTAATACTAGTTCGAGTAAGGATATATAGAATATTAGGTAGATGTTTATTATCCTTAGTAATACTAATTTATAATTTAAAGGTCTCTTAACTTGTTTAATTTTAAATAGTCTAAGTTTTTTATAATCTAATTTATTACTTAGTCTTTTTATGTTAATATTTTTTTATACTAAGTAGACTTTATCCCTCTCTTTTAGCGTTAGCTCCTAACTACGTCGTTTATTATAGTAGTATATGTTTCTTTCTACTATAAATTATAGGTCTTCTATAAGTTCTTTATATAGACTCTTAATTTTTAAGACGTGAATACGAGTAAGTTGGTTATCGATAGTTATAGACAGTAGTTCTTAATATACTATTAATTTATACCTAAAATTAGTATAGAATAGCGTAATAAGTATTATTTCTGTTACTAAACTGTTATAAGCGAACTGTGCTAAGGGTAGTAGTTCTACCTAGTTGTCTTACTAGTAGTTTATATAATAATAAAAGTATGTTTTAACTACTTAATTTATCTATTCGTTTCCTTTATTTATCTAAGAGTAGAAAGCTATAGAAAGCTTTCTTTTCGCCTCTAATCGTTCTATAAGAGCGATCTAAAATTTCAAGGTGAAGAGCTTATCTCTGTCTAAGAGTATCTCTTTAGGTAGTCTATGTCTTAAGACTACTTTCTTAAGGAATGCGAATACTAATTCCTTAGCTATACTTAACTCTATATATACTATTAGAATCATATACTTCGTAAGTCTTTTTATAATAACTAGGATTATATTATATTTAACTCCTATTATCAGATCTTTAGATTTTAATAATTTAATAATAAAATCTATAGATATTAATTTCTAAGGTATCTATAGTATTAGAGTAGTGTTTATCTATCTATAAGGAGTATAGTAGGAAGCCTTATTCTTAGTATAGGTATTATATTCTACTATCACTTCCTTAACTATTATAGATAACCGATTAATATAGTAGTATTATCTTATCCTCTAGAGGGTTCTACGAATTCCTTAGTAACCGTAACCAGGTATAGCATAGTATTCTTATATAAATTCCTTTATATATAAGCTAGGAACCTATAATTTCCCTTTTATATATTAGTTATAACCCTTATATATATTCTAAATCTTATCTATCTAGATATTATTTATTACTACTATCTTATATATAGTAGGTACTAAATCTCTATTCTCAAGGGTTTTTAAGATTATAATCTTTTTATACTTCTTATTTCCCTCGTATCTAGGTTTCTAGCTAAGAGTATTAGCTCAAGTATTCGACGTTCCTTTTATATATCGAATAATAATATTAAATCCTTCTAATATCTCTAACTATCTAGCTAATCGTCTTATTATAAGTTCCTTAGTAGTTATAAATATTCTAAGGTTCTTATAGTTAGATAAAACTATAACTAGATATTTTACTAACTATAAATAAATTCTCTAGTATTCTAAAGCTAATACTATAGTAAGTAGTTCCTTATCGAAGATGCTATAGTTCTATTATACTAGGTTAAATATCTTAGAATAATATATAATAAGTATAAGTTTTCTCTTATTATTTAGTTATAGGTGAATTATACCTACTAATATATCTAAGGCGTCTATTTTAATTATACTAGGTTTATCTATATTAAAATTATATAGAATAGGTTTTTTTATAAACTTTACTTTAATTTTCTAAAAAGTATTTTCTATTTATTTATTCTATATAAACTTAATAGCTTTCTTAACTAGTACTAACATTAGTTTAATAATCTTTATATAGTCTTATATAAATAGATAGTAAAAGTTTATAAATCTAAGAAAGGACTATATATCTTTTATATTCTCTAATAACTTCTAGTTTAAGATGTCTTAGATCTTTACTAGATCTATTTCTATTTTTCTTAGGCTAAATACCTATTCTAGGAAAAGTGTCTAAGTTACTTCGAACTTGTATTTTAAGAGTTTTAACTAAGAGTTTACTTTTATAAGTTATTATAAAACTTCTCTAATATATCTCTTATATTCCTCTTCTTTTTCTAAGAAGATTAGGATATTATCTAAGTAATAAATTACTATTATCCTTAGAAGATCTCTTAAAATATTATTATTTTATCTTTAACATATAGCTAGTACGTTATAGAGTCTAAATAGCATAACTGTGTATTTATAGAGGTTTAATAGTAAGGTAAATACTGTCTTCTATTCGTCTCTGACTTTTATTTATATAAGTCTATAAGCGTTTTATTAATCTAGTTTCGTAAATCGTACTACCTTGCCTAACTTATCCTATAAGTATTAGCTAGGTAATAGTAGATAAGCGTCCTTAACTATAGTATGATTTACTTCTTAGTAGTTAATATATACTCTTCTATCTAGATCGTCTTTCTTCTTAATAATAAGTATGTTTAAGGTAATTAGTAACTTAGATCTTCTAATATATCCCTTCTTAATACCCTCTTTTATATAACTTTCTATTCTCTATAGGCTTTTCTAGTTATATAACTAAAGCTTCTACTTTAAGAGGTGATAATCCTTTTTTAATTTAATCTTATAATCTTATAAGCGATGTTCTAATAAGGCTTATAAGTCTTCTAGGTTTTTAAACAAAGCTCTAAATTCTCTGTACTACATAGGTATTTCGTTATTAGCCGTCTTACTAACCTATGGAGGACCCTAGGCAAGGTATTCTAGTGCTTTAGAAGAGGTAGTACTAACCTTGTTCTAGCCTTAGAGTTATAAATACGAACCTATGTATTTATATTAGCTAAAGGTTAACGTTCTAGCCTTCTAGTCGATTTCTAGATTATGTTTCTAAATCTATAATATACTAAGTATTACTTCCTTACTTCCTATTTTAATAATATCGAATTATATATCTAAATAGTATCCTTTAATATTAATTTTTATTAGAATAGTTTACTAATTAATAATTCTATTTTAATATATAATATCTATTTTATTAACTACTTTTAGTTAATATAGTCTTATCTCTTTAATTAGAACGTTTAGCTTCTCTTAAGCTATTAGGGAAATAAAGTTGCTTATTACTCCTAAGTCTATTATAACTTATAACTTTTTTATCTTATATTTCTATAGTTATTATTAACTGTCTTTCTTTTAACGTAGTATTTAACTTTGCTTTAATATATTAGACTTTAAAAGATTAATTCTCTTAATTATAACTCTTTCTCTTCTTATTCTTATACTATAGAAAGAATCTTACTCTTTCCTTATTAGTATATACTACCTTATATACTAATCTATATTCTACGATTCTTATAGTTTTAGGAATTTCTCTTATAAATCGTTTTAGTATTTGTTTATAGTTATATTAGATCTATTTATAACTAGTTTCTAAAATAGTTTTTATAGACTAAAGTTCTCTTATATAAAGATAATCTAAAGTAGCTTCTAGTATACTTATCTCTAGTTTTATATAGTAAACTTTAAATATATAGTCTCTTAAATTCTTTTCTCTAATAGCCTTAATCTAGGACTAAGGAAAGAATACTACTCCTTCTTTATCTAATAATACTACCTTATATATCTAATAATATTCTACTATTCTAGTAGGCTCTAGTAATAATCCTTTAAACCGCTTTTATAATAACTAGTATAAAGTCGGACTTAGTTTATATTATATCTATTATACTATTATTTCCTAAACTGTTTCTATAAACTATAGTTCTCCTATTAATAGATAGTATAATTCTTCTAGTTCTATCTTAGCCTATCTAGTTATATTAAGCTCTCTTTGTTCCTAGAATAATATACTAAATAGTTGTTATAAGTTATGTTTTCTAAATACTAACCTATTATTTCTAATTAACGTAACTACGATATATTACTTAAATTCCTTTAGTATTATATCTTCTAGTAGTGTTCTAAGGAAAGGGGTTTTAATTCGTCTTATAAATCCTGTTAGAACTTGCTATGTCTATGTACTGTTCTTATCTGAGATATTATATATTCTCTATATATCCCCTACTTTAGGGTAGCTAGGTTTTTTAACTGGTTAACGTTTCTATTCTGGTTTTTCTTTAATAGTTTTCTGTCTAGTAATTAGGCTAACTAGAGTTATTGTTTTAGAGTTATTACTTATAACTGTATATGTTGTTAAGATGGTTAGGTTAACCTCTTATGTTATATAAGAACTCTAGAAGTCTAGTTTCTAGTTATCGATATATGCTTATCGATTTCCTTATTTAAAGGTTTTAAGGAAAACCTAAGTTTCTTTAACTTTAAGGTCCTTATTCTTTATTTCTCCTTTTAAACTAGAAGATGAATCTAATATCTTTAATAAACTAGTCGATAGTAGTAATTTATATTCTATTTAAAGAGGTTACTTAGAATTTATTACTAATTATATATTATAATATTCTTTAAGAAGTAGATCTCTATTATTATTAGTATCTTATATACTACTAATTTCTTTATTATTTTTAATCTAGGTTCTATATTCTTATACTTTAAGCTCCTTATCTATAAGTTTAATACGATTAGTTAAAGCTACCTATTATTAAATAGTAGTATTAATTTGTTTCTTTCCCTTAGAGTCTTTCTTCTTACTATACTTATTTGTTCTATAACCTAGTTAGCTATAATTATAGTATAAGTTCTACTTATATCAACGATCTCGCTTCTTTTAGGAAAGTCCTTCTTTCTTTAGAAAGGTTTTCTTCTATATAGCGTTTACCTCCTTACTATGTTTATTAGTATAAGAGTACTTCTACTTTCCTAACCCTTTATTCTTTTCCCTATACTTAGAGTTACTCTTTCTAAATTCGTATAAGCGGTTATCTAGCTAGACAACCTCCTTAATTATACCTATAATAGTTAAGAATTATATATTTTATTTAGCTATTTTCTTATAGATATATATCTTTAATCCTCTATAGAAGAGTTTTATAAGAGTAATAGTATCTTATCCTGATTTTGTTTTATAATATTAGAATTTATTAGTATAATCTATTACTAATCTAGTTTAGTATAATTCTAAAAGCTTATATATAGCTGTTTAAATTGTATTAAAGTCTCTAAAGACTTTCCTAATAGTTGTTTTAAATCCTCTTTAAGATTTAAACATAATCTTAGTTAATTCTATCTTTCTATCTTTATCCTTATTCTTAAAGAAGTCCTCTAAGTATAACTAAGCCTATTCTAAAGCTAATCCCTTAAGATAGGAGATAGCAAAGATGGTTCGTGAGTTATAATTGCCTTTAAACTTGTCGGAGTTAAAGTTAAAGTAGATGTCTATCTAGAGAAGGAACGAGTTAAGTTCCTTTCGCTTCCTATAATACGTATCGAGCATCTTGACTTTAATAGACTTAAGTGCTTCGACCTTGTAGGGCTCGGGCGTGTCTAGTATACTAATATTGTTATCGTTCCTAGTTGACTATGTACTAGTAGGTGTTCTTCTGGTCGCACTTCTAGATGTTCCTGCGACGTTGACTCGACTAGTATTCGGGCTAGCTGCTGCGGCAGGGGTTGCTGGGGCTATGGCGACTGAACTTCTAAGCAGGTGCTTAAAGTGTAACGAAACTTAAACGAACTAAATAAAGATGACTAAGTCTCGAAAGTTGGTATGTGGGTAAGAAGTATAGATGCGCTAGGTTGTTTACTTAGAAGTGAACTCGTTACTTGTATTAAAGATGTTAAATAATGTGATAAGATTAATAACTAAAGTTGAGTACGAAGCTCCTATCTAAATAGCAGACGTGCCAGTCTTATATAGAACCTTCGTTTATGTTAGAGTCCTCCTTAGCAGGAGTCCTGAAAATAGAGTCTGACTCCATTTCTAGGGCTCCTTAAAACTGGACTCTATTACCTAACTGCTCCTAACCGAGTCACGTGATATAACTGTAATAAGATCCTAGAATTATATGTCCTACTACATCTAATCCTTTCTTTCTTCCAGGGTTACAATAGTGCTTGTCCTGTCAGGGCGTCGCCTGGACTTCACTTCGTCACGTGCTGACACATGATTCGTGACACTATAACGCTAATAAATATTTAAGAGGGCTTCTAAGGAGCTAGGCTTGTTCTATTTAATCTAGAAAGTGTAATATCTCTACTAGATATTAAGCTATATATACTAACACCCTCTAAATCAGCTATTAACCTACCTCCATAGGTTTCAAAGACCCTGAATAACCTAATTAAAGCGACTTTATAATCTGAATTCCTAAAATCCCGTATTTCTATATATCAAAATAGCTCGCCGACTTTAATTTTCTAGGCAATTGACTAATTTACAAAAGGGGCATATAGGATAATACACCAGGTTATATTATTAAAGGCAGAGGTCTAGGACCTTCGAGAGGCAAATAAAACCCTAAGCAAGTATCGAAGGGCTAGAAAGACACATGTCTGTTAAGGAGGAACATTAACTTTATAAGAGGGGCAGAACCTTTTATCCTAGAAGAATATCTAGAGTACTATATAACAGGAAGAGGATGAAGAGAGAGGGGTAGCTACTAGACTCCGACCGAGGGAACGACGTTGTAAACGATACGGCAATACTAGTCATAATATACGTACCTATGAAATTGATATTAATATATCTAAAGAGGAGGAATTAGAGTAGTTTTAATCAATTTTGTTTATTATAGGTAGTTAATTATAATTTTTATTAGGGTGGTACGATTCCGTGTTGTATTCACTTGTGTGTTGCACTCGCTTGTGGATGACGTTAATACTTAAAAGAATTTAGTTTAGAGGCACAGTATCTCTATGTCTTTCTAAACTAGGCAAAATGGTGTTTTTGGTAGGGTTACACAAATCGCTTAATAGCTGTTGACTAGTACTGTACATATATCAGACGCCGCTCTGAACTCCACTGAATTCCTAAATTGAGTAGCCGATAAAAGTATTTTGGAAGTGCCTACACCTTAACCCCTAAAGCTCACGGTCCCCAAGGAAGGACCTCGACGGCGAACCTCGCATGATTGCTACAAAATCTCAGTTAACACAATTTTTCCCCCTTGGCGACCAGAAGACTCACTCGGCATTGCTCACTGCTTTCTCCGGGTCCTGCAACGCAAGCTCCTTGCACAACTCCACCCCATACCCACGATCTGAAGTCCCAAGTACATCCCTAAAATGCGTTGCTTCGTGTATAATAGTACTAAAAGTCTCATAAGAATCTCAGAAATCTAGAGGGAATGAAAGGGAAAGGCATGAGAGGGAGAACACACTCCCATTGATTCCGATGTTGTCCCGCAGGCGGCAATAACCCCTCATTAAAATAAACACTACAGATCGTCACATCTCCATAGGTATTCCCAGGGTAGGCGTAGACGACTTCGCTGGTGCAACTACAATCATAACTAAAAGTAGTTGCTAGATCTGGTGCGAATTTCTACAACCTCAATCAGCATTCCATTTCAATTTCAATTTTTTGAATTCACATACCTTAAAAGCAGTCAAGGTTTTGTTGTACCTTGCGATACCAAACGTCCCATACCAAGTTGTTTGGATATCGCTACCATTTGGGTTGCTCTCCAAATGGTCAATAGCAGCGTATGCTTTGGTGGTGGCTCGCTCGATGGCTATATTGAGTGTTGCTATTTGTGTGGTGGAACACGATTCGAATGTTGCCGCCAAGGTCCTTGAGAGCAGGGAGAAGAGAGTGAGGTGTTTGAGGCTTCGCATCCTGAATATTTGAAGAAAAGTAAAAATATATTATCTGACTTGAAAGACATGCGAAATAAGTACCATGACTTATAAATTATGTACAATACTTAAAAAAGGCAGGTGAAAAAGAAAGCGCCTTCCAATTTCAGAATGCCCAGGCTTTTAATCCCCGAGGTTAATTTCGTGCTTTATCATCCCACGAAAACCCATAATCTTGGCTGCCAAACTTCAAGTGCGGGGTAGGGGTTGGTATTGCTGGTTAATCACAGTAAATGAAAGATGTTATGATTGAATGCATAAAGAAACAATGACCTTCGACAAAAGTTACAGAAAATTGAATCTCAGACCAAAAGACACAACTACACTCTCAAGTACACAGACAAACTTCTGAAGCGGACTGCCCGGCAGGTGCACATGTGCAAAGACCCACTCATACTCAGGCTCTCACTTGCTCTCTCAAACTGTCCGACAATCTAGAAATCCCAAATCAATTGTGCGAAAAATAGCGGAATGCGATTTGTCGAATAGATGAATGGAACGATTGACGGGGAAACTTTGATGAATATTGAGTTTTCGTCTGTAAAAGGTGGGAACAAAGGGCACTTACTGCTACTTTTCTTGTTCATTGCGAGCTAGGCACTGGCATTGGGACCTCTGAGGGCCGGAAGCCGTTTTAGCAAGGACTGATGGACTCAAGCCATAACTAATAATCATCGTAAACTTGGAATGATGAACTTCAAGAAACTATGCGACATTACTACAGAAAAGAGCAGTTTAGCCCACCTTTAGCCCCAGTGAAGACCCTGGAGAAAACTACAACCGGGGGAGACAAGGACTCTCCGACAGGCGAGCAGAGGAAAAGGCGCTTTCTGTTCTTCTTGATTGTTGTAAAACCTATATATCTGAGGCCTTCCCCTCGGATAAATCCAGATTTTATATATGTCGCCCACGTGAAAACAAACGAATAAACGAATAAGATACTACTGAATACTAGCTTATATATTAGAACTTTGATCCTTTTTCAGCTCACCACGAGAGAAATTAAACACATGATTGGAAGATGCAGATGTATAAGAAACCCCGATATTAAAATACCATTCTTTATCTTAAAATTGAATACGTACGCAAATTTAGTATAATGAGAACGCGAGAAATAATATTAGTAAATTGCTAATAGTCGCTTTGCACCTTTTTCCTCCTCATACTTTTCAGAATAACGAGATTCTTCAGATTCACAATTTCTCCAATCCTCTTCTCTGGTGCTCGCTCTGAGTACTCCAAGACTATCATCATAATAAGGCCCCACGAGTATAATAGGTAGTGTCCTCGGTCCATTTATCCGGCGGCTATACCCTATCTGGGAGTCGATTTTATGATCCGACTCAGCTGTGGCAAGCCATCTGGACTCTTGAAGTTCACGATACAGAAATGCGTTATGCTTCATCCCATATTTCCACCAAGCGAAATCCCTACTTGTGCTGACGATGGAACAATGGCTATGCGGCCGGAAGCAAATTTCGCAACTGATTTGTCTTCTAAAAAGCTAGGATTAAAGCTGGAACAGGAATATGCCACGAGCCAGTCGGAAACCGAAAACATCTCCATGCCGCTAGGGAAGCGAAAGTCACTGGAAGACTTCAACAGCGGAACGAATTCGAGGTTATCCCAGGCTCGCGGTAGACAAGATAAGTAATTAGCAACCCCATGAGAACCCGCTACCTGAAATAACTTGACGTAGAAACATCGCAAAAATACAAGAAAAATACAAGTAGATGCGAAGACTGCTAATTAACAACTAGATCAATTTTGCAAAGTTCTGACTTAGTTTACATTGAGTTGTATTCGTTGCTAGCTGTCCTAGGTCAGGTAATTTACTGCCACTTGTCTTGTCCACCGCGAGCCGGGCCAACAGGGGTTGTCAGCCGAAAACACACCCAAAGTCACCCTCTTTACAGCTTTATAACGTAGTAAACATATATTATACTATATTATAACAACAATTATAGACGTAGAACTTTATAAGAAGAACACACTTCTAATCTACGTCTATAATTTCAAAGACTAATATTTTACTAACAAATCCTTTAAAGATAACGTGGTTTATCACCGAGTCGGCAATTTTTCCTTAGTATTAAACTTTGAATATTAATAAATCAACTATAATATATTAAATTAACTAAATCTAATCAGAATCTGATGAACTAGATATATCTATAGCTTCTTAACAAGTTCGTACATTATAACTAGCTTTTCTATAGATTCTATAGTGTTACCTAGACGGCTGCCCCTTCTTATAACTACCCTCCGCCGTACATACATCGCGTCGTACCTGCTTATCTATATCCTTTTGAGCTATAATATCTTAGGCATCCTCTACTATAAGTGTACCCCCTTGACGGATACGAGCCTTTTTAGCCCTTCGGCGTTTACTTAGAGCTTTATTAGCTGCTTAAAGAGTACGTACCTTAGCGGATAGTAGGGTTATCTTATAAGCTATTCGCTCTATACCTTTAGCTAATATAGTAACTGTCTTAAAGAGTAGAGTTAGCAAGCTCCCTTAGTAATAGGCAATCCGATTTCAAACAAGAGTTGTTTATAAGAGAGCTTTAGTTAGGTTAGAAGGAGTCTAGGAGACCTAAGAGTAGCTGTTAGCTATAGAAGGTCTAGAGGGAGTTAGAGTCTGTAACTTTACGTTAAGCTTTAAAAGCACTACTTATAGGTTAAAAAGCACTAAGCCAGCTCTATAGAATCTAGTCTAACAGTTTTAGGCTGTTATAGATTCCTTATACGCTGCTATAAAGGCTAGAAAGAACTCCACCTTCGTAATATAGTTAATATAAGCTTTAATAAACGTCTTAATCTACCGACTATACACCTGCTTTAAGATACTAAAACACCTAATATTAAGTAGCTAGGTAAGATAGGACAAATAGAGAGGTAATCTAAGAGTAATAATATTATATATCTTATAGTACTCTTAGAACTCAGCCGATTTATAACTCTTATACCTATCTAATACAAGCATTCGATATAAACCTCTTATATAAGTAGTAGTATATTTATTAAAGTATTCTAGCTATTCTAGACCTATCTTATTATTTGTCTATCTATTACTTATCGGTTTAATAACTTAATCGGTTAAGAGACTACTATCTATATACTAATTTAAGAGGTAGTTCTTACTCTAAACCACTAGAAATAGAGGGATACTCTAGCCTTTACTATTAATATAAGTAATTACTATAGCCTATTCTCGATTCTCTAGCTAAACTATCTTACCTCTACTACGTCGATCTATATAAGTAACAACTATTATAGAGTAAATTATACCTATTATAAAGCCGGTTTCGTCGAAGTTATAGAAGTTATAGTCTAATACCTTATATTTTACTCTTATATTTTCAACTAGTTAGAACTACGAGCTAATTAGCTTAGAATCTTCGTATAAGACTCTTTAGAAATCATAGACGCGATTAAAACGCGTCTTAAGAGCTGGTTATCGTTATATAAATCGATATACCTAGAGCTTACTAACGCGTTTCCTCTCTCTTAATTCTAAGATAAAATTTACTATATCTTCTACACTAGCTAGCTAGGGTATAAACCCTCTAGAATCTAGGTTAAGTATATTCTAAATAATTACTTCCTCTTCTATCTTAGATAACTTAATATAGTTAGGTCGGATTTCGTTTTAAGAAGTTCAGCTAGCTATTCTATCTAAGAGTATAGATCTAGGCACTCTATAAAGCTTTACTATAGCTAAAGAGTTAATCTTCTTAGATAAACGAATAGCTTTAAGGGCTAGGATTATTCGAGCTTCTTTGGTATGAACTTCTATTTATAGTAGTTGAGAAAACGCGTGTTAAACTTAATAGGGTGGAATGTGGAGGAAAATTGCCGACTCGGTGATATTACCGACTCGGTGATAAACCACGTTATATATAATATATAATATACGTTACTTAAATATAGAAAAAAGCTAAGGAAGCATAAGTGTCTAGTTATTTGATCCTCTATACTTAGTTTTCTATCAGTTTATAAAAGCGTTGTTCTATAATTAGTAGGAGAAGTTAGTGATTTTTGGTAGCTGATTTTGGTCTATACGCACGGAGTACTGACAACCCCTCCTGCTGAGGCTTCCTTCATTAGCGGATCATAAACATATATGTTGGTATAAAACTCCACACCATGAAACCCACGAGATGGGTTGTCGGAAGCTTAATAACAAGTAATAACTTCCTTATAACATATTCGTTTGAAGCTCGTATTTTCTTCTGATTGTAGTTAATTATAGCTCCAGTATCCGGATAAAAGAGGCGCCAATCGAGTTGATAATTCATGACGATCCTTGTCTGGGGGGTTGTGTGGAGAACAGTGGCCGACCAATGCTTACAATTGTGTCTCTCTCTTTGTCCATCTCTCTCTCGCGAACACCTTCTTCTCGTACCAATATCAGCGAGTTCATGTCCTTGTTGTCAATGCGGAAGGTTGCCTTGACAAGAGCTTTTGCATCCAATTTCGGAAATCTGGGGTGCGTAAAATCTGTCTCCTCGAGCGGTGATATGGTTTGAACTCCTCCAATCAGGTAGCCAAGTGGGTAGGCTCGGCAATCGTGGATATGACCCAAGATTACTTGTAGCATGCATAAAGAGTCCTAAGTATTCATGAATGGAGAGATGCTGTCTGGCTGATAAATACTTTCTTATCATGCTTTTGGCCTAGTTGGAGGCGAGGAGGGAGGGGGGAAGCTCTCCGGGGACGGAAAAAACGTTCACTTTTGTTCTTGAGCTACACCCTACCAAAAGACTAACACAACGGCTAGAAGAGACATGAAAAATATATGAAAAATATTCAACAAGTCGCTAGCAGCTAATTAACAAAATAATCGAAACTCGTCTATTTAGATTGTCGTGTTGTAATTTTATCTAGGATTTGAGACTGTTTTTGGAGGGGACAAAATAGGACGTTTTGCCAGTCCCTGTAGACAGGGGTTCGGTTACCTGTTCTCATCGTCAACAACGTTTTTCCTCTCAAATATGACAATTCTGTCGTTCTCTTCTTCGTCATCCCAGAACTTGATAAATGAGATAATACTGCAAAATAGTAATCAGCCCATAAGCCTTCTGGAATTCAAAGCTCCTAGGAGAGAAAAGATGAAGAAACAAAGAAAGAAAGATACCTAGTACCAGTACCCCCACGGAATTTGGCTCAAAATAGCTCTGATAGTCGACAGAGAACTCGAAGGAATCGTATGAACATTTTCTGAAAGCCTGATTTCAAACTTTTATTATATCTATTCACAGGCATCGTCTCGGCCTACGGACAGTAAAAGGTCTTATGCACCCTGAATTGTTTTCACTTGGCGGTATCTTCCCATTCTTTCATGAACCCGTTCAAAAGTATGGAGAGTTTAGGCTTCTGCCCTGTAATGCCCTGTAAAATCCCCTGAAGGTGGGGCGTTGCTACCCCGAGGCCCCAGAGTAAGCGGGCCTATGAAACTGGCAACTGAGCCCTGAAATACAAGGAGGTCCACTAAAGCACAGCGCTCACGCTAGATTGGGGGCACCACAAAGCATAACGAGCCTAGAACCACGGGCTGTCCAACACGGAAAGCGGTTTCGGGATGGTTTACAAAAGTGTTGAGGAATTGGTTGCGGGCTGGCTCGCAGTTCAGATTCAAGCCCACGGTGAACGAACCTAAATAATGCAAGATGTATATAAGGATATACTTGTGGCAAGGCAAAAATGCTGTTAATGAAGCTAGACTTCAGGCTCTCAATCATATGGGTTCTTATGAAAGAGTATTCCTTGAAATTTGCCAAATTCTTGTTTTGAGTCGCCATCTCAAGGAACTGAAATTGTGTAATGTGTTGACCCAAGGGGACTCCGGGAAGCTGGGTTCAAGTGATGCTTCCATGTCATTGAGAAACCTCGCTGAGGCGTGAACGAGGGAAGGAACCACTGGTGACCCACGCGACTCCAAATCTTTTCCATCCATGAAGAGAGCTTGCCCAGGAAATCTCGCCATTGTTAAATGGTATTACGGCCATCTCGCTTCGGTATCGGACCAGAATGGAGGCTGGGGAGGAAAACGGTGGTAGCCACACCCTGAAAGCCACTGGCCCATCTTGGACAGCGGTGCATATTTTGTTGCACATCGCGAGAATTCCTAGTAGTTAATCGACCAAAAATGAATGGTGAAAACCCCATTATCTTCTCTTCTACCCAACCGATTTATATATTCCGACATTGACTTAGAGCAAATAGCTTCTTTCTTGTATAATTGGTGAATAAATAGATTTTCCTACAAACCAAATCCCTGGTGCAATCGGTACATTATTGACTAATACAATAATTAGTAGATAAAATATACCAATACTCCAAATGTTTTAGGTTGATTGGAAAAGTCCAAAGCCTGAATCTTCATGAAACAAGTAGATGTGGATGGTTTGTTGGAATATCATTGTTAAGTATATTCTGCTAGTAAGGGAAGAGAATGAGGAGAATAAAGGAAAGTTACCGCGGTTCTACTTGCTACGCTTTCAGTTATTTATTGGACGTTGATCTGAAGGTTAGTTGTTTCTCTTCATTTTTCAAGTGATATAAGGTAATAATTATGTATAATTGAAGGTTTCAAATATATCAAAGAATGATCGTTCAAGTCTTATCTTCATAATATCGTTCATTAAAGATTGTTATTCCAACTTTCTTAGACAATGGAATTTCTTCAAAAATAGTAAGATTAAGGTAAAATCTGTAGTAATCTTATATTATCTTGAATATTATCTTATCCTATATAGTTAGAATAATTTAGTTACTTAAACTCCCTCAAACAAGGACGATAACCTAAATTTCTCCGTCTATCTCAATAGCACGACTCAGCTAAATTCACAGTTAATTCAAAACAGCAACTCATTATGAACAAAACAATTCCATCACTAGGTACCGGAGAAATTGACCATAAATCGTTGCTTTTCTCGTCAATCAGGCACTGACTCACCACGACGGTGGTTCAAAAGCGTGGAGGAAAACAGCCTTTACTCCGTTCTCTAGCCTGTCTGATACAATTTTGCAGTCTTCACTTGCATGGTTTACGCATACAGAGGGGAAACTCTGATACTGGGCTGTGAGTCAACTTCTATTTCCCCTGCAGTACTTCGGAGATTTCCCAGTTTGCTTACATGTCATGTGACTGGGACGTGATGCCTTTCAAGTTGTAAAGGTGTTCAAGAGAATTAGGTCAGTTGGTATATTTACAGCTACACAGAAGTATAGAGAATTGCAATATAGAAAATCAAATGTAAGACGTTCTCCAAACCTTCGCAGCCAGGGCAGTAAAATAATCACTGATCGATCTCCCTCCAGCATCCCTTCCTCAATCTTTCTTCCCTTGTATTCACCCTCTGGAATCTCAAGTGAATCTTCTATCGTATCACATCCCAGAAGCACCTACCAACCTTAACCCCACAAACAACAAATGAACCACCAATGAATTCCAAGTTCGTCCCAGCCACAGACTCATTCTGCGGAAATTGGCAGGTGAATCGCCCGCCGTCGCCCACATGGAGCCCTCGAGGCAACAAGCGATGCCTCGTTGCCTCGTCATAGCGCACCATTTCGGGGTATAAATATGTTCCTTTAATAACATACATTTAACCTTTCAATACACTGTCTGGTCACTGTCTTGTCACAAACTTGACATTGCAGCAACACCAAAGCTGGGCATATCGTTCGCTTAATTCTTGTTCCCTTATCGAGTCTGAGTTACTTAAATTAACTCTTTGTTGCTTTCGAGCTTCTGCTATTGGACTTTGGGTTCTTTGTTGACCAGAGTACAGTACAATGGCATCCAACGATAACAAGGGCGGTCGAGGTAGTAGAGGTGGTGGAGGACCACAACGAGGCGTAAGTGTAGGTACCTCTGTAGGTTGACAACACTAACGTAACTCTGGTATAGAACCTTTCAATCAGCGCCGCGCCAAGTACAGCTCCTCTCATTGCAGTCCCCGATATACCTGGTGTACGACAACGACAACGACATGCTCCGAACTCGAGAAAATTTTCAACACCCAATACGAAGCTCTCTAATTTGCCAGACACAAAGAAGAACGCCGAGGACAATGATTCGATGACGACAACCAACCAGGTAATTTGGCATACCATTTCCCTAGAGCGACAACAACTAACACTAGGTAGTCAACAAACGTAGTGCAAGAGGGCCGTGTCCAACAGGGGGTTGACCAAGGCAGCAACTTTGATAATGTCTTGAACGATATTAGGAAGAAATTGGATGCAATGAAGATGGCCGAGATGATTAAGGTGTCTGGAGAAAAGAAAAGCGAGTTGGCGAAGTAAGTAACTAACACGAACCTGCTAAAACATAGAAACAAACACAGGATACTAAATGTGAAATAGTGCTCGAGTAGAATCCAATCGACCAGAGTCCAAACCACCGACAATGGGAAAGCCATGGAACCAATTGTTTGGAGCCCCAAGACGTTCACAGCCATCCGCAAGAATTCCACAACAACCCACAAGAACCACACAACCACTCACAACATTCAAATGCTTTTCCGCGTTGCATCCCGAAATTCGACTCAAGATTTGGCAGATCATTATGAGCTGGCCACACATTATCGAGATTGAACATGGTCCCGCTATCCGCAACAATGAGAACTTGTCAGAAATTTGGCTTGGGAGCGGAATCCACACATGGCGTCGTGTCTGCCTTACATCCCGAAAACCTCCCGCGATTCTACACGTCAACAGCGAAGCTCGCGAGGAAGCAAAGAAGGTATATGAGCTCCGTACCTTCGACACCATAACCCCGGGTCATGCAGAGAAATACATCTACTATAACCCCGAAGTAGATGTTATTTACCTTGGAGATGATACTTGTATGCAAACTCTGTTGGGGCTTGGCGGGAAATACATACCACGAATTGCAATATATTCCTCTGGAAAATTCACCCAATGCTGTAATATGAACGACGACATTTATTACGTCGATGGCGGTATTAGCCCCATGCAAGGCCTCCATGGTTTCTACCGCCTCGAGGCAGCACGAGAGTCTAGAGCAATTCGAGAGTCCGAGGCCAAGGCTACAGGTCGCCCAATGGAAACCCATTGGAACGATCAGTGGGATCTCGACTCTCAGCTTATCATGCTTAATCCATATACCAACGACAGTAGGTTCCCAGGAATTTGCGGACTTCGGGACGTTTTCTGGGTTGTGCAATCCAATCTTTGCAGACCAGAATCCGGAGAGGTTGGCTTGGAGCATACATTCCGTCCTGCGTCGACGAACGGCTTGACCAATGGCCAACATCGGTTCAAGGCAAGAATCCTAAGTGATGTCCAAAGAGTGGAGAACTACGAAACCCTTTACAACGTCGGAAAGAACAAGTGGTTGGACGAAAATAAGCCATCTTTCCACTGGGTCAGTCTCAGCATCCAACCAGCAGTCGAAGGAAAATCCTATGATGATGGCCTTGGAGTGGGCGAGCGAGTATTGGATTGTATGCGTCTGGGAAAGGAATATGCTCAGAATGGTACTACCTGCGCAAAGAAAGACGAGTGGGAGACCCGTCGAAGCATTCAACATGCCACTGGTTGCCATGTCATTATTCAACGTAAATCCTTTGCCGCAGAAAATCCCAGAGAGATTGGCTTCAGAGGAAGCAAGAAGTCGGTCGCAGCCGCAAAGAAGATGGTGCTTGATTTTGTAGAGTCCATTAATGAGCAGGCGATAAATGTCTATAACGCTGACCAGTCCCATTAGAAGGGAGAGAATGGCAGAACCATGTGCAGTTGATGGAGGATATTCTGAGATACCAACAGCATTACTGACAGGGTGATTTGTGGAGAAAAAAATTTCTGGTATCTTGGTGGTTTTGAGAAAAGAGGGAGGAGGGCTTTGTATGATAAGGTGATTTGATGGCGTTTGATTTTGATGGACCATAGCTAGGTAGATACCCAATCAGCATTAGCATTTTTCTTGCAAAAAGAGAGCACTTTACTTGTGATTGAATTGATGCCAAGATGATGGAGTTGAAGTTTGGTTTTTTTGACCCTTTGTGGCCTTGAGAACCAGCAATCACTAACTTGTAGATGGATACACAGCAGAAAATGGTGCTTTTAGGTTGAGGAACTATTGTTGTAATCTGTGGGCAGTTGGTAATAGTAGACAGCTAGTGACCATCTTCAAGTAAATATTACAAGTTGAATGGTTATATCCTTTCCATTGTGATGTTTGTAGTTCTTAAGAAAGACAACAAGTGCCGTGAGAGGGAATGGTCTGAGAAAACTGAATTGTTGTTCATACTGACCTCAAAGGACACCCAGTGGTCATTTGAAAACTATCGGACATGACTTTCCTGGGTTGAATGGGCACTTTGTCCTCAATATCCATTGGTGGCTGACCCTTAGTTTTGGTTTCCGTTTAGGTTGTTAGCCAATTTGAAAGCAGGATGTCCTTTAGGCTGGGGGGTGGATTCTAAATGACTGAGTAGAGACATAACGGGATCAATTGGAGTGGTAATGAACAGTGAAGATGAGGATTGTTGGTGAAGGGGTTTGGGGGGAAGAGGGGTGCCCCACTTTAGTGAGAATAGTCTTACCACGTGATGACGCAGATTGCGGGCGCTGATTACGATTGTCAAAAAAAAAATGGGAAAAGTTTCCACACAGATAGCTTCAAGCTCCGCAAACAAACACCACCACCAACCCTTGCGACGCGACTCGAGATTACCGGACTCGGGACTCGACCAGAAGATACAATCCTACATTCTACCAGTGATTTCGCAAATCAAACATCCAGCCATGTCTACCAAACGGAAACTCCCGCAGAAGCTCGCCCAGCCCAAGGTGAACCAGAGCGCAAAGGCATTGGGGAAAGGAAATCTTAATGATTCGAGAACGGTCGTCTCGGCGGGTGGAAATACGATGCAGGCGCGTACCAATGGCACGAAGGATATCGTAGAAATATCCAGTGACGAGGGGAGCGACGACGAGGAGGAAGATTCGGCGGACGAGAGTGCTGGTGAAGAGTCGGAGGAAGAGACATCCAAAGACGATATCGCAATGACAGATGCAGATGCGCCAATACCAGAAGATGGGGAGGAGAACGGGGAAAGTTTTGGAGATCTTGTGAGAGCAAATGCGGAGATCATCGATGTCGCTGGTGCTTTTGAGGAGCCCAATGCAGTCGCCTACCCAAAAGGATCGCAGATACAACCTCCATCCGGCACATCTTTAGGAACAGTTCTCGCACAAGCCCTACGGACAAATGATGTTTCGCTCCTCGAATCCTGTTTCCATGTCACCGATGTACAGATTGTTCGCAATACCATCCAGCGTCTCGAGTCGCCGCTCGCAGGCAAATTACTACAAAAACTCGCCGAAAGATTACATAGAAGACCTGGAAGAGCTGGAACATTGATGGTGTGGGTTCAATGGACGCTTGTTGCACATGGCGGATATCTTGCAACACAGAAGGATTTGATACAGAAACTTTCCGAGTTGAATAAAGTGATCGAGGAGCGCGCCAAGGGTCTCCAACCCCTCCTATCACTCAAGGGGAAACTCGATATGCTTGATGCGCAAATTGAGCTTAGAAGAAGTATGCAAAACCAGCGACTACGAATGGACGAGGATGAGGAGGATGAAGGGATCATCTACGTGGAGGGACAAGAGAGTGATGATGAAGAGCCAGTCGCCAAACCTCAACGACTTGCCCGAAATGGAGAGCTTGAGGATTTCTCAGAGGATGATAGCGAAATTTCAGAAGATATGCCAACCACCAATGGGGTGATTGCGGAGTCTGATGAAGAGGAGAGTTCGGACGGTGATAATTTATTGGACGACGAGGCAGAGGAGACAGACGAAGATACCGGTGACGAAGACGAGGTGGATCACGATGATGTTGATTCCGAGGACGAGGAGAGTGACGATGCAGATTCGGCTCCCCCTTCAAAGCTACAGAGAACGAGTGGTGTTATTTCTAAAAAACGATAGGGTGCTTTTGTGTCTGGCTAGGCTTGGTTGGCTAGATGTTGTTGGTTTGCTTGAGTTTGGCGTTGCATGGAAATGGCGTTCGTCAAAAAAGCATATTGTGGGTAGATATGTACGCAGAAGCTTGAGCCGAAAGGTTTTTGATATCGAGCACAAAATAAAGCCACTGTTCTTGTATATCGAACCGTTTCTATTAAACGGGAAGGAAGCCTTTAAATTAATGATGTTCTCAAGTCAATGCTGGGAGGGAAATAGAAGTATACACACACTTCTAAATTTAAACCTTCGACCATCAAACCGGTTAAGCAGCAGGCGGCTCGACCGTCACCCAGCATTCGATGAACTCCGCCTTTCTTTTGCAGGAAAATAATCAAGCTTCGAGTTCCCGGCTCTAACCTGGCGCTTATCAAGTTCATTAACAGTTCTTATGCACACTTCCTCGGTAAAGCTTCTTCATTCTCAAGATTTTATCCAAATGATGAATAGCACCAGTACTTATGAACCCTCATCCCAAAGATATTGTGGAGCTAACGGTAACAACCCACCCATCTTCGTACCACACAAGGCTGAGTTCTTTCTTGCCACGCAAACTCATTAATATACACCCGTGCTTGGGGATAATACAATTGGTGGTCGCGTGCTCAATGTCTCCTGTCTTTGGCTCACTTACCTACTCACTCACTCACTCGACCCAAATCAAAACCAAAATCCATACAGAAAAAACCACAGTACCATACACAAAACTCTCCAAGAGCATTGAAATTACACCAAGAGTCAAGATCCTCGAGTTCCAACTTTCCCATGGATGCCATCCACGCCGATACCCGAAAAGACCCAGGAAAACCTCTTGAAAAATCTGGAAGTCCGCAAATCAAACCTTCCGACCCACAAATTCCCCTCCACTTCAGATGACGACGACTGGCGGAGGTCGTGACGTTAAACATAGAAAAAGCTCAGCCCATCAAATTTCCTCTCCTCCTCTTTTTACAACAATATAATGTCACTCCTCTTCCAAACTGTCATTTATCTTTTCTCATTTCTCTTTTGCTTCTGTTGTTATTATTTCATAGTGTTTCTCTTTTCCATCTCGCGACCCAATCACACGACCACCAACCCAACATCCTAGTCGCTAAATTAAGGAGACGCGTGGCCTTGGCAGACCCCCGGAAGAACCGAAGAAGCACGCAGTCCCCCAATATATCTTGGCATCAACCACGAGGCTCAACTTACTACTTGTCAAAGTAGCCTCATTTTCTTTTCGTCCTAGGTCTCGATTCATTTTTATCGCTCTATTAGACGACATTCAAATCCAACTTCAAATTCGATTTCCCAAAAATAGTGCGAATGCACTACTCAATAAATCATCAAATGCCGACACTCAAACGACGTTTTACTTTTTCAATTCTCTTCTCCTTCCTTTCTCTTACCGCAATATTACTCTTACTCGCCCGACAAAGAGTCGGTACACATCTCCAATCTCTCACTTTAGCAACGGGTTTACATGAGTACACAGGTGGGATATTTCGATGGGATGTAGCGGAAGAGGAGGAAGTCGAAGAGGGGGGAGTGAGGATGGTAGTTTTTGGTGATTCGTGGGTGGATGATCGACCAGAAAGTGGGATGAGTGGGAAGGGAAAGAGTTGGGTTAGGACTACTTGCGAGGAGGTGAGTTTTCTATTACCTCAAAGGAGAGGACGAGGGAGATTGTTGGGAAACTGACAATTCGTTAGATTGGCTGCACATCATACCTCAGTTACGCCACAACGCAACCAACAGATGAATACCCAGCCAGCCCTCCAAAGGGAGCCCTAGCCATGAACGACATCCACATCGCCACCCTCGAAGAGAGCAAACAATCCCACATCGGCTCCGAAAACCTCAACCTCCTCCCAGACCTAGGCGCTCAAATCCAATCCTACATTGCCGAAAACCCACCTTCCAAGAAACCAATGGACACCATCTTCGTGGTTTCCCTGGGGTTCTGGGACATTTACAACTACGCCAGCCTCGACTTCGACCTAGGAATCAACGCAACAGACGCCTCAGTCGAAGAACTTTTCTACCAACTCGATGTCTTGTATTCTCACCACGCGAAATCATACCCTGCATATACAACCATCAAAGCAGACAACACCACCAACCCACCTTTGTTCCCAGTCCTCATCCCAAACCTCCTCGACCCATCTCTCGTACCCGGATGGCTCTCCCACCGCCCGCTCCCCGTCCGACCAAGCACCATCGCCGAACAACAGAAAAACGCCATGTACCTCACCAACCGCTGGAACTTCGCAATGGAAAACAAAATGATCTCATGGATGAAAGAGATCCCCGCATTCTACGAAAGCGAAGAGAAGAAGATCGAGGAACTGAGGAGAAAAGCTGAACAACCCGAGGCCAAGAACATCACCAAGCCAGTCAATATTATGAGAAAAGATATTTTCTACTTCGATATCGCGCAACAGATTCTTGATATGTTGGTCGAATATCAGATGCAAGATACAGGAATTTCGGATGCCAGAGGACTCGGAACGGGTTTCACACCATATGAAAACATCTACCAAGCCTGTCTCCGCGAAAGCGAAGACGAAGAAGATAACGAGGAGGAATTCCTCGAACTCAACGGTCATCTTCTGTGCAAATACCCAGACGAGTATTTATACTGGGATGCATTCAACATCGGTTCCCTTGCAAAGGTGGATATCGGGAAAGAGGTGTCGCAGATGATCAAAGATGGAGATAGCTTACGAAGGCAGTTGAGTAAGGGTTCTAGCAATGCCGCGGGAGGTATTTAGAATTGGGGACACTACTTTTTTTCTGTGCTGTTATTTTAGCGTTGCATCATTGGCGTTTTTTGGGGGTGGAGTTTAGGCACTTGTCGTACATATTTTTTTCTTTTGTTTATTAGCGTATACCATACCGGTTACTCAGTACATATGACCTATAGCTATTGTAAATATAGTTGAATCAAATAATGAAATCGATCATGTTTCCGTCCCTGTCTTTAAAATCGAAGCGTAGGGTTAGGTCAATCTAAACTGAAACCTACGAGGAATTTACTTATCGATTCGGCACTTTTCTGAACAACGATGGAATGGAGCTACCATTACAGCGAGCTCCCCAAAGCATTCAATCCATTACTTTCACTTGAATCTTGGCATTGTGTCTCGCGTTCTTTTCCTTGTTGGCTCTCCGCGACTTGGGCAGCTTCCTGGACCCTTCGCCCCAGAGCTGCGTTTCTCTCTCCTTCTCGCACTCACAAACGGGTCTGGGTCCAGAATTTTTGGAAGTATCGTCTCCCTCCCCATGGTCAAGGTCTATATCCATATCAAGACAGCTCTGGCAACACCTCGGATCCGATGAAAGCTCACAGGCAGAACAAACAACAAGAACTAAATGGCATCCTGTTGAGCGGCACTTGCCAAGGCAATCTGAAAGCCTATTGCAGCAGTGGCACTTTGATACCGGTTCCGAGTGCTCGTATAGTGATGTTGAGCCACGAGCATCGAACACGTAATTTCTCCCCTTGAACAACGAATCTTTAGGTCTTTTTCTGCCTTGCTTGATCTCTTCGTCCATCCAAGTGAGGTATGCTGCGATTCCGCCTTTCAGGGTCGCCACACTTGTCCCAGGTGACTGCTCCATATTCTCTTGCATATATCGAGCACCCTTTTCGCATCGGATCCCACCAGTACAAAAAGTCAGTATTTGCTTTCCCTGGGGTTGCGTATGTTTTTGGTCGTTCTCCTCAGAGTCAGCTGCCATGTATCTCCTCACATACTGCGGCCATTGTGAAAATCTCCTAATAGGCGGTCGCAAAGCAGGATCCCCCGTTTTCGGATCAATGAAGTAGCCAATTCTAGATTCGTAATAATTCCTCACATCCAGCAGAGTGATGTCTTCCTCCTCATGGCATCTGCGATGGAACTCCTCCGGATTCAAAACCTCAATGTCATTCCAATTCTTCGGACAGTAATTCGTAACGCCCATAGGTGTGATTTCCGCCGCAACTCGTATACTCGCTGGGGCACCGCCGAAGGCACATGCGCAACCGCCCGGTGAGGGTTTGAAGAAGTCGCGTTGCTTCTCTTCAGTGTCCAATTCCAGTCCTTCGAATGACCAGTGCTTCATACACTCCTGCGTATATTCTTTGATGTCATCCCTTGTTCCGCCAACTGTTATATTGAAGCCCTCCTTTGCTACTCGTATCTTTCCTCCGATTTCGAGTCTGGTCGTAAGACTGGTGTGAAATGCTGCCAGGGCAGAGGGGTCGTTTGCTTGGATTTGATCTTTTGGAAAGATAGAAAGCGGCGGCGAAGCAGCGTAGTAGCGATAAAAGAGAAGAACATATCCGCCCTCTGGGTCTTTTGATGCGCTGCAAGTGCAGGTAAAAGAAATAGGATCCGATGATCCTGTAGGAAGTCGTGGTGCCATGCGGGGTGATGCGACGGAATCTAGCTGTATAGATATCTTTGTGTACGACACAATTCAAAGATAATGCCGGGAATAAGAACTTAGTCCAGTAAGCTCATCGTTTTCTTCTGCTCGTAAATCGACAGCGAAGAACGACGTTGGTATGGTGGGTTCAGCTTGTTGGGAGCAGAGATCCAGCGCCGCAGACCATCTCTAACACGTGATATGCCCCACTCTACTTTGACCTACCAAAATCGCCGCTTCCTCGCCTGGTGTTGAACGACATGGCTTGATGATTTCAAGTTACTTCACCTTTTCGGAGCGCATTGGATAAAGCATTCATGACACTTTCGAGTTCGGAGGTCTCCTTTTATTTCCTTTGTTGTTCGTTCCGTTTTTAAGGCATTTTCGTTCTGTCTGCAACAGACAACAACCCAGGTTGCTCTCGAGACGAGCTCCGAGTCCCGGAGTCCAAGACCATCTATTCATTGCTGTCTGTCGGTGGAGGATCAAGTGAGGTACAGGCACTGTGCTTTCTCCTAGTTGGACAATTGATTTCTTCTCTCCGACTCCGATATTGACGGAGTTGGAGTAAAGAAATGCCGCCAGTAGAAAATGGAAATGGCATTGGTTTTCGCCGGAATGGGAAGATGCGAGCTTGCGAGCCATGTCGAAAGGGAAAGCTAGCATGCGATCATACTGCTCCTTTTTGTGGAAGATGCGTCCGAAGGAAAATGACAGACAAATGTCTCTATCATCCAAACCCAATGACAGGAATGACCCCGCCAAAGAGAGCACCCGTTCAGGAACAAGAGCCAGAATTTCAACCTTCGGGACTCTCAGCTGAGGAGTTGCAGGTGCTCCACCAATTTCGACAGCCAGCTCAACAACTGGATCAGATCGCCCAACCGTCACCTCCAGTAGGACCAATACCGCTATCTAGCCCACTTTCCCTTCAGGAAAATCAAGGGGGTGGCAATGTTCAAGACGCTCCTCAGGAAGTCAACCATGAAACTCATCACCAATTCCGTGATTATATAGCTCCCAGGCTTCCCAATGTCGATCGATGGAAGACTTCAATATATCCACGGTCGGCGCGTTATAATGGACCTACAAGTTTCTCTGCAGTCTTCTCCGAACATAGAACCAACAATGGGGATCTAATGGACATAGACGAAAATACTCGGAAGCATCCAGGAGCGTGGCCATTCGGACAACCTCTGCGTAAGAACCATTCCTTCTCATTGTTCTTGATGTCCTCTAATACAATCTCACTTTTCGAGCCCACACTATTCTCTTGCTATATTACATGTTTCTTGAAGCTGATTGGTACAATCTAGTTGGCAAGAACAGACCATCGGCTCCAGATATAAGAAGGAAAGACTTAGTTAAAGTCCTTTGGAATATTCCATCACCAGAGATATGCGAGATACTACTAAACACATCAGGTGTATTAAGCAATCTTGTTTTCAGCCCCGTCATGATCAAACATTGCATTTCAAAATTATGGTCAACCTTTTCAGACTTCTTGATTCCACGACGGACTGGGGATCCAAACCAAAAATATAATCTGGGTCTCTTCGCGGATCACTTGTTTGAGAACGAGGAGCGTCCCTTGCAGCCAACACCCGAGGACGGCATGGACTGGCTTGATACCTTTACCGGGCCAAATATGCGGATAGAAATGCTTGGACTACTGTTTTGCTTCTTTGGAAGAGCTTACCTTACGTTGCAAGACTCGGATCCAGTTTTCAAGGTACCTGAAAACTTTGACAGGAACAGAAAAGAGACAGCGTGGAGGATGACGGAATGCGCAGATGTTTGTCGCAAACATTGCCATCTATCCGAGACTGTCAATGAGATTGTGGTGGCTTTGAGCTACAGCATTCATATTCTGGAGAGCAATTGTGCAGGTAACGATAGTAAGTAAATCCTCTACTCAAATAGAATTTATAACTTACATTATCAGGCTATTTGACAAGATGTCGACATGGAGATATGGTGACAACCGCAATCACAGCTGGACTCCACAGACTTCCAGACTACGGCAATACCAAAATTACGACTGCTTCCGAGTACAAAAGGAGGCTGTTCTCTAATGTTTACTACGTGGATAAATCGGATTCTTCACTCAATGGCATACCACCGATGCTTGGTCGTTTGTTTGTCGACATTAAACCTTGTCTGGACGTTTCCGAAGAACAATTGTTTTTACCGCAGGAAGAACTCGCTGCCGAAATCGCAAAACTGGACGCGAGTGGATGGAATACCGAAGGAGAGATATACCCAGTTACTATATCCCGAGCAACATGGCAGCTTTTTGTCGTCCGTGAAGAGATTCTGGAATTGGCCTTGGGGGTAAATGTTTTCATCGCCGAGAGAAACATAACGTATGATGTCCCGAAGCCTTATTCGCGTATGATAAAGCTCATGATTCACAGGGACCTCCATCAGCGTTGTCAGCGTGTTCTAGACAATCTCCCCAAACAACTTCTCTACTATGGCCCGGGAAAGGTTCCCAAGAAAAGTACTGGCAGTGTCCTATTTTCACAGGCATGCATCATGCTCGACTATCTCCAAAACCTGTTCCTCATCGAACGAGTCGCCACGGCTCGTGGCTTTCCAAATTCACCAAATCTCCTTTCCACGGCCATGGAAACGCTAGAATTAGCATTGATGTTCTGGATGAGGAGAGATGAACTCGTGCCTTATACATCATACTTCGACTGGATTGTATGTTCTTTCCTTTTTCCCTCTGTCGATCCCCTTTGAATGAGAATACTAATGCTGCTAAGATAACATTCTACGGTATCCCAAGCGCAGGGGTGATCTGCGTTGAACTCCTCAAAGGAGCAAAGTCGCCCCCTAACAACCAATCCCAAAACTCACAGTCCCAATTCGCAACATTCTCCCGCTCAGACGCAATCCAAAAACTCACGCTCTTCATCGGCTTCCTAGAGTGGATTCGTCCCACGGATGGTAACTACAAATTAGCCGGTCGGTTGAAAAAGGTCGTGAGGAAGGTATTGGATCACGTACTAGATCCGCAACCGGATATTAACATGATGGAAAGTCAAGGTGAGGGTAGTGGGAATGGAAATGGCAATGCGTTTGATCCTACGCTTTTACAGATCAATGGGGACTTGGGGGATGGATTGGGCGATATGGACTGGTTGGGGAGTATTGATTGGACGCAGGGGAGCTGGATTGGACTTTGAGTTTGCTTTTGAGGGTTTGGGTTTAGGGTGCGAGGGAGGGTTTTATTGATGCATGATGAATCATTTGCTGGGTTGTTGATATGGTTACGGGGAAATGTTAATACCGCCGTACCATGAAAATACACAGGAAGTCCTTGTTCTTTTTAACAATTTCGCTGCCGAAAGAAGTTGGGTCATTGCTCCCCAACACCCTTCTATTCTAATATACCAGGGTAATTACAGATAGTTTAATCGAGACTTTTTAGGAGAATTAAGGTATCAATTTCTGGTTCTTCAAACTGTCTCGGATAATCTTCAGTTGCTCCAATTGTCTCATGCAGTTTGTAGCTGGGTGGGTAAATGCCGAAGAGCAATAACTGATCGTCCTACATGAGCACCCTTAGAAATAGTACGAGAAGGGATGGGAGAATCAAATGCTAGATGTCTCAATTCTTCTAGACTCCTCGTACAATTGCCCTAAATTACTTGTTGTAGTACTAGGATGGTTTTTCATAACCTGTATGCACAGGAGCCAAGCTTTCAAAGAAGTATAGCGATAAATTACTATTACACGAGGGAACCTAGGAGACTCAAAACCTATACAACTCATTCTTCGGGTAAGAGAGACGTATGCACATATTTCGCTCTACGACTTCCCATCCTTCTCTGTCCTTTGTTCAACAAATCCAGTTCTCCGCACTCCTCCAAAATTAGACTTATAGTTGCTCGAGGGATACATGTTTTGTTTTTGTTTTTAAGCGTCCATTTCTCAGGAAGAACCCCGTACTTCTTTTTTCCTTCTCTTCTCTTGATTTCCCTCAATTCCTGCTTTGCCAACCTTTCACACATTTCTTCGTATCCCATCTTTCTTGGTTCTTTCCTTGGATATTCAACATAAGGTTCGAGAGGGTGGGACATATTCTCGGGTCCGAGAGTACATCTCTCTATCAAAGTCCTTGCCTTCTCTTCTTCTTCCCCCTTTTCAATTCCCATCAACTCCACCTCTTCTAGCCGAGCACAGTTCTCTTCGTATCCCATTTGACTTGGTTCCTGCTTTAGGAATACAACAGGAGTCTCCACACGAGGGGTGATATCTCGACCTCCTTTCCCAAGCATTGGACTTGGGATCCCGATTGATCGATTGAGAAACGTGGAAATGTCGTCGACGCCATGTTGAGGGTGAATCCAGTGACCTCCGTCTTCGTATTCTTTCCAAGTGATCGGAGAGTTCGTCATTATCTTTCCCAAATTCTTGTGCAGTCCTTGGCCGTAAGAGAAAGGAACAGTCTGTATAACCCGTTAGCACACAGATTCTCGGCCAAAATAGCAAAAAGAAAAAAGTAGCTACATACCTCATCGTCCATAGAGTGCGAGAGAAAAACCGGAATCTTCCTATCAAGTTTTCTACAGAACTCTTCCAGTAACAGCCGTCTATAAGACTGCGTATTAAAAATTGGAAAAGAATCGTCACCGCCATTCTCATTCTCCTCCTCCCCAAACTCAGGAAACCCCAAAGCATCCCTAAGAAACTTCGCAACCTCAAGACTCTCCCCCTCAGTTTGAAACAACAACTGCTCAACAATACTCTGAAAAGGCATCCAACTGCTCACTCCCAAAAACCCACCAATCTCAAAATCCAAAGAAAGGAGGGTATATACAGCAGTAGCACACCCCTGACTTATTCCTCCCAACACCACCTGTCCCTTACCGATGAGACTCGCTTCCTCGTGAGCTATTTTGTGGATCTGTCGGACGCTGAATTTCAATCCCAGTTTCATGAGTTCCATCTTTTCATCTGGTTCTTTCAAATCCCAAATATCGAACCATTGGCTGATAACTTCTTCCCCTTTGAGTGCCTCCGCGAAGGACGAATTTTTGAATTCTTCATCTCTTTTAGCGCAGTAGCGCAGGGCAGCGGTGGGGAATACCCACTTTACGCCCGGAAATAGTGTTCGTAGGTCTTGTTCTGGGCGAGAAGAGGACTTTGAGTCGAAGAGGTATTTTGCGAGGTCCGAACCGTAGTCTTCGCGGCAGTGGAGGAAGATGACTGTATGCGTGTGGGTCGTCAAGGGGGCAATGATTGTTGTTGCTCTGCTGGGGGTATCGTCTGCGGGAGCAAGAGGTGAAGATGGAGAGGGGTCTATGGTTGCCATTTTGAGTGTTGATGGGCTGTGAATCTTTGTTGTCTTGGTCGGTGTTTTAGCGAAAGAAGACACGAAGATACTGAGAAGTGAAAATGAAGGGGAAGAATTCGCACTTGTTTTTTTATTTTGAAAATGACGTGTAATTAATCAAGCTAAGTCTTAAGTTAATTTCTGACGATACAGTTCGCTTTCCTAGCTCGAACTAAACGGGCGAAATTAATAAGTGACAGCGCGCACTTTCGAACTAGCTACTAGCAACAGAGCCGGTCTTCCTTCTAGTTCTTGTGCGAAATGTTTTGAAATATGAGAAATATTGCTCGAATGTTTTAGGAAAACCAGGGAATGCGTATCTCAATTCTCCCAGCCGTTTGGGATAATACTTTATCCTGTCCTAGAATCTTTGAGACAATAGAAAATGTTATTCAGAAAAGCACGCAGCTTTCACATTACTTTGAAAAGACGAGTTGGTCACATTTCCTCCAGCTTGGACTAAGTCTTAGGTTATATGTACCATGGTGCGAGCGTATACGAGGTATACGCGTATAAGCCATGGTATATGCGTATACCATGATTCTTTGAAACTTTGAATTCACAAGCGTATATTATTCCGACAATCAAAGGCCATAGTGCATACGTATATATATTCTTTGAAAAAAGTGAGGCTATTCCCACTTTTTTAAGACTTCCTTAGCTTCTTTCTTCTAGCCCCCTTTCTGGCCCCCCCTCTACCCCCCTTTTTAGTTACTTTTAGAGGTCTTGTAGCTATAATTACTCTAGCTACTTCTTCTTCTCCTTCTCCCTAGTTCTCTACCGTATCTACAAAGGTATCCTCTTCTTTACTTACTTTAGTAGCTATAATAGTAGCTGTGATGGAACCATCAGGAATTGATCGGAATGATCGGAATTGGAATTGCCGAGTCTACATGCCGAATGGGATACGATACGGATGTTGTTTCAGGTTTTGGAAAAGCCAGATGGCTTCCGGACTTACTATTGTCCGAACCTCTTGTAAATAGCTGCCTCCTCTCTATCGGGAAAGACCAATTTGGTCTTTTCCTTCGTATCAGAGCCTAGTATTCGGATATGTCATTCTATCGAACGCACTTCCATATGCCTCTTTTGTAGTAGTATCCGTTTCGTGCCGTTACAGTAGCTCTCTTTCGCTTTCTTAAGGCTCTCTATATTACAGCTACTCCTAACCGGTTATTAGTCTTTTACTAGTAAACACCTAGCGCTATAGTTCTCTCTTTCTTTGTCTTACTAGAAGATAAGGTCCTAATTAGCTAGCTCAGTTCTCCTATCTCCTTATTCAGCTTAGAGTACTAGAACCGGCCTATAATAAGGCCGAAGTAAGATACTAACTAGTACCCCCTAGGGTAGTACTCTACTACTCTATATTATATACGCCTTTGCTTACCTACGAGCCGATACTCTATTAGAGTAAGTAAAGTAATAAAGGCTCTATTTTAGTGTAAATCGCTCTCCTTAAATTTATTACTCTTCGTTATATAGGCTGGGTTCCGCTTGTTCTTAGTATCTATAAGCTTCTTAAGAGCGGTAAGAAGAAGCTAGTTATCTTCTAGCGTATTATCTACCTACTCTAGCTCCTTGTTAAGTCTCTTATATAAATTAGTATAGAAACTTAATAAAAAGGAAGTAAGTAAATACTTATAAGTTATTAATATTAGTAAGCTAGTAAGGTTTTCTCCTAAACCAGACCTTAAAGAGAGTAATATACGAAGGAAGAGCTGAGTTTCCAGTAGTATTAATAGTAAGCTAAATATAGAGTAAAAGAGCTACCTAAGCTTAAAGGTTCTTACTACCTAGCTCTCTCTAGTAAGATATAAGGCATCTTTTAAACTCCTTGTTTACTTACTCTACTATTCCTTGACTTTAGAGGTAATAAGAGCGTCTAGGGATCTATAGAATAGGTAGGCTTCGACTTTGAAGAAACTAAGTAATAAATTTCTTAAATTCACCTCTATTATTATTATATATAGCTCTAGGATTACTATAATAAGAAACCTAGTATTCTAGAGAGAAATGATTAGCTGAAGTTTTTAAGAAGTTATTTAGAAAGAGGGAAATAAGTACCTAGAGCTCTAGAAACCTCTTTACTACTCTTATTCTTTAGAGTATAAAGCTAGTATATACGAGAGAAGTAATCTCGTACTTAGAGAATCTACTTAAAATAGTATATCTTATTACTATTAGGAGTAGGTAGTAGATCCGGTTAAGAAGTAAAGTCTATAAGATTAATATAAATACGATCCCTATAATAATAAGAGATAATAGACTTAATAAAGCCAGGTTCTTTGTTAGCTCTATTAGAGCGACATATTATATAACGAGAAAGAACCTATTCTACATCCTTTTATAAGATACTATAGTAATATTCAGAAACCTAGGCATGTGTTTTATTAACTCCTAAAAGAAAGAAAGTTAGAAAGAGCTATAAGAGAGAAAGAGAGGAGGGAATAGAAGAGTTACAAACTAATATAATTAAGTGCTTAGTAAGTACATATAATAAGCTCAAAGCTATCCCAGGTATAAGCGACGTAGCGCTTCTTATATTATACCTCTTAAACCACCTTAGCTTTCCAGAAAATCTAGTAATCCTCTATAACAAAGCTCTTTCTTAAACGTTGTCTCTTTAAAGTAAGACAAGCTTTCTCTACTTTAGAGATACTAGCTAGGAACTTATAGTTATCGTTAAGAAAGTCTTATATCTTAAAGCAAGCTATAAAGGTTAAAACTCTATTATTTAGCCCTGCTTTAAGCCAAGTTTCGTACTCTTCGGCAAGGCCCTTTAGAAAGGAGACAACATAAGGTGGTTCAGCTCCTAGAGCTGGAAAAAAGAGTATAAAACGAGCTCTATAAGGAGATGAGTAGATATCAGTAATATCTATAATACAGGGTAAAATAAGAGGTAAACTTAAGAGTAGAAGAGAGTTAGAAATAAGAAAATAAGGGAATAACTTTACGAACTATATACTATAACTCCTAGTAGTAAAAGGATAAGCAAAGTGTAAAGAAAAGTTCTCCTAGCCTTTTACTCATTTCCCAACCTCTTAGGCCTACTTAAAAACTCTGCTTAATGTTTTAAAAAGTTCTACTTATACTTTATAAAGTGGGAATAGCGTCAAAAAAGAGGCTGGGAATCAAAGAGACTTCTCGTATAGCCTCGCATACGCTCGTGAAAGTGGATATGGTATACGCGTGTGAGCTATGGTATACGCGTATACCTCGTATACGGGGGCACCATGGTACATATAGTTCCAAGTACCTGGTAATGGACCACTAATCAAACCTACGCTAGAGACATAAGCAACGAAGTTCAGAATAACAACGAAACCCAAAGGTTTGATTTCTAATAATAACCCAGGAACTAGTTCAAGAAGGAAACAAAATAATGAGTTGACATGAGAGAGGTAGCTTAGGAACAACGACTCAAACGAGTATGAAGGAGCAGCTCCCCAAGTATACGAGCAAGATAGAAAAGCTCGATTCAAGCGCGACACGAACTGTACCACTTCTCGTTGCGGGGCATCGATTCAATTTGTAGGTCACCCACCGATTACAGAAATCCTGCTAATTACAGGTAACCCACGAACAGCACTAAAATCAGAACCCCAGCTGTTCCCAGGTAACCTGTGAACAGCACCAAGAGAATGGAGAAGAAATCGCGCTATTCCTGGGTTACCTGAGAATAGCTGTGCCTCTTGCCAGTAATTCTTGTTTGAGAGCCATTAGTAGCTGAACCACGAATAGCCACAAAAAAAAGTCTAGCCAGCTGTTGGTAAGTTACCCACAAATAGCACTAACAAAATCAGCAAGAATTTTAGCAATTCCCAGGTAACCGACCAATAGCTCGAGCGAATGAAACTTCCCGGCAAGGTGACTGTACGAGGATCTCATAACCAGTTTGTACCAGATCTGTCACAGCAGATCTCAAAGATGTGAAAACACATCAAAAAAGCGCTTCGCACAAATACCAGAGCTACAAACCTGAATTTTCACTTATAATAAATATTAAACATATATACCTACTCATCTTCCCCTCTCCTTATTTCCATCCTATATATATACAAAAGCAATATAAAGAGTCTCCCAAACAAACTCTTCTAAAACCATCGAAAGACTATACCAAAGAACGCCCCGCTCAAAACATTATAACTAACTGAAAAAGATAAGAGAGGGTATTACTTCCAAAAAAATTAAAAATTCGCCAATGCAAATACTAAGATTTTCCAAAATATTTCCCTCATATATATTTCACCCTTCTCTTATATTTCACATGTACCACTGACCTGCCACCAAAAAGTATCATAAAATCGTAGAGCAAATTTATAAAATGTGTTCAAAAGCTACGCCGTGTATATCGTCTCATCGGTGGTGTTCCGCAGGAGATTCCTCCTCGATTCTCCCCACAGTAGGACTTCCAGGATCAACTTGTATAGAAGGGAGATTTCCCAGTCTCAGACTCGGCAATTGAGGCACACCACCTACACCCCTCGAGGACGATCTTCGTTCGTCCAACTCGGGTCGCTCAGGCGAAGATAGATTTACACCACTCGAGCTGCTAGCTCTTCTATCCTGCACACTGGCATGACTTCCATGACTATCCGTTGTTTCAAACATCGGTCTATGTTCCCCTCCCGCAAGCACAGGACTCGTATAATCTGGCGGAGGTTCGCTATGGGGCGGGGATTGTGTGGATTCTAGAGTGATGTTTTCATAACCCGGCGGACTATTCGGAGGAACATCATCGTGTTCAATCATCTCAGGGCTGCTGCCGGCTCTTCCTTCATTTGCTATGGTCCCGTCATGACTCGGCCTCCTAATTTGTGAAAATGGGCTGTCTGGTCTCGAATTCGATCGCGGTCGTGTTAATCCAGGTGATGGGAAATCCGTGTTCATGGTATCGAGACTAAGAATTGAACTTGCGCTCCGATCTCTGCGGTGATAATGACTGCTTGCAGCAATACTTGCAGCATCCCCAAGTAGTCCTTCCCTTTCACTCTCCATACTGCTTGCTCGTAATCTCGTCCCATCATGTCTTGCGACTCCGAGATCCCCATAGGCCACCGAAGAAACTGCTCTTTGTCGTTCATTCTTAATCCGCTCGTGCTCAGCCCTTAATTCCTCCACGGTCCGTCCATTATTACTGGCAGCTGAAGATGCTCGCGCTCTTGCTTGTAACTCTCGTAGAGCAACATGATCTCCCCTTTCCCTTGCTTCCCTCCTCAGTCTCCGGCGCTCTTCTCGTTCTTCGTTCTCTCGTCTTCGTGCCAGTCTCACTTGATATAAAGCTTCCATTTCCTCTTCTCTCAGCCGTTCCTCGTCATCTACTGTCTCGGGAAACTCAACCACTGTATCTATACCCCCACGTTCTCCTTCTCGACCCAATACCCGCTCGCTTTGATTCGCAGTCGGATTGTATGCTGGTAATGTCATAACAGATCTGACCGAGGTATTTCTATCCACCCCTCCTGCTGTAGTATTATTATTCGCATTATCGACTGCCCGCGCATTTGCATCGAAGGCCGACGGAGGCCCACCGGATCTCGAAGACCGATTGTTTGAGACTGACTCGAGGTGTTCGTGTGTATCTGGTAATCGGTGATGTGCTCTAGATGATTTGGGTTCCCATTTCTTCCACGCGTTCTTGAGGAAGGGTGTTGGTACGTATTTCGGATTCTTGTGCTTTACTCGTGCACGCCGGATGAGGAAGAATAGTAACAGGAGACCAAGTACACCTGCAATTACGCCGACGATTATCTAGAGCTTTTGTATTAGAACCGTTCCCGCATTGAGTGCTTGGTTCCACCAAGTCATGGAGGTTGTCTTGGGCTTGACTTACGGGAGCATTATTCATAGCCTGGCCGTTTGAATTGGACTCTTCGGGCTTGGGAGGATGGCTTGAGGAGGTAGAGCGTACTGAACCCGTTGTTAACGACCCAAGTTCCGTCGTAGTTGGGCTGGCCGTGGCTGCTGCATCTGTTGTTGGTCCATTGGCCCCCACCTCGAAAGGAGTTGACGGCTCTCCTTGTCGTCGTTCAGGTCCCGGCAAATGCATTATGATTGAGTAACGAGTGTAATGGTCGATAATCGATTAGAAGCGAGGAATGTTGATCGCGGTGGAGCTGGTGTCATGTCATTCCTCGTATTTGTGACCTTTGAAAGGTACAAAGTTTGGAGGTCCGTTCCGTCTGCCGCCTCGTTACCTTGACCTGCTTTGTTGTCGGTCCTTGAGGAAAATGAGGTCGCTCGCAATGGTGTTCGTTACGAGTTGGGACTTGGAGTTGGGAGTAGAAGGATGGAAGTCCAGGCTCGAGTAGGGCTGGAGCAGCAGCCTTGAATCCGTGGTTGTTGACGACCTTGGATGCTGGGGTGGGCACAGCTTGACGGGGGTACCGACCACGATTGGAGGTTGCAATTGAGGGGGATGACAGGAGCCAATTGAAAAAGTACGTGAACGATCAGCAACCAAGGATCATGGGCAATTCCAAAAAATACTTGGGATCGCAAGAAATACGGAATAAAGCAGAGCAGAAGAGGGTTAGGTGGCGACGCTGACGAGAGTGAGCGCTTGTGATCCTGCGACCTTCCACGAGAGATTTGAATAACGAGGTCCGAAATTTTACCCGTGACTCGATCAATTACGACGCAGTATTACAGTCGAAGTCTCTATGGAATCTTTCTTCCGATTCTTGGTGAGATGACGAACTAGACTGCCGTGGCTTGACTGCGCGTCTTGGACTTGTTATTGCCTTGTTGTGCCACACTTGGAGATCCCCTCTTTTTCCGGATTTCGGATGAACCAAGCATTCACGGGTGTGGAAGGATATCATATCAAAAGCCTCCTGTGTCCTTGGTCCATCTTGGTCTATCTTGGTCTAAGATGTCCTGGCTTTCTTCTGGGTACATCTCATCTTGCCTTTGGTTTTCTCTCGTAATTGTAGATATTGTTCGAAAAGCATGAGAGAATAAGAAGTCGAATCTCTTGATTCTCCTAAGCCTTCTCGTACAATACATTAAATTATCCATGGGATCCGGGGTAATACGAGCGTGTTCGTGGTTTTCAGTACATCGCTGTTTTCGTTTGGCACGATATCTCTATTTCTTCTCCTATTATGGGTTTGCTACTTATTACTAATAGATAGTATGATAAAGTTGCTTCTATCTTACTGGATATGTTGGGGTGTTATTTCCAATTTAAGACTATTTTTCGAGGGAACAAATCCGACACTTTTTCCGTCCCCGTAGAGATCGTTCTTCCTAAACCTACCCTATTCATTTCCTTATACTATAATCACCTCTCTCGCCCGTTTAATTAGCCCGCGCTTTTTAGGACACAAAGAGATAATATTCCATACTCGCGCGGTATAACTCATTGCCATGTCTAGCTTTCCACAATAGATTAAAGATACTAAAGGTCATGACACAGGGCAAATGAAAGAATAAGTTAGTAGTGTTTCCACCGTCGACTCTAAGGTTAGCACTTCACAACGGCAATAAGTCATTATTGTGAAAATTGATCGAGCGGTATGTTGAAACTATGTACATGTATTACTGACAAGTGACATGGAGAGAAAATAAGACCAGTACCCTACCCCAAGTAGTCTTACTCCATGCTGAACGAACAATGACTCCTTATTTCAGGAGAAGATAATTCTGAACACCAAAGACTCGAAATCGTTTAAAAGACAACTGCAAGTTCTGAAATTCCAACATCCTTGTGAGGTGGCGAGTACTTGATATCTTCGAAAGGGATGGCAAGTTGCAGATTCGGCAATTTTTGAAATAGCGTTGCTACACCAAGTCAGTTCCCATAATTTCCAAGCCTGCGCTTCGCTTCAAAAAGGGAAGGAAGGAAGGAACTCACCAAAAACAACCTCCAGCTCCGCCCTCGCCAACCATTCAGCCACACATCTATGCTCCCCCCACCCATATCCTAACGCCTCCTCTCCCCCATGGGGTTTTGGTCTGGCCATATCAAACTCCCCCGCCCTCTCCCAAATATCTTCATCCCGATTCCCACTCATAGTAGCAGCAATAATCCCCTCCCCCTTCTTAATTTTCTTCCCCCCAACAAGAACATCCTCCTTCGCAACCCTTTTCGTCGCCAAAGCACTCGCAGTATGATACCTACAAACCTCCTCCACAAACCTCGGCGCCCATTTCTCCGGCTCAGCATTGAGGTGAAAGAGTTGCTCAGGATGTTGGAGGAGAGTAACTATTCCTAGGGCAATCATTGAGACCATCGTTGCGTTTCCGGCGACGAGCAGGAGGAAAGCTATTTGTGTTATATCTGATTTCTCTAGGTTCCCTTTCTGTAATTGGTTTGTTACTAGGTGCGTGATTAGATCGTTTTCGGGGTTTTCGATTCGTTTTTCGACGAGGGAGTCGATGTAGGAGAGGAGGGAGTCGTTTGCGCGGGAGGATTCGGTTGCGGTTGCGGAGCCGTTGGTTCGGATGGCGGCTTGTTGAGTTAGGTAGGGGAGGTCTGAGAAGGGGACTCCGAGAATTCCGTAGATGATCTGAGGGGGTTCGTTAGCGAGAGGAAAAGGGGGCGAGGTGGAAGGGAGGTGAGAGAGATAAAGAGATGGGGTCGAGGAAGAGAAAATGGAGGGGTGAGAATTACATATGATGGAACAGGCAAAGCGAATTTCTCAACGATATCAAAAGGTTTGGAACCTCCTTCTGCAATAACAGTTTCAAGAAGTTTGTCGACCGTCTCTTGGATATGAGGACGCATACCATCGATTTGTGGTTTTGTGAAAAGTGATTCCACCATACTCCTGTTGCCTTATATTAGCATTCCTTCACTTCCCTCTTTTCAGTTTTGGTTCTGCATTACCTCTGAGCCATATGTTGAGGAGGATCCATATCAACAAATGTAGGTTTACTCTTCGCAGCTAATTTACCACCTGCACTTAATTCCGGGAAACCTGGACGAGTTCTCTCCTATAACCTCATTAGTATCTTCGAGTTTACACTCTTCCATGAGTAAGAAGGAACTTTACTTTTGACAGTCGATTATCCGTCAAAACCTGACAAATATCTTTATGCTTTACCACCAACCAAGCAATACTTCCATCAAACAACTCAACTCTCGAAACCGGATCATGATGCCGGAGGTATTCGTACTCGACAGGTGGCTGGTAGTCCGATGGACGAGCGAATGGAAATTTGGGGATACTCATTGTCGTGTAGTTGTTGGTATTTTCGTGAAGGGCGAATTGATTCTGTAGGTGGTTGTACAGGTAAGCCGATGAAACTTCAATTCAGGAAATAGAAAAGCCTCTCAGAAAAATTATTCCCCTCCTCTTATATACCTTTCAACCCCTCGTCACCGAGTTCACATCCTCACGGTGCTACCACCAATCCTGCACATCGATTACCAACCCATCCAAACATCCCACCTCAATTCCCGATCCCCAGGTTCCACGAAAAGCACCAGCAGCCCAAAACGTAGACCCCTGAAGTTACCAAGTTGCATGAGATTGCGTACTGTCAGCATTCCGCATCCCGGATATTTAGAATTTAGGATAATAGATGTATCTCGCGTATCAGGAGGGGCCTTTTATCATGTGAATTGAGTCGCCACGTGAGGAATTGTTGAAATCGTATGTTTATTACGATGCGGACCGAGGAGATGGAGGAGATGCGATTTTCTTGTACATACCCCGTTGAAAGGCTATGGGGATGTTGGAAGTGACTTAGCGATGAATTGTAATTAGTTTTGAGAAAAGAACTTCCGTGGAGATGCTTTGAAGGCATTAAGTAACATTAATACAGCTGCTCCATATATTAACATACCACTCTGGTAACATATGATTTTCTCTGAGTTCCACAAAGGCGTTGTCCACTTCCCGGTTCTGTTTGTGGTGGTGTAAAGAAAACAGCTGGAGTTTCTGCACTCACAATTACTAGGGTTCTCCTTCAAAGTATATGTGTTCTTGCAGTTGCAAACGCATCAGGGGCATCGTTGGGATGGGTGAAAACTCCCACCTCACCCTTCAACATACAGGAAGACAACACAAGACTAGGAACTGAAAACCTATAGTATCTATAACTTCCACTCCTTTTGCCTCTACCCCCCAAGGTCTGATAATCCTTTACAAAGAGAACGATTAGCGCAACCCCTAATAGCTAATAAAAAGAAGAAAAGAGAGAAAAGAGAGAACCAAACCAGCTCTGTAAACCTCGATTAATCGTCCGGAGAGAAGAGCGTAAAAAGAATGGAGAGAGGGAGAGGGAGAGGGAGATAATAACCAAAGTGCACGGGAAAATAGTCCTGGCGTCTCTCTTTCATTGCCAAATTGATGGACATGTGTAGTAGATGGCGTATATAGACATTGGTGACGTTTTCAGAGTCCACGATCATAAAGAGACATACTAAATTCGAATCCAACGGGTTCATTGATGAAGATACTTAGGTTATTCGCCAAACGTAGGCCTTCCTTCCTTCCCAATCGTTAAGAAGAGAACAACTCCGGATTTCACCCAGTTCTATCGTCTCTACTCTCGAGGTCATTTTTTCCCTGACCCACCTCGAGTCTCGAGACCAAGGTCGTTCCTTCTTCAACTCGACTCAACCATCTGGGAGATGGGACTCAAGGTTTCTCCTTCCCTCTTGCGACCTACCTCGAGGCTAACCGACCCACTTCGAGTACCACGCCCCTCCGTCCTTCCATTTACCATTTGGTGGTCAGAAATCAATCGCGACGGCGCGCTAAGGTTGAGACAAAATTCGGCCAGCAATAAAGAGCACATTAAAAGACGAGAGAGAATATTCATAGAAGACCCAAAAATATATGGTATCTATCAACTCCTCTCCTCTTTCCCAGCCATTACTACTCATAAAACTCTCAAGTATCTAGGCTGAATCCCACCTACATCAAATACTTTAAGAAAAAGAGAAAATCAAAAGAACCAAACGTCCTCTGTAGACTGGCTACCCTCGAGCTGTCCGTCCCTCGAAAAGATCACAGAATGGAAGACTCATTTGGGGTTTGGAGCTAAGAGAGCCAAGTCCACAGGAAATTGAACTCGTCATCGGCCCTTCCTCCTCTCTTACCTAGCGAGTGGCCTGTATCAGAGTTAAGAAGGGAAGTCACAACTGCAACTTCTCATCTCACATCCGTACAAGTTTGACTCGGGGTCGTTAGACTTCCATTCTATGAGAGCCCAAAATTTCCATGTGAGGGAAGCCACAACTCCAGGTCCCTACAAAGAGTAAAATGACCCCCTTTGTAATAATTTCTTTTAAGAACTACGACACCACAAAATATGTGGCTCTCTCACTTGGGACGATAATAACGGCACTGCACTGCACCCTCGAAACTAAAGTCGACCCTTATGCAAACCACAAAGAAACTGACATAGGGTACTCGTGTCTCTTTTTTAGCCCCCAAACACGATATTTGGATTACTCGATATTTGTTAGCTTACCCATCAGTGGGTTACTCGTAGATTACTCACTATTTGTTGGCTTACTCGCACTCCTATTTTTAGCTCCCAAACTTGAGATTGGCTTACTCGATGTGTACTGGATTACTTGATGTGTGACGGATTACTCGACAATTAATGGCTTACTCGATGTCTGATGGCTTACTCCCAACTCTTTGCGCCCCAGCAGAGGATCCTCTATTCCCACTGCTTGACCTGTTTCGATGAATCACTGAAGTGCACGCCGGTTTAGGCCACACCTGGACCCTATTCGCACTCCTCCTTGTTAGCACTGCTGCCAAAGACGAGGTCGAGCTCCCTGATATACCGAACTAATGATGGTGCTAATCCATAAGGTGAGAGGATTTGGCACAGGGTAGAGATGCCCAGCCCTCAATAAACAGTTGGCCCGATCTATTCGTAGATCGAGTTAGGCATGACTCCCTAGCTCCATTTTCTCGAGGTCGTTCCTTCCTAGAGACTGGACTGGAGGGAAGGCGCGACTCCAGGTCCATGTCTAGAATTTATGTACCATAATTTCTTGACCTTGGAAAGGGATGGACTTTCACCACTTCTTGCAATTCCTGGTTATTACCACTTTCTTTGAAGCTACAATTTCTCGATGCGGATACTTGCCCTAAGTTAACCTATAGAAGCAATTCGATCTTTCCGGGACAATCCGTGTTGTATTGAGAAAATGCCCCTAATTCATAATCTGATGTACAATGTATAATACCAAAAAACTGTGCTGTGCCAAGTACTCGAGAACCAAACGAGTTATCTACCCGCCTACCCCCTAAAACGCCAAACCTATTCATGAATTACTCATTTAAATTTGCTGTAAACGACCGCGATAATGAGAAGAACCAAGACTGTGATGATACAAACGGTGATTATCCGATTTGTAGCCATCCTGTAGGAAGAAAGTGGTTAGTCTAAACTGCTCATAGATTGGTCATAAATGGGAAATAGGGAAGATTTACCTACGCGCCATACCGCGCAATGTCTTCACACTCCTATCCACATATCCCTCGCTTATCAAAAGTGTATTGGTGGTGTTCTCGATCGTTTCTCTCTGCACACGGAGATCTGCGAGGGTGCTTGCTCCGATTGCTTCGGTGTCATTTGCTAGAGCTTGACTGGCCTTGAGACGTTGTGAGCTGCGATCCAATCTATCGGTCCCTGACAAGAGTTGTTGTCTCTGCTCCAACTGTACGTCATTTGGATTGTCTGAGTATCGAGCCCCGAAGAGAGCTGATCTGTCGTCGGCTAGAGATCGTAGCTTTCGTTTCGCAACATCGATGTCGGATTCGAAGTTTCGGAGGCGTTGGTTTACTTTTGTTCGGTTGGAGGAAGGGATATTGGACTTTTCGAGTTTCATTGAGGACAGCTGGGAAGATTGTTAGTACTTATGCTCTCTCCGTGTAACAACTCGTCCGCAATATGGGTAATCCAGGTCCCCTCTCCCTGACCACACCCAGGTGGCATAACCCAAATATCGAGCGTCCCGGAGTACATTTTCTACACAAACGTATGAAAAGGTTGCTAGAACTTACAATCTCGTCCGCCTCCTCTACCGCCCGCTCTGCCTGACTGATTGCTGCCTTTCTTGGCTCCCCGGACAAGTCTGGAATCTGATCCAACTTCTGGCTGAGATCGGCTTGGACCAACTTGAGTTCAGCCTCATAGCTGCTGAAGAGCTCAGAGCCGGCATCGGTATCGAGAGGGTTCGACATGTTTATGGTGGAGGATGTGAGGATATCGGTCGGGAGAGAGAGGTTGTGGTGGTGTTATACTGTGGTTGCCTTCCACGTCGTCGCAATGCCAATGCAGGGAGGCGTGAGAGGACTCCGGGGAGTATTGTCGCTCAGCGATAGGATCGGATCTAAATATGGGATGGCAGTTGACGATTGTGCGGTACGTCGAAGCAGTGGGTTGTATGGTGATGAGTTCGGATTGTGGTTGTAGTTGGGAATGTTTCGTTCTGGTTCCAGCAAGCACCGCACCTCGGCGGATCACGATGTTGATTGTCCGACGATTCTTGGCATCTCAGCCACACTTGCCCCAGCCACTTTGGAAGACGGAAGACGAAAGAGACGAAGTGGAGCAACTGAAATACGGAACGGAGAAGCAGCGAATGAGATAGCCTGTTGTGTAGCTCGAGAACCTTGTATATGTTCCGTATTGGTGCTCCATTTTGCTCACATTGACGTCTGCAGTGCATGCATGCTACATCCCGTCTCCCTCGTCGCAACGAATACCTGACTCTGCTAGTCTAGTGAATCAAGGTCTCACATGAACGCCAGCAGCACAAGTGAAAGCTAAGATACCAAACCTCCCAAAAGCAACCATGCCGTCACCAAAGCACCCCGCTGCTGCTTCTTCTGCCTCTGCCTCTGCCTCTTCCTCCCAACCACCAGAATCCCCTCGCGACAACGACTTGTAGGATACCCTCCCTACCCTTCCCACCTAATCCTTCACCTCTTCCTTCCTCACTATTTTAATCCTCACTTGCCCATAATGGTCCGCCTAACACGAGTTCCCAGGAAGAAAGTAGCAATCGTAGGGAGTGGTTCGGCCGGAATAGCTGCGCTTTGGGCTCTAAATCGAACGCATCACGATGTTTATATATACGAAGCCGCAGATCGATTGGGAGGGCATACAAATACCGTCGAGTTCAAGAATGGAAATCACAAAACCATGGTTGATACCGGCTTTATTGTCTTGAACACAGCGACTTATCGTAATGTACAATGCGCCTGAATCAATTACGCCAGCTAACATATGATAGCCAACTTTATAGCGTTCCTCGAATCCATCCGCGTACCCACCATGTTGACGGAAATGACGTTCGGGGTTTCGAGAGACAATGGCTTGTTTGAATGGGCTGGTACCTCACTTTCTGCCGTGTTCGCACAACGAAGGAACCTACTCTCCCCTCGAATGTGGAGGATGATTTTCGACATTATACGTTTCAATCAATTTGCTTTGGACTTGCTGAAGACGGAAGAGCTGAGCGAGGCTCCTACAATAAATACGAATGGCAATGGGAAGACCAATGGAAACCATGTTCACTTCTGCGAAGAAGTCGAGAGTATTGGCCAATATTTACAAAGGGAAGGATACTCGGATGCCTTTCGAGACGACTACCTCATACCAATGACGGCTGCGGTATGGAGTACAAGTCCGGATAAGGCTACTCTGGACTTTCCTGCTGTGACTTTGGTCAGGTTCATGTAAGTGTTGAGATGGGTTGAAACAATGGATGTCACTAACATAACACAGGTGGAATCATCACCTCTTAAATACAGTTGCCAAAAGACCTGACTGGTTGACCCTCAAATATTGCGCAAAAAGCTATATAGATGCGGTCATGAAAGGATTCCCTCCAAACCACATTTTCCTCAACACCCCCGTCGAATCAGTTACAAACGAGGACGATGGCCGAGTCCGCCTCCACCTAAAGAATGGATCCTCGGAAATCTACGATCATGTTATCCTCGCAACACATGGTGACCAAGCCCATAATATAGTCCTCCCAGAGGCAGATTCCGAAGAACGCAGTATTCTTTCCGGATTCAAAACTAGCAAAAATACCGCTATTCTCCACTCCGACTTATCACTAATGCCGAAACTAAGATCTGCCTGGTCCTCGTGGAATTACATTACAAAATCATCGGCAACCTCAGCAAATGTTGATCAAGTATGTTTAACATACAACATGAACATCCTCCAACACCTCGATGAAGAAACCTTTGGTCCTGTACTCGTTACTCTCAACCCACTCCACAATCCAGCACCCGAACACGTCCAGGGACGATATACATACAGCCATCCTCTCTACAACGCCCTAGCCATCCGCTCCCAGAGTCTGCTTCCTCGGATCCAAAATACAAGAGGAATCAGTTACTGTGGCGCCTGGACTAAATATGGATTCCACGAAGATGGCTTCTCTTCCGGACTAAAAGTCGCAATGGAACACCTTGGTGCACAGCTACCATTTGAATTCAAAGATAGCACTTTTAGTAGGGGAAAGAGGCCTGTTCTTGGGCTGGCAGATTTGGTACTTAGGTTGTGGATCAAGATTGTGCAGGTATTCATTTATCTTATTGAGACGGTGTTTGATGTGGAGAGGGGTGTTGCTGGGAAGAGGATGCCTCAGGACCATGGGATTAGGAGGATTGGAAATGGGAAGATGAAGAAGAGTGTATGATTTTATGATTAACGGCCTGTTGCGTTGGGGTTTGGCGTTGGCAACAATAGCGCTGGATGCTTTGGATTTTGCAAGGAGTTCATAAATGAGTTTATAGTTACAGTATAGCGAGCAAGCAGTTGCGAGTAATAAAAGCTTAGCATTTTAACGTTTTAAAGATTGTAGTTTGCTAGTCTGTAAGAGACCTCGTTTACTATGCGTACCCTCCTTACTCATTATTCAAGCAGATCTCGAATAATTGCTAATATTGTGATTAAGTGAATTGGGAACCAACTTTTCTCCTAAACCATCTTGAACAAATTTCATATGATTGGAAGAAAAATGTTCACGGTGCCAGGTCGATTCTTCTATGTACTAAGAGTTGATTATGTTGCTTATCATATCCACCTTCGTCTGTTATTCAAACTCAATTGAAATTTCCACCTGCATCGTATTTTTCATAAGTCAGCTCTTCCTCTTTCTTTTTTCCATTTGTTTCCACTCCCCTTTCGTAATCTCCATGGACACCGATATGGGAAGTCAGTTACATAATCACTTCCAACTTCTCTCTTCCTCAAGCAGGCCCCGTCCCTCAATGCGTCCCTTGTTTTCTGTTCCATTGCGCTCTCCTCCAGAGGCCAGCCCTTAACCGTCCCAACCTGTTTATTGTCTCAACTCTTTCTTCTTCCATCCCCTCCATCTCTCTCTACTTTACACTTCATCCCAGCCACACTTCAGCTCTTCCCTATCCCGTCTCCCCCTTGGCCTCCCCCCCCCCATTCTCACCGCGTCCCAGTAAACCCTCACAAAGGCCGTTGCCCATAAACAGCATACAAATCCGAATAAGTATGAAACCTCAAATCCTTCAACTCCCTCCTACAACACGCACTCATAACATCAAACTCCTGCTTACTCCACCCCAACACGCGCGTAAAATGCGCCTGCCCATACGAGGATGTAGCATCCAGCATCTGATGCTGCTGATAAAGCCCCAACTCCTTCCACTTCTTATCCTTCGCCCACGGGGAATCAGGAACCCTCGTCACCTCTTCATTTACTCCCACATATCCAGCTCCTTCAAGCATACCTTTTAATTTTGGAGCTATATCGAAAGAGCGACCTATGTTTTCACCCGCGATGTGGAGGCCTTCTTGCCATTTTTTTATCATGGGGGGGAAATGGATTGATTCTTCGTTTTGGATTCGGATGAGGACTTCGAATTCTACTACTTCTATCCAACCCCCGGGCTCGAGGTGCTGGAAGGCTTGGGAGAGGAGACGTGGCCAGTCTTTTATGGAGCCGGCTAGGGAGCGGATGTGGATGTAGGAGAAGGGTCTGTGGCGCCAGGTGTCTTCTATGTCGTCGACTTCGAATTCTAGGTTGGGTGGGATCCTGGGGTTGTTAGGGAGGTTTTTTGGGGGGGGAGGCGCCGGGTTTAGGATGAAAAGGGGGGTGGGTCGAAGGAGCAAGTGACCAAGGAGAAGGAGAAGGATGAGGGAGGTGATGAGGGGGAAGTGAAGAGCAGGTAGTGACGAGTGGGTAGTGATGGCTGGGTAGTGACGGAGGGAGATATGGTTGAGGTGAGGTGGTATGTATTGAAAAAGTGATTTGGACAGGAGTAAAAGAGAGAGCAATATCTTATGAGGAAGAAAAAATGAGAAGGAGACACACCATCCAGGCTGAATAGGCGACAAATCTGACCCTATAATATGAGCTTCCGGGTATTGACTGTGCAAAAAAGTCAGTCATCCAGTTCCTTTCTCTCATACTCAAAGAATTGAACAGGAAATACGAACTCAGCAAAATCAATAGCCCAAATTCCCGTCCCAGTCCCAGCATCTAAAACCCTACTCGGGTTCTTAATCGGTGCATGAACGAGTTTCCCATTGAAAGCTAGGTTGAATACGTGATGGTGCTGTTCACTTCATTAGGTTTTATCTTGAATTTATCATTGGGATCAATTCGATTCCGCAGGGTATTATCAATAAGAGAAAATAGAAAGACATACCAAGTCCAAACGATCTTGTTCCGTCTCGTCGTTTGGCTTTACGGCGTTAGTTTTCTCAAAACTTCATCTTATTGATGATAGGACGTACGATTAAATATTTCCCATCTCGGTATGCATGATATCTTCTCCCATGCTACCAGTTCATCAGCATCAGCATCAATTCGGACATTCATAAGAAGCCCTCAAGTGAAAGAAAATATACCTCTTCTCTGTTCCAAAGTCAGTTAAATGTATGTTAAAATAATAAGCAGATCTGAAATGCAGGTACTAACCGATACTTGGTAACTCCTGATGACAGAGAAGTTCTTGAACTTGTTTCTCTTTGAAAATACGTTAGCTCGATTCAATCCATATCAATTATCTTCCCCTCCATAAGTCGTATTATCCAAGGCCTCAATGAAACCGAGGGAAAAAATAAAGAGTGCTAATGAAAGACTCACGAAGCATCATCACCAAAAGCAGAATCCCCTTCTAACGCATCAAGTTCCTTCAAAAAAAACGTAAGTAAATCATCCAGCCCAGCTATTATAACCTTGAGATGGTGGGAAGACATACATCTGGTTCAATCGGTTGAACTGCTGGTGCTGGCGCTGGTATTGGATTTGGAGCCGCGACTGCGGGAACTACGGCTGGTGCGGGGGTACTGCCAGTCGCCTCTTCCTGTGGCGTCGCTGCCGTCGCTGGCGTGGAACTAGCTTCCGGGGGAGCCGCTGTGGGTTGGTTCGTAGATTCAGACATGAGGAACTAGACGGGATGTCTGTATCGATAAAGGAATAAGTATCCCCAAGTAAATGTGTGCCCAGATAGCGGGGTGTACTCGTCGTCGTTACCACTCTGGAAATAAGTTGCAGGCCTCGTAGCGGAAGAAGTCCGGTGTTGGAATACAAGCGCTTCGTTTTCGAAGCGAAGTGTAGACAATGAAAATGTAGTTGCGCAACGAAATAAATATGAACGAAAGAGCAACATCCCACATGGTGCGACGGCAGTTCTGGAGGGTGGCTACACAAACGATACATCTCAGTATCCACTGAAAGTCTCCAGATACAGAATATGCTACGGCTCTTACGGTCTTACAGTGGATTCAACCTAGGGGTTGCAAAGGTGTAAAGTCGCATCAGCAAGGATGCTTAGTCGCATCAGCAAGGATGCTTGAGGGCTTCAGATTGGTCAAGCCGGATATCAAACACGAAACCTCGAGGGCTTGAGAGGAAAAAAACACACCACATGATATAAGAGTTCAAATAACTTGCTTTGCATTGCAGAAAAATATGCAGATCCAAACCCGAGGAGGTACTAAGACCGCACTCTCGTTCCACCTATTGAATGATGATATCTATCGGGATCCTTCTGCAATCGCGAAAAGCCGAGAGGGATCGGTGAGAGGATTTTGTTCCTCGACACGACTTTTGATACCGCCAGACTGGTTCTGACCCGAATTATATAACTCACACGGCATCTTTTTGAAGATGTGACTCTCACAAGAGCAAAAGGTTATCAGGCGAGTGTGATTCAACACCACCATGTGTGATCCAATCCGGGGTAATGGCTTGCCCGGGCTTGCCCCCATTTTACTCTTGACGTTCAATCAACCGTTCCTGTAACCCAAGACGGGCAACACCAATTCAGTGTCAAAGATACTGACGTTACGCCGGATTCGGGGTGTATCAAAGTTTGTAGTACCCAAGTCGACAGGTGCAGGATTGTATGACCACTATCTTCACGACATAACCCTCAACATGCCAAATGTCAGGCTGAACATGAATCCTATGACAACAGCCATTTTTCGCCTGGGAGACCAAACTCCTTCTTGTTGAATCATCCACCCCACGCATCCTAGGGGCCATAGAAACCCCATAATATTACCCCACAGGAGATCATCCAGAGCTCCACCTCCTAAGCCGTCATCTCCAAAGTCAAAACTACCACCTGCCGCACCAGGCCCTGTATTTCCTGCATTATCATCAATCCAAGCATCTTCCATCCGTCGTAATGTAGTAGGTGATGGCATCGTATCTGGGGTATGTATGCTGGCTTGTATAGAGAGAAATTGTAATCGAAGCTGGTTTACTTCTGCGGGCGTGAACCCACCGGAAAGTAATCGGTCGAAGCCTCTAACGGCAGGAGTTGTGGTGACTGTTGGTCGAGTTGGACTTCCATCTTTGGAATCAGCCTTTTGCCCCTTCTTCACTTTATTCGTTGACTGGTCTGCTGCGAAAGCCTCGGCGGAGAGCTCTGCGGGAGTGAGAGCATCGCCAATGGAGCAATTGATGTAGACTCTATTTGGCGGATGCTCGACTGCCTTGCCTTTGCCTTTTGGGTCGGAATGACGAGGCGGAGGCGCAGGTATTTTGAGGACTTCAGATAGAATATCATCGTCTTTGAGTAGTTTCCCGCTATGAATAAATCGGAATCGATGGTGGGAGGTAGGTGGTTGGAGTTGCAATCGTAAGAGATGCTTTAGAGCAATTACCGATGTCTCTTCTGGCGTAGCAATATCGAGGAGGAGATCCGGAATGGAAGTCGTAAATCGCACAGTAAGACGAAGTGTTGAAGACATATTCGAGGGCTCGACGGAGGATATTGTAGTCTTCGAGAGGGAGGTAGGAGGGCGTGTTCAATTGCAAGGCTTCAAAGAGGCCAACAGCTTGTGAAGAGCATAATCCAAGTTCCAAAGGCCATTTCGTTTAACAGGCCTTGTATTGACTTGGTATCATTGCATTGTAAGGTGTCGTTGGTGATTGAGCTGCTGATGTAGAGGCACTGATTGACAGATGGAGGAGCTTGAGACTTTCAATAGCCTCACCCTCTCCACGTGATCACCCTCCGCCGACTTCGGATTAACAAACGCATCCTTGTCAAACCGCACCCCACTCCAATCACGACATTGCGTTTGAGTGTATTGTTTGGGCCGTTGATTCTGACTCTTCCTTTTTGTCAGCGTCGTCGAATCTCGAAGACCTCCATGTTTCTTCGAAGAACACTCAACTTCTCTCATTCCCCTCGCCCAAACCGCACCCAAATCAGTCAACTCAGCACCATCTTCCAAATTCGGAAGTACTCCACCCCCACTATGGCGGACCCTAGAGCGAGCCTTCAACCGGCAGCCAGAGTGGCTGATAGGAGACAAGATGTATGGTAAGCAGATTGATATTTCCCTATACGCGTCACGTTTCAACAGCTATCATAAAAATTTCTTTGCTCCTTCATCCTCGCTTGTGGTCTTCATATTTTCAATTTTGATTTTGACTAAGTAATGATGTAGGACTATTGTCAACGAGGCCGCTGCAAACTCCCCCATAAAGCCAATTGTGAATATGGGTCAAGGATTCTTTGGCTACAACCCACCAGAATTCATCCTGAACGCTGCCAAGGAGGCTCTTGATAAGGTTGAATGCAACCAATATTCGCCAACAAGAGGACGTCCTCGTCTAAGAAAGGCTATTGCAGATGCCTATTCGCCATTATGGGGAAGAAAATTGGATCCGGAAACTGAGATCACCATTTCAACTGGTGCAAATGAGGGTGAGTGAAGTTCTAATTTTGGGACGATGAATATTAAGACAAACAAATAGGAATGCTGAGTGCTTTCATGGGATTCTTGGAAAAGGACGACGAGGTCATTATTTTCGAGCCTTTCTTCGATCAGTGTGTATCGTCAATAATTTCTGTCAAGAAATTATGCTAACACTCAGAAGATATATCTCCAACATTGAAATGCCTGGCGGGAAAATCAAATATGTCCCCCTCCATCCACCTCCCGCTGGTGCCGAAAAGAACACCTCAGCAGGAGAATGGACCATCGACTTCAAGGAACTCGAAGCAGCCATTACCCCAAGAACCAAGATGATTGTTCTCAACACACCACACAACCCCGTCGGTAAAGTCTTCTCCAGAGAAGAACTGCTCAAAATCGGGGATTTATGTGTCAAAAATAGCATTATCATCCTCTCAGACGAGGTCTACGATCGACTCTACTACGTCCCATTTACACGCATAGCCACTCTCTCGCCTGAAATCGAGCGCCTTACTATCACCGTCGGATCAGCAGGAAAGAACTTCTACGCAACAGGTTGGCGAGTAGGCTGGCTTATCGGTCCTCCTCACTTGATCAAATACGTAGCAGCAGCACACACCCGAATCTGCTACTCCTCTGTCTCACCCCTCCAAGAAGCAGCAGCCGTGGGATTCGAACAAGCTGATGCTAACAATTTCTGGGAGAAAGCCATCACGGAGATGAAGCACAAAATGGACACCTTCAACGAAATCTGGGCTGAATTAGATCTCCCATTTTCTGACCCAGAAGGCGGGTATTTCGTGCTCGTCAATATGAAGAAAGTTAAGCTTCCAGCCGATTATCCATTCCCGGATCATGTCAAGGATAGACCTAGAGATTTTAAGCTTTGCTGGTTCTTGATTCAGGAGGTTGGTGTTGCGGCCATCCCACCGACGGAATTTTATACGGATTATAATGCGCATATTGGTGAGGATTGGCTTCGATTTGCTGTTTGCAAGGAGGATGAGGTACTGGAGAGTGCCAAGGAAAGGTTGAGAGGGTTGAAGAAGTATATTGAGCGTTAAAAGGAGAAATGAGCTTAATGTCATTCTAGAATAAAGCTCTTGTGATATTCTTAGACAATTCAATTAGAGATTTCCTCTTCGTATTCAAACACTTCTTCCGTGAGTTGGGTGACGGAGTAAACATAATTAATTGACTAGTCTCATTGTTCTAATTTGCAAAAGTTTTCATTCATAGCATTCGGTAATAATAGCCCCATATCGACGCAAAATAAAAAGACGTCGAAAGAAGTTGCAAAGAATAAAGCAAAAGGAAATGGTAAATTGTTTGTTCAGATATCGATTCCTTATTACAACAAAAGATACATAACAAATAATGATTGTGATGAAGAGCAGACCTAAGAAGTCATCTTAGCCTTTTCTGATTGACGTGTCTAATTCAAAACGCAAAGAATAATCGGGTTCCCTTAGAGGTCTTCATTTCCGTAATAGAAAATATGTGGAGTAAGGTCGGTTTCTTTCAAAAGCCCATCCAGACATGCCATGGTACTGAACCCGTCGGTTTCATCATCTCTGTTAAAGTCATCATCCAACTCGCTCCATCTCAGACCCGGAAACTTCTTTTTCAAGACAGAACCACGGTCCCAAAGTTGGTTATATCTTACACACCATCGGTTGAACTCTTCGTAAAGTTGTGTTGCAAAGTAGAGCTGCTGTGATCGTAAAGGCAATCTGGTGAAATGGTCCCAGGGCGGCAGGGTAATATCCGGATATGATGCTTCTCTATCCAACCAATGCATTGTGTAGGCCAGTTTTGTATCCTCGGCAGTAAGATTATTGCCGTACGATACCAATGCATCGAATGGTCCCTCGTGCTGCTCACTCAACCAGCAGTATTGTTGAGCAAGAATGTAATAGTGTCTGAACCTTTTGAGGAGAAGCTCAAAGTCTGGACTTGCGGCATCATCGATATAGGAACATGATCCACTAGATGCCGGTGATCTAGAGAAAAGCTGGGAGATGTTGAGACCTATTATTGTTGTCAGCAACTGGCCTTCAAAATACGGGAGAAACAAAAAGGTGGGAAGGTGGAGACATCGTACCCTCGTCCGGGTCCGGACCATACTGTTTTTGTAACTCAACAAGTACCTGGGTTGTGAGGGGAGGCCCATTATGGGAAACTTCCTCCACGTACGAAAGCTCGTTGAGTTTCGAATTAAATACCCTACACCCCTTTTTTTCCAGAGCTCTGGCTTGACCCTCAATGTACATAGCAAGTGAAGTGGAACTTCTCCAAGCGCGGACTCCCTCTTCGGCGCTGGGAACGACTGTACTTGGATTTGATGTATTATTCGTCTCAGGGGCGCGTAGCTTTTCCATATGTGGGTTGGCTGTCAATCTCGAATTTAGGTCTTCCGATGACGCAAAAAAATTGGGATGCGCTCCAGGCAGAAAGTTAGCATCCTCTACCTCCTCGATTGAAGCTCGATACGGCTGCAGACCACTATCGCTACGATACATAACCACACCAGGAGTCAAAGAAGCAACGGATCGAGTGGCGTTAGAATAGCTGACACCACTCAAGTCCGACTCATCACTGCCAGAAGTAGTGCCTTCGGAGGGGGATCCAAAGCCACGCACGGAGCCGGTAGTATGCAGAGATGGAGGAGAAAACATCGCACTTGCTGATTTCGCGTGATCGTTAGAAATATCTAGCTTCGTTGGCTCTCTTTTCTCGCGGTTGCCTATATCCGTTTCGGATTCCAACAAAACAGAGTTTGAGCAAGTGGGTGAAGATCCATCCCGATTCTCAACTGTTTTGTCGTCTTCTTCCTCGCTGTCGTCAAAATCGTCGCTCCCGTCGGAAGAAACGTCATTCAATTCGCTGTTGGGCGACCCAAGATTTCCAGGGGAATCGCTATCAGAAGCGTCTGCTGTTTCATTACCATCGAAGTCCGCGCTGGAAACTGGATCATCCAATGTCCCCCTCTCCCCCAATTCCAGAACATACTTCTTAATAGTTTCCTTGTGCTTCCCAAGTGTCCGGTGGGAAAACTCTTTGTCATCCTCGGTGTATGTGGTTAATATCTATTTCCCTTCGTGGTTCTGGGCTTGCAGCGACGCCGTGACCCAATTGAGAGATATCTTAATATCTCGTAGGTCCTTCCCTTGTGAATCCATATATTGCTCCACTTTTCCTTGCGACCCAATCAGAAGTAAGTTGAGAAACATCGTAAATGCTTGCGTATGAGTTGCAAGTTCGGACCGGATGTGATCTAAGTCCTGCATTTCCCCATTCCCGAAGCGGATTTGTTTCCAAAGCTTGGTGACACTTCTCTCTTGTACTGATAGCGCGTTGTATTTCTCCAATATCCCACATAGCACCCTTAGGACGTCTCTGCAATGCCTTGCAAGACTTCCGACTTCGACTCGACGATTATCTTCGGTTCCATTGAGGATCGACGACGGATTCGACACTTCTGCCTTGACCCGGCGGAGGACTATATGTAGACTTTTGACTTCTCGTACTAGCTCATCGTGAGCGCCACACGCCTTCTGCGCATTGTGTATTGTCTTTTGTGCTAGTTGCGTGAGGAGAACGAAATCGCCGAGCGAGAAGCCAAAGGACATGTTTTTGGAAGTTGCGACAAGGCTGTGGGCGGCCGCATCGCAATCGATCGCAAACCTGATGCCCTGGCGATGCTCAAAAGCCCATTCGGATATCCGGGAGTCTTGCGATCAAGGCGGGACAAAGTTTTGGATCTCCTCGACGGTTTTGAGATTGATTGAATGCGAAAGGAAAATGGTTTGGGGAGTGATGGTAACACTTATGTTGACCGCGGGGTGAACTGGCATCCTTGTAGTTGCATTTCGGGGCTTGTTACTGCGGGCTGACCAGAAAGCCTAGAGAGCCTCGAACGCAGAAATGCGACAACTCCAATTGCTGAAATTGGATGGAGCTTATAAAGCTCAATATTGAATCTTTCTCAGAAACTCAACGCGGACGTTTAGTAAAGCTTGGTATTTATCGCAAGTATTGGTGATACCGAGATTCCATCTGAGAAATAAAAGAAACCGATTCGCAAATTTGAAGCTAGGTTTAAAACAGCAGTAGACTCCCATCTGATTGTTGTAACATATCCGACCAAGATACTCCATTTGGTGAACTATCCCTCATTATCCAAATCTTTTCCAAAAGTGGCAAGATTTTGGCTCGGTGAGCAAGTGAAGGATCCAGCAATGGAGCAGAAGAGAGAGCATCCCTAAAAAATGGCTTGTCTTCGTCTCTCGCTGCACATCCAAGCACATATAGCGGACAAATCATTGCCGAAAGAAGATGCCTAGGAGTGTCGTTCCGTAAAGTTTCCATAGCCCTCGTCATCGTAGTTGTCAAGCAAAGCGCTTCTTCGTGAAACCCAAGGAGTACCAACTTGAGGTAGACAAATCCCGCGAAAGCAAAAACTCGCGTGATTTGGATGGTAGAAGATATTGCAGTGCAGTAGGGTGATAGTAGCTGCTCGCTGGTCGGGTTAATACCATTCATGTTGCCACACGACATCGCTCCCTCTGGGGTAGTTCCAAGTTCAAGTTGTGCTAAAATATCATCTATCTCCAACCTCATTTCTACATCGATTTCCGAATATTCTGTCATACAAGATGCGCTTCTTCTTGCATGCAATGAAGCAATGCGACTGATTTGAAACATGACCCAGTTCTTACAACCCATAATAGTTTGCATTTCGGTGAAAGCACGGGCGGCTGTTGGTATGTTCATCGAGGGTAGTATATGAGGAGATTTGCCAGTCGTGATGCAGGAAATGATATCTAGCCACAAGACAACCCCGCCAAGAAAATTGAACGTTACAATTTCTTGTGGAGTGGGAACGCCATGCTTTGGCTGGAGTGGCGCGGGCTCATAGACGTCTACCGAAAGCGGATTTTGCGTGACGAACAGCATATCTCTATCTTTGCAAGCTTTGCTGATTATATCGGTCGCAGCTCCTAGATGTATTCTCCAGGCGTCACCTCGATTTGCGAAAACCTGAATTTGAGTTAGCCAGATATAGAAGGGAGGCTTTTGCGAAGGAAGGGTTTACCTCGAAGAATATTAGTTGCACCACACAAGCAAGAACGCCAAGACATTCCTCTGGGTTTTTTTCTTCAACAAATTGATGCACATTCTTCATTTGAATCTGGAAATTTGAAAAGCACATTGCCAAATGCCTTTCCTGCTCGACCAAGGAGGCGGCATGGTTTGCATTACGTTTTGAGGCGAGAAGAATCATTCCCCTGTGGTATGCGCTCAGAGCCAGAGCGGCGTGGTATAATGGCCGGGTATTCAACAGGAGGGAAAGAAGCCAGCCGCGACCACCCTCGTGGACTGAGGATTTGTACATCGGATATTGCAAGTAGAATACGACATCAAGAAAATGCATCAAAAGGATCGACTCATCTGCCGAGACTGTGGATAGCGGGACACGTTGAATCAAAGGATTTCGGGCCTTGGTCTCATTGTCCTACCCCAAAATTAGTAACATAGCACTTCCGTATATTTGACAACTCACAGAACTGCTTTCTCTTGCTTTGTTTGCAGCGCCTTCCCCCATGGACATCGTATCTGTATCCTGGTGTGACCCAGGACCGCGGGAAGAGGCTGGTGAAGGCTGGCCATTAAAGTCTACAACTGCTCTAGGTGCCAAAGCTGGTTGTATGGATTGAGTTCGCCTTATTGAATGTTTTTGAAACCTTGAAGTCAGGCTTCCAATCTTGCCAGCCCCCCTGCTCCTGGACGTATACTTGACGGTCTGTTTGATGCTGTTTGCCATCGCCTTCTCTTTCTCCCCGTTATCCATCCATTCTGGTTTCGCATCGTAGCCATAGCATGTGATGGTTAGAGATTCACAGGTAGAGCATATGGGATGGGCCTCATCGCACTTCTTCTTTCGAAGACGGCACGTCCAGCACCCCTGCTTGCTTCGAAGGCGACCAGCCATTTGAATGACGTTGGGAGTATGGGGGTGATATAATACGAGCTGGAAACTAAAGCTATGAATATATATATATATATCCTAAGAATCAAGATTATCTGAAACCATTGTCTGTGTATCAGGTGAGTGGCGGGGGAAGCAGAAATTGGTAAGGTAATGTTAGATTCTATCACGTGCTTCGGGCATAAAAAAACCTTGTCTTCGGAGTTACCAATTTCAAAGCCCGAGTTTCTCAACACCATCACCAAGTACCTGAAAGCACACTATCAAATTCCCTCAAGCTCAAGATCAACCAATTGATCACGATCGAGAACACCTTAGAACACAAAGCCCCATCAAATCCCCTCAAACAATCAATCATTTACTATCAAGAATGTTTTGGAACCAGTCGAAGACAACCTCATTCTGAAGAACCATGGCGCCCAAAGCACAGTGCTCCCCAGCACCATCGTCACTCTTGAATAAATGATACGTAGAACGATTGCCTAACTTATCGGCCAATACCTTCCCTGCTCCCGCAAAAAAACCATCATCCTCCGAATCAGCAACGAAGATGGGGCCCGGGATCAAATCCGTCAGGTTCCCCAAGCTAAATTCAGCCGCATATTTCAAGAAATCGTATGGAGATTCAGCCATAAAACTCCAGATCCCTTGTCCAAGGAACCATTTTGTCTCGGTGGTTGCTGTTGGGCTCGCAAGGGTAGACGCTACAATCGCGTTGACAGCAGTCTTGTTCCCATTCTTCACGAGTGCTGTGAACTCATCTCCAAACTTTCCTAAGATCTCGCCGCCAAAGTCATCTATACCATCAATTGCCATTACGGCAGCGAGGCGATGTTCGAATGCCGCTGCTCGAGGGGCAAGGAAACCGCCAAACGACAAGCCAATCAAAGCGATTGCAGATGTGTCGACTTCTGGAAGAGTGAAGAGATAGTCAACAACGGGGGTGACGACTTTCTCCCATTCTAAGATAAAGCCAATGGTTTGCCATCGACGAGGTCCTGGCTGTCCGGGACCATCATAGGTAATAACGTTGTAGCCTCGATCAAGCGCTGCTTTCCCAATTTGGTGGTACAGTTCTTCTTGACTGCCATCAAAACCGTTACCTATGATAATCGTTGGTTTTGGTGTTGTGCAATTATCCGGAGTATAAAAAATGGCTGGAATGTAAAAATCATCTCCAGTGATATTTACGCGTATCGGAGGGGAAGCTAAAAGAGATATAGCGTTGTGATATGCCGTTTCTTGCAAGGTCCAAAGCGAGTTTATTCTTGGGTCTGACCAGTTTCCGTGAAGGTAAAAGTCTGCTGAACGAAAATATGTTGCTGCCCTGAAGAAGGCCTCACGAGCTGATACTGGAAATCGAGAGCTGTCGATACTTTTTGCGGTTGAGTAGACACGATTTGCTAGCACGTCGAAGGTGCTCGAGAAGCTCTCAAAGTTTCCTGCGTCTATTTTGGCCGCTGCGAGTAAAACTTCTCCGATATCTGCCCCACCATAGGGAGTTGCTGCAAGGTCGCGTAGTATCTCAAAGTGAAAGCTTCCATCAGTGCTGAGTTGCAACATTGGATCGCTGCTGGAGGTGGAATTTGTTGACGTGGAGGAATTGGTAGCGGCGCTGAACTAAAAAAAAAGGTCAGTGAAATTTCGAAGGGGGTCTTGGTTCTAAATTACCCCAAGGGCTGGCAACAGCAATTGAATGAGGAGCTTTGAGGCACGCATTTTGGCTTATATTTCACGAGAAATGCTTTGGGAAAATCGTATTGTTGGTATGGTCGATGGAAGGCCAGTGAAATGATGTCTCGATGGTTTTAAACTCTTCCAAGCGGAATCGAATACTTTATTTATATATCTCAATTTCTTCAGCCCTAGTACGTTGATGTTACTCAAAATGCATTTCAATTCTCACTTTGATCCGCGCCACGATCAATTCAGCTCCTGTGCCTAATTCATTCTTGTTTCCTTTCCTGATATGGTATGCTCGATGTTCTATCATACCTGCACTTGCGCACCTTGCCGCAAACTGACGACGCCCATAATCACTTTCATTTGAAAATGATGAACGAGTTATTCCATTGGACTTGCTCGTACGACGCGACTCTTTCTGACGTATTCTGGAGCTGAAGCTTATGCATATCAAGCTTCACACAGGCTGCACAAGCAATTTCTATAAGTGGGGCTGCTTACAGCACAGGAATCGCAATCCTATTCCGCATTAGGAATGCAGGATGTTGAAATAAGCCTAAACACGTGACAGCCCCCATCTGTCAAGTCACGTTCTCGCATTATTGGATTGAATACCTCCTTTTCTTGGGGGGCCCGGGGGGTGGGGGGTTTTCCTACGTGTTTATTTGCTTATGCTGGTTCTGATTATGACTTCAGCAAAGAGCATTTCTCTTGATTTTCTTGTTGATGCTTCTAGCGTCGAATTGATGGCAGAACCTTTTAGACTATTACAAAAACTAGCCGAGAATAGCTCTCGGAGTTTCCGCATTCAGGTTTCAACGAGGATCCTTATTTCCAATTAATTCAAGTTGTACGTGAGAACACTCACTTGACGGGGACAGTCGTCATATTCCTGAAACATAAGCTTACATAGAATAATTGACGCTGCCGTTCACCACGGATCCAGGGGTGACGGAATCGTGTGGCCTCATCGACTTGAGCTGAATATACTCCTTTTTCTATGTATTCAGGAATATTTCTGGAATTGCGCTAATAAGGTTGAGAGAATGGAAAGACCGTTGCAGAGTTGGTAGGTATGCATCAGAGTTCTGCGAAGGGAACAGCAGTAGTCAAAGAACTCGTTTCTATGGAAGTGAACACATCTCTAACTAATTTTAAAATAGTAGCCACCGTTCCTGGAATATCCATCTTTCTTACCACCACAACCACATCACTATCGAGTCAAATTCCCCTGACTATTCTAGCCAGGCCACTGGCCAAGCATCCCGTACTCCTTGCACAAACATCCTTCATACAAGCACCAATAGGAGCCATATATAACCGAGAGAGCTTTCCAAGAGGGGTTGGCTAACTCTTTGACCAGAGAGGAATCCTTGCCTCTTACTTCTTTTCTTGCTCTTGGCTTAGTTTCCTTATCCCATTTCAAAGTTGATTGAAAAGGAGAAGCGAGTAGTGTCCCCGGGGGTTCTCGCTTAATCCCCCCTTTCTCTTAAGCATTAGGAGAACATGGTTAATAGAAATTTATCCAATTGAATATTCTTTACATTATTTAAAACAAAGGTTTTTAAAACCTAGGAGAGTACAAGTAACTAGATGACCCCCTTTTATATCTGAATACTGAAACGCTTACCTCGAAGATACATCTCGTTCCTGTCTCGAAACCACCTAATCACAAGAAACCATCCCTTTCTCCAGCCCCATAGCGACTGCAATGGTATCAGCCGTGCAACCGCGCTGATCCCAAGGCGACTGAAATGCGCCATAATGATCCGACTGCTGGCCACCATCAAATGCATGATGCGAATCGGTCTCGGGTTCGTATTTCCAATGTATACCGGCACCAGAACCTCCGCAGTGGCTGTGAACATTCTCCTGGATGGTCTTTCCCCAATTACCATCGTCAAAGTTGGAAGTTTCTGTTTAGGTGTTAGGACTTTCCCCTCTCGCAACTACCTGGATATGTCAACGGAGGAAGCACTTACGGAATCGGTATTGATCGGTGAAGAAATCAGTGTAGACATGGCAGAATACCTGATTGAATGGAAGATGCCCATTATCGGGAAACTTGGCGTGCCAGGCCAGTTCTGAATTGAGGTCGCGGACTCCAAACTGATAGTTCTCCCCATCATTAGGTCCGTTGATGGCACCCCCTTGGCTGTTGCCTTGGCACTGCGATTCGATCCTCGCTGTAGCGTCGTAGCAGTTCTGACCCGAGTTCGTGACGTACATGTACATCTCACGGTTAGGGTGGATCTTGATGGAGTACTCGCAGGCGTCACCGCGCTTAACCGCTGCGACGTACTTGCCATCGATATCTTTGAGGTTTTCACAAAGGCCCTGGCATGCCTGGTCACGCATCGAGTAGAGCAGATGAGTCTTATCAGCTTTGCCGTTTGATATGGACCACTCTTTGGGAAGCAGGAACTTGCTTTGGTCGCAGACGGCCGCACGGTTATCTAGGGGTAATCTTCGGGGCGCCGTTGGTGGTGCGGACGGTGCCGGTGCCGTAGCAATCACCTTGTCGAGGATTCTGTCTGAGATCTTGTGGTGGAGTGGTGTTTTGGGGTGGAAAACACGGAACACGTTTGCCGCCATTTTCCAGAACCCAGTATCAATAAAATCATTTTTCTCGGCTGTAATCGCATATATGTAGTCAAAGACTTGGTCGGTTGTGACATTATTAGGACTCTTATACTCGTCCTCGGTAAACGAGGCCCCGTTTTTGGGTCCGTACTTCTGTTCAAGCTCCCCCCAGGACGCAACCGAGGAGTCGACTTTCTTTGCAAGAGCGTCGAAGAAAGGCCCCTCAACACCGACGAAGCCGGAGTCGGATTTGTCGGCGTTCTGCCAGAACCAAACGTTGGGGTTGTTCGCGTCTGGCTCTGTAACGAAGTCTTCGCAATAGCGGTGGCCCTTGTCAGCATCGAGAGCGTCATCCCAAGGGACAAAAATGACATCAGTTCCGCTCTGGTCAACCGCACTTTTTACAGCCTTATTCAATTCGTCGGCCATGTTGTTGAAGTCTCGACGTAACTCGTGGGTCATCTTGTACGTTACGTAACCAAGACCAGGTTTCTTATTACTATATTCCGATACGTTAGTGGTGCTTCAACGACTCCCCCAGGCGGAGTATATATATGGGATGAAACTTACCCCGTCCAGGCAAAAGTAACCTCGTTACACTGCTTAGTCTCCGAATTGAATAACTTGCCGTATCCAGTGACGTAGAGTCGGAACTTATCGCCAGCTGGACCGCCTTTGCCTTTATCCACAATTTTCTTGATCGTCTCCTTGATATTGTTGACCAAGTTCGTAGACTTGATCAACTCCCACGAATCCGCACGTTGCTTTGTGCAACTCTTGGTAGGCACGTATTGATAGACGCAGTTCATGATCAAACCCTTCAAGTCAATGTCATTCCCACCGACACTCAGCGTAGCGATCTGGGGTTTACCGAATGCTGGTCGTGCTCCGAATTGCCTCTGCTCAAACTCGAAGAATCCGGGGTTATGCGGTTGGTCATAAAATTGCTGGGCATTGATGTCCTTGGTTTGTGCCCCGGAACACACCACGTTGTTGAAGACTCGATCCGGGGAGCCGTACATTCGAGAATCGACATTGATGACTTTTGGGTAGGCATCACTGAAGCGCATGCAGCGCTGCGAGTTCGGGTCCATGACACCTGCCCCAACACCTGAGGCGTAACTGTCGCCTAATGCCGTCCATTCGTACTTGTCGGCCCTAGCAAAGATACGGTTGGAATGTGACGGAACTTCAGTGGGAAGGGCCGTGATGCTGTTTGCGAGGAAGGTGGCCAAGAAAATCCAGAATGTTGACGACATCTGGTCGTCGGTATGGCGAAAACCAAAAAAGGAAATGGAATGATGAAATGAAATGAATAAATGAAAGACTGAAATGAAATGATAAAAGACAATGTTATTGTAAATGATAGATGAAAATAGTAGCGACCAGAACAAGTATTTGTATGAATACCCCCAAGTGATTTCATCTGTCCTGGATGCCAATCTGACAATATAGCCATTCGCATTTCAAGGCACCTCAGCTATTTCGGACCTTACATGATCCTTTGAGAAAAGAAAGCCGGGCTGAGAATACTGTGTAAATTATGAAGCACATTACTAGCAGACTCCAGCCGCACAAAGCATTTGTACCTATCCCACAGCCAATCAAGCGATCTGACATTGACTGCGCGGCTCTGCCAAGACCCTATAAAAACGTAACACAAACATAAATTTTGATTTCTGTCTACAAGTTTTATAGTGTAGTAGAGGATATATAGTGCTCCCGTTTCCTGTTATAACAGGCAGCAAAGAGAGTGGAAAAAGAGGGAAAAGTAGGAGAATTTTCAAAAAAGCCCGATTTGAAAAAAGTTACTGAATTGAAGGATTCTCAACTGACTGTATCTGATAAAAATACTTCAATAGTTATGGGTGGGGCAATTGTAAGTAAGGCTTCGGCCATGTAAGCGCACGAAAGGGGGACAGAGCTTGGCAGAGCTTGGCAGTAAATGGAAAAATTTGAAGAGGTTCTTACAAGAATATATTTCTGGTTTTGTTCTTGTCCTACTTACTTACAAGTAGTAAGAATTAGAGGCAAGAGATACTTTCTCTGTGGGTCTTGTCTTATTCAGTTGATTTTCTCTCTCCTAAAAGAAAAGAGGAAAAAACACGAAAATAAAAAAGCACGGGGTGACGAAAACGGGACGAAATTCAAGCTTATATCGCGGCTATCACACTCAGAATATGAGTGGTTGGAAAACTTGCTTGGCATTGTCTTAAGATTAAATCAGCAGCGGCTATTGCTTTGGGATTCTTGTAGGAAGATTGAGGCTGAGAAGCCTAGATTAGACAGTGGGGCCAACCTCGCTAGTCGGACTTGCTCCTTTTGCCAAGACTGAGTCTATTTCAGGAGACTACTGGCCTTGGAGGCTCTAGTTTTGATTTTATAATCTAAGACTAATAGATAAAATACTTTAATTAATTATTTTTATTAATATAACCTAGTTATAAATCTTTATAGTTGTATATACGTATATTATATCATTAATAACTTCTCTAGATATATAAGATATAACTATTTATACTTGCTAACGTGATTACTAGCGCCTTAGTCACGTAGATAGATTAAATATATAACTCTATTCATCTATATAACAACAATTTTAAAAACTAGGAATTTTGGAAAGACTATGTTTAGAACCGTCCACTGAATCCGAGAGACAGAAAAACTCTCCGCTTTACAGAAATGGCATAGGCATAGCTTTAATACTGCATTTAAGAAGGCATTTCAGGAAAGGAATGGAAAAATTCTTCCAACTCACCGTCCTGGCTAGCAGTCTTATCTCAACCACCCAAAAGCAACATAAGTATTTCTAATAATTCTTCTAGATTTTCTAGAGGTTCGAATTGATCTCGAAGCGAAAGGGTCAAAAACTTGGAGCTCCCGACAGACCCTACCTAACATAATCACAACTGTTCGATAAACACCAAATTTTGCAACGCAATGTAGGATTGTACCACCTGCTTGGCCTTTTGTCAGCCAGGTCATGTCATTTTCAAGTAGTACTTTAAGAGCTTGTTGAAAATAGCATACAAGAGCCGCTACGCACTACTAACATGAACCATATTCTGAATTGGACCGCCGTACTCTCATAATCGGCCCTTTCTCTTGTCTAGTCGGGAGACTCGCTATTTAACTTATCTTGATAATCTCAATGAAATCTTTTTTTGGGACAATTTTGTGGTTGACTCGATGGAGACTCTTAGTACCCCCTCGTTCTCGGTTAAGCTCGTTAACAAATTTGCAAGAGAAGCTATTTCTTGATCCATATTTTTTGAATCCTTCTTGTGCAAGCACACAAGCATTTCGGGCATTCAAGAAATAGCCATTTAAGTTGGCGTTCTTGGTAAACAACGCTATATAGTCTTCTTCCGCGTCTCGGAAATTCGTCGCAGCTTTCGTTACTCCACTTACACAATTTAGTGTTTTACGCTTGGCTCTTAAAACTTAAGCTTAGACTCAGAAGAGGCTTTAAGCTTTGTATTCTTCACAGCAAGAAGGGCCTGGTCATTATGGGAAGACGAAGACACGTGACCGATATAATTTCTCCCACTCAGGTTTCATCAAGGGCTTTGAAGCTTTCGTTGACACACTTTTAAACAATTCGATAGTATAGATAGTCAATTCTGAGCGCAAATACCAGACTTACAGGACCGCGGAAGTATACAGTTATTACAAGTCTCGTGATGAGGTACCATATCTCAATCGCGAAAAGTTCGCGTCGCGCTCACCTGGGCAAGCTCCTTCAACCCATCTCTATTTTGATTGGTACTATTCAACCCTGTTCTTGCGGCAGCGCGTTTTTTCCGATGCAGGCAGTTTTCTTCCCCTCCAATTAAAATAGCAAAGTTCCAAGGTTGTTTCTAGCAAGTTCTATGCCACAAGCTTTATCAGGGGTTGTCCTCCTCTCCTGGCCACGTGGTGGCTCTTCTCCTCAGCTTCCATACTCCGATTGCAAATGCTGCTGGTTGGCTGTGGGGAATAGATGGACAATAAAGATACTGGTAGCTCTTCCAGTTTATTCTTTGAATATTTCTTGAGAACTCTTTACTGCCGCTTTCATCGTCCCCCTCGACGGAATCGGAATGACATCTTCAGCTTATCAACGGCAAGTTGTACGCTTGGCAATAATGTCTCGCAGCAAGATAGGGGAGAGAATTGGCCAATTATACAAGACCAGCTGCAGTGAGGCCTCTTGATCTTCAAGGATACCCTGCACTCCTGATCACGATTGGCAACACTCACCAAAGTTCGATTCATGGCGCCGAATCATATGGATGCAATTCTGCAAAGGAGATAGAATAAGGCTGATTTCTTGAAACTTGTTTTTCTGCATACCACATAAGCGGCATGTGTATCGAAAGAGGCCGCACAGCACAGAACGTGAATACATAAGGCTGCAAAGAAGTTTTTTGTATTCTTCCCACCACCAAACTTCAACCCAGGACACAGTGGTATGATTTCCTCTCTCTAACTATCTCCAATACCTACCTCTGATATTCACAAACTGACCTGCTCTCATAGCCTGGAATTTCCACCCATTAGCAAACCCAGGGCGGTTACGTCTCCGCCCGCCAATCAATTTCTTGGGAATGTCACAGTGATCAAGATCAATCGAGTGGACTCGAAGCTTGCCTTTTCTCTCATGCTTGTGTGGACGATTTCTGCTGTCCGGGACCAGCGATATCTCCGAGCTGCGAATTGGTATCTTCGGATCTACAAGAACGACTCGACCACCGGGGTTTAGGGCTGAAGGAAGTCGGCAATTGGGAAGGATACTTTGAGCATGACAACCGAGGGGATTGGGGTCATGTGTGGGCTATGCAGGAATCGGAAGAACAAGAGAATGTCGGAGACTTGCCGATGCGAGAATCCACGATGGAATTGAGTACAGAATGCTTGACTTCGGTCACGGATGGAACGAGAGCGTCGAGTGGATCTCCTCCCAGCGAGATAGCGTCGATGTCCCCTACCGGGACTTCAACGTCGATGGACCATGAGTGGGTTTGCGAACAAAACGGTTGCGGAAAAAGCTTTTCGAACCGTGACAAGTTACGGTAAGCTAAGCTCGCCTCCAACCCCTCCAACCCCAATAGCTAACTCGAATAGATGGCATAAGAGGTGCCATGACAAACCACACAAATGCCTCCATCCCCCCTGCGTTTCTCGAGAGGTTGCTTTTTCTTTGAGGAAAGATCTCGTTCGACATCAAGAAGCCAAACACGATGGCCAAAGATTCTATTGCGAATACCACGGCTGCGAGTATGCCATTGATGGTCGGAAGGATGGATTTTCAAGAAAGGACAACCTAGCGCGACATATTGTCAAGCAACATCCTATCGTGGCAGAAGATGAGCAGACTGTACTCAATTCGAGGGGAAATGTCTAAGGAAGTTTGAACCAATCGTAAGTTTGTTTCCGTAGTATTTCAGCGCTCAGTTTCTTACTTGCCATGTAGCAACAAGTATGTTTATCAATAGTGTCATATTTCGGAGGACATACTGTAGCAAATGGTACTGGTCCCGGCATTTGCTTCAGTCACTGCCCCGGATCGGGATCTGGAACACCAACGTCGACCCCTTTATTGTTCAATCCTCTTGAAAAACGTTTCTCGTGGAGAAAAATATTTCTCCACGAGAAACATATTTCAAAGCAATTCAGGAGTCGACGTTGGTGTTCCAGATCCCGATCTGCGTAAACGAAAATCTCAGTCTGGTGTATCTTGTATCGAGTCTACGAAACGGTACATTTTACATCTTTACACTGGCTATTGATGGAGTGGTGGTGGTAAAGTCTGTTGCGACCTTTATGGGATAGTGTATGGAATACATGGGTCTTCAACAAATAGTAACATTCTTTATCTCCAACCTCTCGTTCCATGCTCTCAAATATGCTACAGTACCATTGCAAGTTTTCTTGATTCATCTTGTTTGGTTTTACTCATCCTTTCTCGATACGTTCTCGAGAATGTTAAGCCACCCCATATTCCTTTCCATTCATCATTTAACCGAATTAATTTTGGACTCACAGCGCTATCCAGGAAATATCCGTCTAATATACAATGGCCCACTTCTGATCGAACTTCGCGCAACCTCAGACCATATCTCTCCCTGCAGCTTCAATTGTTGGTCTTCTTGGTGGAGGTAAGTATACCCTCGGAGCGGGTGCCAACATGAATGCGTGAGATCCTGGATATCTGGAGCTTATGAAGTGTCTTGACGATGCAGAATTGGGCACTTGCGAGTCTATGCAAAATGAGTAAGTGAAGGCAATATTTTTCAAGTGAGAAATGGAGAAGTGTTACCTGGGCCTTGAGAATGTCTCGTTTTCATGAATTTGTACGTCCGGTATGCAATGAATGCACTGAAAAGTGCGATGAGAAGTCCTCCCAGGCTCACTGGAAGTGATATTGTTGAATCTGATGACATCGGCATTTTTGGGAACACAGGAGGAATTCGTCACTTGCGAGGTGATGCTAGGGGTGATTGAGATGTAGTTTACATCGAACTCAATGAGTGGTGCTTGGGTTTAAAGTCTGGTGAAGTTGTCTGGTGAAGTTGATTCACGAAGTTTTCATCAATGCAGTTCTTAGTATTAAAGTACCCAAGATCATTTGTTCTTGGCCCACAGCGCCCTGGATTATTCCTTTGCCTGACAAAAGATCCCCTGTCCGGTCTACAGTGTTCAACATTGGTGGGGCTGCGACTGCGTAAACATCAAGCCAGCCAACTTCTTGACTCTGGTCTGAATACTCGCACGTGGCTGAGCAGGGGAACTTTTGTTTGAGCAGGGAAACTTTTTAGTGCGGATAAAAACCTCCGGTGTGCAGTATTACGAGGACGCGGGATAGCGGGCGGGACAAGGGGCGGTGCAGGCTTTCAGGTCACAGCAGAAAATGACGACTCGGGATTATGGGACTCGCAGCAACTTTGTGGGAATATAATGTATGGTTGTCTCTCAGCTTAAACTCACCCAACGCTGAATTACTTCCCTCAAGCTTGAGCACTACCTTCTACGCGAATCTCTTTTTTTGGTCAATCCCAAAGAATACGCAGCAATGGCAACATTCGCTGATCTCCGCTCGCAGATAACTGAGCGTTACGCAACCTTCTCGCTACCGGAAGTCAAAAATCACTTCAAGGATAAATTTGGGTTCGAAGCAAGGTAAGTTCGTGTACTGTAACACCAAACGGTGATGAAAGGGGTATTCGACTAACAAAATGAATAGTGATAACCAGTGGAAGAAAAAGATCAGGCAATGGGGACTGAAGAAGAACTTCAAAAAAACAGAGTACAAGGCAATGGTTAGGAAGAAAAACCAAAGAGGACCTGGGACGGAGATCGGTTCTAAGCTCAGTGGCAAAGAAGTTCGGCCAGAAAAACTTGCAAGATTCGAAAAGATTTTTGACACCCAAGTCAGCTCACCCCTCACTGACGGAGGAGGTATGGATTCTTGTACCTGCAAGTCACAGTGTACTGACCCTAAGCTTCTAGTAACACCACACGGTCTCGAATGCATAAGTCCTACAAGTGAAACCATTGAAAGTCCAGGGGAGATTTGGAGCCGATCACCTATGCAGGACTCTCCGCCTCGCCCTCATACCGTTGGAAACCAGAGCTATGTTGGTTCTGGTAATTTATCTATAACTACAAATCAGTCCGAGAAAAATACTGGTTCCAATGGACAACAACATGCGGATTATGGGAATGCACACCAGCAGAGTCTTGTTCCTTCCGACTTCCCCGTCGTCAATCCTCCATTTTCAAATGATGAGAATGAAGGAGACATAGCGAGCTTTCCTGGTCGTATTGACCGTAGTTGTTGTTGTCTGGCATGCTCAGTTCATCTACAACCAAATGCGCCACCAGGAGCCCTGGCGTTCCTCAATCGGTGGCACATTCTACTTCGAACTAAACGGACCAGTTTTGAACCTGCGTAGCTGATGGAGTTCCTTGAAGGAAATTTAGACATTTCCTTGTCAAAGAAACATGGCAACTTTGAGGATAGTTGGCTGGATTTTAGGAGACGTCTGGAATCAAAGCTTTCATACCCAGAATTTGAGTAATCGTGGTTGATGTACGATACTCCCCCTCGCGATGGACAGCAAAAGCAGCAGTAAATACTTTAGGCTTATACCTGCCTCCCTCGACTGCCGCTTTTATTGTCCACCGGGAGTCCCCCTCAAGATTAATTCCTAAACGAGGTTGAATTTAAGTTCCCTACAGGGTATGGTAAACCAACGCAAACTCAGCATGAACCAAATCAGAGGCAAATTGTAGAATTCAACACCCTAACATCACCTTCATTAATCTCCAAACCCAATTCCACCCCCATGCCCGCACTCCCCCTCCTCCCAAACAACCTCTCCCAAGGTACCCAAACAGCCAGCCCCCAAATAGCGAGTACCAAAACCGTAAGAGGAACTCCAATAGCGCAGTAAAAAACGAATCCCTCTTTCACGATCGGGAAGTTGGGATCTTGCCAATTGAAAACTGGCATTGCGAAGATGGTCTGTTGAGTTATCAATTAGACGAGTCTTGGGTGAGGGGGGAGGATAGGGGACAACAAACAGCAAGAAAGGTCCCTGGCAAAAAGAACATAGTCAAAACAGCGATAGCCTTCATAGCCGAACTATCCTTCCTGCTTTCCTGAGCTATGATCGCTGAGGTACGAGCTACTTGTCCGTTGGTGATGGCTTCTTTTTGGGCCATGAATTGGTAGACCTACCCGAAAAAACAGTGTCAGCCAAAATGGAGACAGAAAGCGCTACCCTAAAAGGGGGATATGGAGGAGAGGAAAAAGAAAAAAGATGAGAGGTCAAAAACTCACAACACCACTCTGTATCCCCCTCCTCCCCTCCTCATACTCAGCTCTCAAAGTCAAATTCCGAACCGCATTCAATTCCGCAAGAACCTTCTCCTTCACCATCCTCCTCGAAAGTCCATAAGCTTCATCTCCACCTCCCCATCCCTTCTCGCTTTCCTCGTCCTCCCCAAGCACACCCAAAAGCATCCCCAGCGTCCCCTCCATAGCCCTAGCCCTCAACTTCTCCACCCCCAGAATACCCCCACACCAACTCAGTCTCCTCCCAATAGTAAGAAAATCCCCCTCAAGCGGGTTCCTCACGGGCACATTCTCATATTCATGTTGACCCAACGCTTCTTCTATGTCATTCATTCCTTGATGAATAGATGCGATTCTCCTCTCCGTAGAAGCAATAATAATAGGAGCGAGGAGAGCTGCTGTTAGTAGAGGATGGTTGGCGTAATTCTGATGGACTTTTAGGGAGGCGAGGAGAGAAGGAATTTGGTGGTATATTGTTTGGGAGAGGAGGATGCCGTAGGTTTGGTTTGTAAGGGGACAGTGGGAAAGGGAGAGGGTGTAGAAGGAGGGGCGGAAGATGGAGAATTTGAATATGTGGCCTGGGGTCTTGGTTAGTGGATGACCGTACTAAACCAAACACGAACGCAAGAGAGTGAGCAAGGTTGGAAGAAAGCACTTACAAACACTTGGTCTAAACTTCTCATCCCCAAATCCTTCCTCAACCGAGAACCTCACAGCTCTAGAAGTAGTCCCCATAATTATCTTCTTAAACTCGGGATTGATCCCCAACCTCCTCTCCAGAGTTTGATAAACCGAACCCGTGAAAGGCATCGTACGACGACCATCAGGGAATCCGCATACCCCATATCTGTAAATAGAAATAAGTTCACGGCTGTTGCCTTGAATAGTCTCGTTCATTTTTGCTCTTACATGAGTCTCAACCCACCCGCAAACCTAACATTCTCTCCTAGATCATCGCTTTTAGCTGGTTGTGTAAAGTCCTAACAAATCATTAGCATATTACAAGAAAAAGGAGTGAGTTTCATAGATACCAACCTTATCCAACCATCCATTTATATTCCCATCATCTAGGCCCCCTTCATTGCACACAGCCTTGCAAGTACCACCTCTCACATACTGGAGTATCTCGATATAATTACACTGAATGGTAGGTTCGAATTCGATTATTGCTTCTGGGTGGGTATATCTATTAACAGGATCCTTTCTGAATGAAAACTTTTCCATCCTGGAATGAGGAGGTTTCCATGGAGGGAGACTCATCGGGGGACTCGGTTTTGTTTTGAGGGTTCCAAGGCGTTCAGCTGCCTGCTGCAGGAAGGTTGCAATGAAGATACCCAGCCGCGCCGCCCAGGTCAGCTGAGAGCAAAACTCCAATACCATGACAATCCTCCCGATAAACCCCTCAATTGAAAATTCCAAAAAGGGGATGTAGAAAACAATGTCCGTCTATTGCCGTGTATTAAGGTATCTCTTGGTGCAATTAATTAACTCTTGGTATCCCAACGCTATAACGCCAAAAGCACGATGTCTGATCCCAAAAAAAAACAATATCCAAAACTTCAATCCGAGTCCATCCAACCCAACCCACCAACCCATTTCTTCTTCTTCCCAGCACACATCAAACATTTCCTTTCCGCGCCTAAATTACTAACTGCGCAACTATGACACACTTGTTTCCTACAACTTGTACATGCGAAATCCCCGCCATTTCCCGTGTCCATCATATCAACATCCATCGCGTCGGGGTTGTTTTCAGGGTTCAGCGAGGCGTCGCAGTCTTCGCAGTTGGTGACTTGGAAGAACATGTTGTTTGCGGAGGAAGTTAACGGTGTATTTGTGCTTGAAGACGAGAAATTACTTCCAGGAGAAGTTTGACGCGCTCCCGGAATTGCCCAGAACGAATGCAGGTTTGATTGTTGGATAGGTTGGTTGGTTGGTGGGAGGGATTCGACGGGATTTGGTAATGCGAAGGGGGAGGGGGATTGTTGAAAGGCTTGAGGGTTTTGTTGAGCGGAAAAGAGGAGGGAGAGGGTATGTTCTGTTTGGTGTTAGTGAAGCTGTCGACGGTCGGGAAATAAGGGAACTTACGATGAACGTCGTTTTCCGATGGACGATTATCACGATGACGCTTTCGAGTGCGAGAGGAAAAAAGAGATGGGGTTGCGATTTGATTTTGGTGTAATTGAAAGCCGTCAATGGCCATGGAGTTGGAGTTTAATGGCGACGAGAGCATGGAGCTGCCACATGAGAGTTCACTGTCTGAACGTTTGCGTTTAAGGGCCATTTCGGAAAACATGATGATAGTGGGCGATTGAAGAATTTGTAGAAGATAATTGGAATTGATACAATGTCTATTTCGTACGGAGTATTCGTGACAAAGAATGGTGTTGTGTTGCTTGAAGAAATGCAGGTGCCCGTCCCGTCGATATTGAAGGGGCTGGGAAGCCGCAACGGGGACCGCGACGCGCCGCGTAAAGTGTTTCTTGGCATGAGGCGAGCTTGCCTTTGAAATATCGACAGCGGTGACCCACTACACCAAACTAGCAGGACCAACTTCCGAATCTTTAGTAAGAGCGTTTTCATAGGATTAATACAACAACATGACGGATGTTCAACAATATGCTGCACCCAACAGCGGGATTGGTTCTCAGACTGATCTCTTCTTTTACGATCGAGTTGAATTAAAGAAGACCTACTCACCAACAACCTCGGAAATCCATTGGATAGACGCCCAGAGAATTCTTTCCGCGTCCCTCAAGGGCCTCGAGGTAGGAATATTTCTGTCTGAATTCATGCTCCGCTGATGTTCAAACAGGAAATGAGAGAAGATGAGCACGATCCACTCCCTTTCTGTCTTCGGGTCATGTAAGGTCTCCCAGAAAAGTATACAGAGGACTCGTCTCGCATCCTCTCTTTGCCAAGTGATGTCGGCAAATGAAAGTCTCTCCTCAAACAATCACAGCCCTCGCGATATGAGAGGGACAGATTAGTGCCCTGACTTACCTCTATCAAACAGAGCCGCTCCGGCATGGTCTCCGCCCGCTAATAACCCTCTCCGGCGGTCGACGACTACGATTCCCATTCCCAAGGAGGTTCTTATGACTGTGGCAACCTCATTAGAAGATTATGAGTCTTTGTGGCAGAATGATGCCGGCAATGCAGAAATCCACGTGTTACCACAGCGTAGGTGATCAATATCTTACTAATTGCGTGCCGAGTTTAACAATATATAATATAGGATTTTTCATGCAAACACCCAACGATAGTTGGCCCTTTTGTTCTCTAATTGCGAAAACCAACAAACCCCACAAACCTGATTCAGACTCTCATTCGGACACTGATTCGGACACTGATTCGGACAATAGCTGGGCTCGACCCTTCACTGCTATTTTGATATCGAGTGATGTTCCCATTCCAAATCATCTTCCCGCCCTCGTTTCTTCGTATGTGGCTCCCAATTCGTTTGAAGGCACAGACGCGCCAATGATTTTTTTGCCTCTTGGATTCCTCATACATCACGTTCGACTTTTCTCCACGAAACTTGCTGATCTCACAGAGACAGTGTCTTTTATCGAGAAGGAGGTAATTGATGCCAATGATGAGGCAGATACCAAAAACCTCATCAAGAAGCTCCATATATGCAATAGAAATGCTGCAGAGTTACAGCGACGTTGGCATTTCCAACTCAGCCTTTCTTCGGCCATTGTTGATCTACTTGATCATGAGTTTCACGATCTACGAGCTCAAAACCATATCCGTTCATACGAATCACACAATCGACTAAAAAACGCCGCCGCTTTACAAAGGAAAATAAGTGAGAGTCTAAAGTACGATTTAGATGCGATCCCCAAACGCATCACCAACCAATTCAATGCCGTAAGTACTCCTTCCTTTTCGAGCACAGTGTATGCTGAAGAAAGAAGATATTCAATCTTTCTACACAGCGAGACGCTCAAGCGAGCATAAAACTCGCAGAACAATCGACTCGAATCGCAAATTCTGCTAGAAAAGACAGCATCATCATGAAGAAAATAGCCGACCGCACCTCCCAAGACAGCTCATCCATGAAGACTATTGCTGTAATGACAATGGTATTCTTACCTGGGACTTTTGTATGCGTAAGTTTCCAGATACTCTTCCTCAATCAGCGACGACTAATGGCAGTGTGCTTTAGTCTTTCTTCAGCATGACAATGTTCAATTGGAACAACCAGCCTGGAGAAAAACTCGTTTCTCCATATATATGGGCTTATTTTGTTGCCATGGTTCCTTTGACTTTGTTTGTTATTGGGTTTTGGTGGGTGAAAACGAAGGAAAGTAGGAGAAGCTTTCAGGTGGAGATGCAGGAGTTTGAGTTGAATCACGGGAGCACATTTTGAAGGACACCTGATGAGTCGAGGAATCAAACCAACTCTCTGATTGGAATTCCAGGGGACTCCGGTGCTCTTACGTCCCAATCTATCAGCCTTTTTAACGTTGTCAAAACCAATATGGTCGTGCATAGTCAAATGTGTGTACCAAATTGGTGGAGAGTCAATCTTCCAATACCGAAACTCGACGAGATCAGCAGCTGGAATCGTCAATTTCCTTTAAATTTTAGAATAGGAAATCGTGAAAGAACTAGATTAGGTGTAGTGAGACACTTCATCTCGGGCCCAAAAAACACTCGACGAATATATTACGAAGCAAAGCAGGTATTAGTGGGTCAAGGAGGGGAAATTGCTTTTTTAGGTACCAGGGCTAAGTCTTTCTATTATTTGTTCCAACTTTTACAGTTTCTAAGTGGGTTCTGAGCGTCAGCCAGGAAACACCATTTAGTACAGCGAATTATACTTCACCATTCAGCACGGAGTCTGATTCATGCAATCACTACAATAGACCTCGAGTTAAAAGCTCGGAAAATCTCGCAGGCGCTTTATTGCTGCCAACCGGCATTTCCGAAGACATAGCCGAGTCAAGTCGCTTCTGAGTTTCCTCTTTCACTACTTCTTTACTGAACGCAGAGAGTGTGGGGTTCAAGTGATCGAAAAGACTCATTGCCTCAAATACGTCTCCAGCCGTATATTCCAATGCTCTTTGGGGTAATGGTCTCTGGTCGAAAACTTCATAGCCATGTTGTCGGAAGTAGGTTTTGCCTTTCCAGAAGCTGTTGAGCCAGGACTTGTGTTCATTCTGGGTCATCCACGTTCGTCCTGGAGTTTTGATGGCGTACCATTGACCAGAAAGTTGATCTCGGTTTTTGGCTGCATCCCTACTGGCAACCTCCATCAACTGAAGATCGGTCACCCATCCTAGTTTGAGTTTGAAGTGGGCGTACAAGGCATCTTGATCCTGTCGACAGTCCCACCATATTTGGTGGTGTCGTTTGGACTCCATCAGCTTTCTAAGGCTTTGACCACCGTACTCTGTGTCGAAAAGTGCTTTCTCGCCTAAAGTTTGTACGTCAAAGACATAGGTATGTGATTGAGATCGGATGTATATCTGCAAGAGAGTCAAACTACCGTTTCGCCCGAGATTATTCCCTTCCGAATCGCAAGCTAACTCAGGACAGTCCTGTGTACTTGGTCTCAACTCGAGGAGCCTTGGAAGAAATGCTCTGAGGGCGCTAGGTGTATCAACGTACGTTCTTTCGGGGCTGTTGAATGATTTTGCGGCTTCGCTGAGTTCGTTCTCTTCTTGTGGTGATCTTAACTCTTCTAAATTTTGGATGATAGAATCCAAGCCAGTGCCTAAGCTTTGGCTTTCAGTTGAATTTGTTACCTGCGACATTATGCTGTGTGTGGTTTTATGGATGGCTTATGTAAATTAATGATTTTAATTTCAAGCAAGTTCTCCAATATCTCGATTTTAGGATGCTGAGCCCAAGAAACAGCTGGTGGCGTCGAATATATGGTCTGTCGTATAGAGTTGTTGCCATGCAAACAAAACATATTCGGTTAGTGTCCAGGCAGAACAAAGAGTCATTTGAACAATGCCAAACATTCAGCAAGAACAAAGTTATTCATATTTCGGAACACAACCGAGTGGGGACCACCGTTTCAGCGTACTAGCCATGTCTCACTGTTAAGAACATCAAGCAGGCTACAATATTGTGTGGGTAAATATTCAATTGCTCAATGGAAATCTCCTCATCTCAAATCTAGATACTCGAGTAACGGCCGCCCCAAATAAAAAGACCCTAGGATAAAAAGATATTGCCGGATCTAAAATCAAAATCGCGGTTTCCTAGACCCAATACCAAGTCCTAAACAAATATCATCGCGGTCTCGCCTAACCCCCCACCAAGTATACCTTCAGCAAAGTCTAATACTAAAATCTCGGAAGTCATATATCCGTCTCTTTTTCTTAGTTCTGGCGCAACCGCTCTCCAAGCTTAGCAAGCCCCTCCAAAAAACCGGTTTGCCTTTACCTGGTGGAAATTATCGCCAACCTCGCGAGGGGTTCTCTCACCATCAGCCTCAACAAAATCCAATTTCAGAAAGACAGCCGGTGCTGCTGTTTTCTCCGCTATCGTCAAACCATTGTGATCATACTCGGGATCCTGGCTATTCTTAACACGAAGTCTTGATTGCTCCTCAACCAATCCTCCCAAATCGACTTCCAAACATTTCCCAATGAACTTGCAGTCTTTCTCATACTGATCATACAAGCCAAACAGGATGTAAGTATCACCGGCAGTGTAATCTCTCGCCTCTTCAGGAAGTGGATCCTCTTCCAAAATTTCAAATCCATGCACCCGGAAAAACTCCCGACCTCGACTCTTATCGTACAACCATTGGTCACAAACGGGTTTCGATAAGAAACCGTATCCGCGAGTGCTCATACATAGTTTTAGACTTGACAGGCCTGGACGCAATCTTGCGTCTCCATATCGAGCAGCCACTTCCATGAATTGGACATCGATTACACAACCGAGACGAATGCCGTAAATACCGAAGAGAGCATCGGAGTCGGAACGTACGTCGAACCAGAGTTGTTGAATCTCTGGATCTTCGAGTAAAGAACGCAGGCTCTTGCCGGTGGACTCATAGGGGATGTCGAAGTAATTTTGGGGAAGCTTTGTGTGGCACAGGACCCAGGTGTGGTCGAGGGACTTGATGGAAATGGTTAGGTGTGTTACATTTCCCTTTCTTGACAGACCACGACTCGCTTCGCAGTCCAAGGCCAATTCAACGGTGTTCTTCTTGACTTGGTGGAGGTAGGTGAGGAATCCTGTGTATTCCTCTTCGCTCTCCACCCAAGTCACTCTTCCAGGAAGGAGTTTGCCCTCGAGATATCCTAGTTTTCATCATTAGTATAGCTATATTTGAGGTCTTTAAATTGGGAAGAACTTACCATTAACTTCCTTGGGCACTACTGGCTCCGGTGGGATGAAGTAATGAAGCAGGGCAATAACATTCTCGGTGTCTCGTACCTGGATCACACCCCCAGCACCCAAAGTCGTCTGGTCCGCTATCTCTTTTTTAAGAGCGTTGAGACTTCTATTTTGACAGTAGAAGGTCGTTATTTTGTAGTGCGCGGGTGCTGAAATGTGAATACTTCTGACGTTCCTAACTAAGCCCGTGTTGAGCACTTGGCTTTCTGTCGGAAACTTCAGGTGGATATCTCGCAAACACTTGTTGACTCGCCCGGGTTGTTTGAATTGAAGTCTTCTTGGCACGTGGAGGATGACAGTTTGACGTTCAAGCTGATGGGATGTTAGTTCTGGTTTGCAGAAAAGGGTTGTGTAGGATGAGTGAGGAATGGAGGGGCTAAATGGGGTAAGGAGTTACTTACAGCTAATGATTCCTCGTGCGTCAGACCAACCTCCTTCCATCCTTCCTGTTGGAAGTATGTATCATCTCGTTTTGGTGTCTACAAATTGCATATTAGCATCGGGGTTTGGGGATTGTGGTAGTTTTCGGGCTACTTACGTCGCACCAACGATCTTCCTCTGCAACTCCATATGGATTTGAATTTGTCTCATCCTCCCGTTCTGAGGTGTATATAATTTCATGTTCTGGGTATGACTCGTAGCCATCGTCATCATTTGACCCTTCCTCTCGTTCTCCGTACTCGTTATGAGTGCTGAATGATTCAGTAGGTGTTGTTTCGGACTCGCTTACTTGGACTGCATATGACTCGCTTGCATCCCCGCTGGTAGAATGTCGTATGGGGACCTCTTGTTCTTCGAGTTCCTGCTTTGCTTGTACAGGTTGTGATCCAGCTAAGGGTTCTTCTATAGGCATTTGGATGAAAGGCATGTTGTACAAAAATTAACACAAAGTCTCTGCGTCTTTCTGTTTCTGGGGGTTCTTGCCTGGTATTCTTTCTGCAAAGGCTGAAGCGTGTTGGTGTTTGTGGTGTATAGATGATAATTTAGAAAGTAGGTAGGTAGATGTGATGATCAGTCCAGTTAATAAAGTTATCGTGAGCTGTGAGGCTGGGGAAGATTGTGATTGTTGATGGTGAATCGGTGAATGATGCTTCATGGTATATATACTATAATACATAGTTCACTTCACCAGCGGTTGGTGAAATGGGGTGAGAGAACTTCAGATATACCTTTCTATACAGTTTTCTATGCTTGTTTCCACAATAAGGAGGAGATTTCCTAGTTGGAAGTATGAATAACAAGAAACAGCGATCCTATAGTAGGCATATAGTAATTACTTTAATAGCGATCACATTTACAAACAAATCAAGACACTCAAGAATCAAGTTGTTAAGTATATTGCCTATCTAATTGACAAAAGAGGCACGAATAAAAGGTAGTAAAATGAACAACTGATTGTCTCATTACCACAACCACACCACCTGGAGTAACGGTATCCCCCCCCCCCCCTAAAGAGCTCTATCATGATTCTTCCCCTAGTGCTTATTAGTGCTTAATATGTACACCACCCTTCTTCACAGACTCAATCAAGACGGTGATTTTTTGGGTATAATTTGTCTTCATTGAGCTTCCAACAAAGCCAGAAATGGTTGAACGAGCCTTCAATGCAGCAGATCCCAGAATCATTAGCTCCGTATCCTTTGCATCGAGTCCAAAGTTACCACTTCCTTTCTCATAAATTTGCTGTGCGGTATAAATTTATCGGAAAGGGTCGAGGTCTGATGTAATCAAAGAGTGTTTCTTTGCTCCCTCACCAGCTGCCATATTTTCCAAGACTTCCAAATCAATGACTGCCTGCATTAGAATCTTATGGTGTCTATGCAAAGCAGCCGTGGTATTCTTGGTGCTAGTGAATACCTTTGGGGTGTTCAAATCCTCAAGGACTCTACCCAGAGACGTAGGGCTGCCACCCTCGCTGACAGTCTGGAAGGCTGATTGGCCAAGCTGGGTGATGTCCAGGATATATGTCTTTTGTGTTGTATCAACGAAAATGGCAAGGAATGAGATTCTGGGCATGTATGAAGTGTTCTGATTTACTGCATGACAGAGCAGATTGGGTTCGCCATTACGTGGAACATTTTCCAAAGCCTCGTGCAATTCGCTGAGTTTCTCTCGGGTATCGATCAAGGTATACTCAGGGAAGATTGGGTTGAGTGGTGCAATCTTTTCTTCCTTGGCAGCTGAGGGAGCATTGGAAACTGGTGCTACTTGAGATGGTGACTTCGATGGATGAGTCTTCTCCAGGCGCTGTTTCAAAGCAAGGGATGTGCTCTGGACCCCAACCATTTCTCAAGGTATTTGTAGTATCTGACATTGGCATCATCCTTGCTGTTCTTGATGAGGTTGGCTAAAGTCCATAGGAGTTTGCTAGCCTTCTCATCAAAGGTTGCAGCGTATGTAGATTGGTTTCGAGTCATGAAGGCAACCCCAGCCTCCTTGGCAGCTGACTTCATTCGCTTCTTAAGTTCAAAAGCATGACCAGGATATATGGATGTGACGAAATCATAAGCGGCTGGGATGGCATCCTTTGGAAGTTGGTAGATTTCAAGATTGAAATTACCTCCATCAACAGAAAAGCCATAATTATGATTGTATGCGATCTTGTGCTGGACAAGAAACAGTGGAAATCCCATCAAGGCTCGTTCAGATTGCACGACCAGATCAGCGGCTTTTATTGCTGCCAACTTGTTCTGTTCTTCTTGGCTAAATTGTACTGTTGGTTCGACAGCTGAGGTCTTTTGGGATGTCTCGTCGCTTGGTGTTGGCTCCTTTCGAGGACTAAGAGTCTTTCGGGGTCGCGATCGGTTGACTACAGCTACCCAAAGGTCAGTACTATACCCGCCATTGCTTCGAAAAGTTGCTCTTACCTTGGCCGTTCTGCTTTGGAGTCCCTCCTGCCTTGTACTGGGTCTTTGGTGATCTTGTTCTCTTTGGCTTTGTTGTAGCGTTATTTTGCTCCTTTGGGACTTCGAGAGTTAGGAATAATTGCGAAGCCGAAGTCTGGGCACCCGTGGCTTTGGGTCGTGGTTGTGTCATCTCGGACTGTCGAGTTTTGGGTTGCAGACTTTGCGACTGCATTTTTGACGACTGGTGTATTGTTGCAGGTCACAACTTGTCAAGGTGATATCACAGCTTGTTGTGTGTAGCCGTCTTGAGGACAAGGTTGATGTTAGGATTGAGCAGCAGGAATAGAACTGGTGGGCCTATTCATAGCCAATAGGCGAGATTTGATTTTTCGGGTCAAGTAGACGAGAGGATATTCACTCCACAAAGGCAAAGATGCGCTCAAATCTCTCGTCATATATCAAGTGAAATAGATTATGAAATCAACATAGACTGCATGAGTTTCTTATAGACATCTCTCTTTCACAACAAATATCAGGTGAATACGTGTTTGTAAATATCATCTGACAAATGTTGCTCTTTGCTCTCTCAAGCAAGCAGTAAGCTATGAGCACCACATGACTCATCATCTAGGACTTTGGGAATCGATTTCAATACACCTTTTCAAAGCAAGTTTCAAATAATCATTAATTCCATAATTAGGTTTTCTGAGACTAGACTTAGGAGGGTTGTTGCAAACAGCTCGCTTAATTCTCGAATCCCCTCTTTTGTTGAATAAACTTGCTCTTATTCTCAATCTTCCTATAAGTTTACCTTTTGTTACTCTACTCCTATTTAATACATACTTTATACCTTACCTTGCGTCTGTTTGAAGTCGACCTCAAATCGCGGAGAGGTATCGGTCACGAGAATAGTGTCAAGGGTTGTCTGCCCGCCTCTTTTCCCTTCGGCCACCTACAATCTACAAACCCAAAATCATTGGCAGAGGATAATCTCGCTCAATATTGCGAACGAAATCCGAAGAAGCTATGAAATTGAGGCCATCCGACGTGGAAACTGTTCTGGAATCTACAATATAGCTATCGGTTTAGCTATCTTAAGGACATGACTTTTGCTAATAACTTTCCTCCTTTGAAGTTGCTTTCTTCCAAATTTACATAGCAGTAAATATATGGCTAGGCTTTGTCGTTGCACGATAATAAATATACGACAACAATTGAAAAACATTTCAGGAGCTGGGATACAATACTTTGGTATTTTCGTGTTGCTACAGCCGTTTTCATAACTAGCTTTCCCAAAAAAGAGGCTGTACTTTTCTAGAGGTAGCTGGTAGGGGATGGAATAAACTTCCTTATTTGCACCCCTCAAAAATTACAATTTTCAGCAGCAACAATACAGAATTGCACAAAAACAATTTAAATTATTAGAGAGTCTATATACTTATGAACAAGTCAACCTAGAGCTAGCCTGTATTTTTTATGTATTTTTCTAACATCTGTGGAGTGTTGAACTTTTATTCTGGTACTGTGTGTACGGAGTGTAAAAAGGGAAGTTTTTTCCGTCTCAACCACGCTATCTAAAACGCTTATATAAAATCCTAAAAATATGAAATAAATACTGACTGACAGATTAACAAAAGAGATAATTAAAAGTGAGCTAGAAATCCTACCAGTAAATAAGTAGCGCTTAGTTCAGTTAGGTCTGTAAGAACGGTACATTTTCACTGCACTGGACTGGGACTGAACCAGCTCAACACCCAGAGGCGACTAATTTTGATGCCCACTCGTGGCCGAAGAAACGAAAGAGCAAAGTAAACCCCAAGAAAATGAGAAATGAAAAACATGTGATCTGGCAATTGCCTAGCTGCGGCCCTCATCTGCTGTGCTGCTCGATCCCAGGCTGTTATTCGCGAGCACGGCACATGTTATGCGCCGAAACATGCGCTTTAATCATGTAGTTCTACAGTTTACAAACCCTCAGGAACATTCGATGAAGCTCTTCGAGGCGCCTGAGTGTGGGTGTTCTCTATTGATAACCTTCTTTCCTCAACTTGAGTGGACACAATCAATACAACCTGAAAGTCCTCGTATGCCACAGCATTTTAACCAATGGCCCTAGTCTCCTGTCCCTCCATATTATTTGTTTTTGTGTCGCATTCCGAGGGAGGAGATTCTATTATACGGTCGTGGTTTTCCGTTCGATTTGCCATGCCTACGACGCTCGTCCTCTTCGTGGATTTCACAGAGATTGGGTATTTGCTTGCATGGTCCCGATGAGGAATTAGCAATCTGATGGACAATACACTTTAGGTACTGGTACATCCTCAAACAATGCCCCCTCTGAGACTTTTCAGAGGATGCGTTGAGAGGCTGTTGAGGGGACGAGTGCTTGGTCGTAGGTCACCCCCCACGATGCATTTTCGACGAGAAGAAATCATATATATCCATGGAATATCCATGGGGAAGGGGGAGGGGGAGGGGGAGGGAGG